>JACVVK020000171.1:25000-37500 GCA_018292915.2 Batillaria attramentaria
TTGCTGTTTTTTTTTTTCAGATTTCGTCTACACTTCACACCATACAGTAAACACTAAAACGTTATCCCAAACTTCTAGGACAGAACGGAAACTTTTCTGGACGTCAGCCGCGTCTTCTTTCAGAGCGTTTACGGCAAAGCAAGTCGGTGATTCCAAAAACAAACAAGACTGCGAGGACATCATGTAAACAACGCGCTCTCCAACCCCCGCGCCGCAGCACAGTTGCAAAACTCATGTTTCCAGTAGCAACCGACCTCTGACCCTGAAAGAAATAAGACAATCGACTTCTAAGCGCCGAGTAGCCCGACCCTGCGAACTGTGGCATATACACGGTGATGTTGTAAGCACCCGGGTTGTCTGCCCTGACGAGATACAGCCCGCCAGATGCCGCTTTGGAACTCGCTTGCGTTCTCCGCCGCATAGGGGTGCAGCACCTCGCTAAATGGTGATCAAGTGTAATCACGTGCTTCGCGAAAGTAGGCATGGGTGATTTTATTCTCTCTTTTTCAAATCTCCTTTTGGAGTGGAAGTTGCCAAGTGAATGATAGAGAACAGCAGTTGAGTCGTTTGTCTAAAAAAAACTAGATAAATTTTAGGGTTATGTAATGGGTTTAAACTTCAACTGCGTAATAATATAATCAATATTTTGAGAACATTGCAGATAGCTTGTTACTAAATAAAGTAGGAATGCGATGTCTCGATTCAAGAGGCAAAGGATTCCACACAGATGCTCCGGAAGAGAGGGAGAGAGGGATGATAATGATGATGATGATGATGATGATTGAAACATTTCTTAGGCTCCACATGTTTAAGTCTTACCAGCATCAAATCACACACACACACACACACACACACACACACACACACACACACACACACAGAGAGACAGAGAGAGAGCTCATAAAGATGATGTTAGACGTGAGTTTTTCGTTTGTTGTTGTTGTTGTTGTTGTTGTTGTTTTGTTTGTTTGTTGTTTTTGTTTTTGTTTTGGGTTTTTTTTTTTTTTTTGGGGGGGGGGGGGCATCACTGATAATATGAAAGCATCTAATAAATGTCAGTGCTGGGGCTTATCAACCGCATTACAAGGCCTTAACCATTTGCCTTCATCCCGGAGAGAGAGAGAGAGAGAGAGAGATGATGACTGATGATGATGATGATGATGATGAAACTTTATTTATCAACGGTAAAAGAGAGAGACAGACAGACGGACAGACAGAGATCGGACAGACAGACAGACACACAGACAGACAAGAGAGAGAGAGAGAGCAAATCGTGTCTTTTGTACTTTTGCGTGGCTCTTCTAATCCTGACCGAGACCCACCTGAACGTGAGGTTATTTTTGCCCCACTTGGAGGACGCCTCTGTATAGCGCCTGTACCGCTTTCGGGACTGGTGCCCCAGGTCAGAGCGACCCCGCCCGGGGGCCACGCCCATCATGTCCACGTTGCCGCACCGGGGCTTGGACATGAGCTCTTCTGTTCGCCTGTCAACCACACCTGGCGGAAACACACGATATAATAATAATAATAATAATAAATGGCATTTGTAGGGCGCATTTCTTTGGAATAAACTCATTGCGCCGATCACTCACCGACACTCACGCACATTTTACAAACAGTGGACAGATATACATTGGTGAAACTGACTGGTTGCTGACACGGGAAGTTACTGGAAAGCTTTACCAAAGAGCTACGTTTTACAGGGGCGCCGGAACCGGGGGGGGGGGGGGGGGGGCAAGAGTATCTTTTTGCCCCCCCCCCCCCTGGAAAATCAGGTGACTATGGCAAGAGGGGGGGGGGGGCAAAGCCATGGTCTTGGCCCCCTCCCTTCCCCCCCTCCCCCCCTCTTCCTGCCCTCTCCCACCCAAGATAGAACTCAGTTTAGCCATTGCATGAAATATCAAAACGACTTGGCAGAAAGTCGTCTGATAATCACTCCCCCCCCCCCCCCCCCCCGCTTTTGACTTTTTTTGGGCAACGTCCTTCCTTTCACTGGCTCTGGCTTTTCCCCCCTCTGAGATTCTGCCCCCCCCCTACCCCCAACATCTTCCGGCGCCCCTGACGTTAATGGTCTTCCTGTTTCATTTAGGCAAACGGACACTTTCACTGCTACATGATTGTGTGTGCGTGCGTGTGTGTGTGTGTGTGTGTGTGTGTGTGTGTGTGTGTGTGTGTGTGTGTGTGTGTGTGTGTGTGTGTGTGTGTGTTTTCCCTGTAGTATTCCCCCATCATTCGACGCCCACCACCTCGTCCGTCTCCAGCGCCTCTCTCTCTCTCTCTCTCACACACACACACACACACACACACACACACACACACACACACACACACACACACACACACACACACACATGCTCTTCTTCTTTAATAAAGCTGAACAGGTCAAAAATGTAAATAATTTACATAAAGCTTTATCAGGTATATTTGCACCACTCTCATAATCAAACCGAACGGAGCCAGGGTCGGCGAATATTAAAGCGTTGGACTTTCAAAGCTCGGGTCGTGAGTTCGAATCCTGGCTTGGACCAAAGCCTCGCGCTAGCCTTTTTCTCGCTTCCCCCGTCTTTGATATCACCCATACGTTATGGAAAAGGACGTTACACTCCCAAACACCCACCCACCTACCCACCCACCCATTCTACCCTCATCAAACTGAAAAAAAAATACTAGAAATACACTTTTTTTAAAGCAGAAAAGAAGTCAATCCTCTTCTTTAGAAATGCCTCACCGAAGACTAAAGTGCCGCTCTAAGACAGAGAACCCGAAGTTCTAAGAGCTGCCTGCCCGTTTAATCGAGCCGCCGCCACAGACTGAAGGCTGGAGCGTGTGGTGACTGTTGTCAATTACATTATCGGCATTGGTGAAATCCTTTTCCAACGCCTCCTACAGGCCAGCCGCTGGCAAAGTGACCAAGTCTTCGTGTTATGTTCACAGACAGTGGACCGCATTCAGTTCTCATTCTTCCTACTCACAGACACAGGCACCAAAAAAAAAGAAAAAAAGATGTATATGTAAAATGCACAGGCACAGCACAACAACCACATGCAGTTGTTTTGTGGGTTTGTTTGTTTGTTTGTTGTCGTCGTTTTTGTTGTTAATGATGTTATTACTAATGTTGTTTCTTTCTCTCTGGTCGTTGTGGTTTTTGTTTTGTTGTTGGTGGTTTTGGTGAGGTTGTTTGTTGAGTGTTAGTCGTTGTTGTTGTTTGTTGCTGTGTGTTGTCCCTGTTGTTGTTTGTTGTTGTTTGTTTGTTTGTTTGCTTTTGGTTTTCTCCCTTGTTTTAGGTTGTTTTTCCCCTTTGTTTTTAGATCTTTGTTTGTTTTTTCTTTGTTTTTTCTCTTTGTTTGTTTATTTGTTTGGTGGTGGTGGTGGGGGGGGGGGAGTCGAGGTGGGCAGTTGGAAGTTTAACCAAGTGAATACGGAGGGTATAATGATTACCCCCACAATCGCACTGACAATCATGTATCCCTAGTACCTGAAACAGAAGACATATTCGCCTCCCCATCCCTCGCTTTTGCAGAAGGAATACATTATACCGGGAGCTACAAACTCTGCTCACAGAGAATGGTGGATACTTGGTCGGCTTTTCTTTGCCAGCCTCTCCTCCCCCCGGGTGTGGTCAGTCAATGTTTAAAGTAATCTAACACGAAGTCTGTCTGACAGACACAGGGCTGTCAGGGAGTCTAGTCTTCAAGCTTCAGCTTCCGCTGGGAACTGCGGTGACATGAGCAAGCCTTCAGCAAGATTGCACTGGGGATTGTGGTGACATGAGCAAGCCTTCAGCAAAGGTCGGCAACAGTCGGTTGTGTCTTAATTTGTGAAAGCAGGAAGTGTGCGACATTAAAAAAAATAATAATATAATAAATAAATAAAGATTGCACTGGGGATTGTGGTGACATGAGCAAGCCTTCAGCAACAAGGTTGGCAACAGTCGGTTGTGTCTTAATTTGTGAAACCAGGAAGTGTGCGACATTCAAAATAATTATAAAAAAAAAACATTGCACTGGGGATTGTGGTGACATGAGCAAGCCTTCAGCAAAGGTCGGCGAGAGACATAGGAGGAGTAAAATACAACATCCATGTCCGTGTGTCAATTAGATTCTTAGTGTTGTCAGGTTTTCAGTATTTTTGTTATTCTTTTGGGGGAGATCAAAACCACTAGCATGAATGACTGAGTGTCATTTTTACCAACTACGGTCTTCAACAGACACTCCGATGACTTCAAGATTATATCCATGTTAAGGAAATTCAAAAGAACATTCAATTTCTACGACTGTTGGTACCACACTCTCCGCCCAATGCGTTCACCGCGTCACTGAGTACGTAGGTTCTGTAGGCTCAGTGTCAGCATTTGAGATGCTGTCACTGTGCAGGTGTCTAAGTGGTGCGATGACTGACACCACAAAAACGGCTAAAAATGATCTGTGAGCATTTAAATCACAAAGATTGTCCCAAATTGTGGCATCTAGTGACACTTCAGTTAAAGAAAAGAAAAAAAAAAGACAGTGGCTATTTCATGATGAAACGTCCGTGTTCTACGACTAGAACATTTTCACAATATATTTTACTGGGCTGTAGGTGTTTGGCGTACATAACCAGGGCTTTGGAGGAAAATCAACATTCACCGTCACATCAAAAGCTCTATTGATCCGTCTTAATGGCCTCTGACTTTGCTGGCAGCGAAGGTTTTGAAGTGGTTTTTAGTTCACAACGGTAAACGAGAGATTTTCCCAGGCATTGGAAAGCTGAGCTTAACCAAGCAGGAGTACTGAGAGTCGGATTACACAAACAGGAAAGTTTCATTCAAGTCGGTGTCGGGGTTATGTATTGTAGCTGCTGTTTGGCGCAGACGGGTCTGAAAAGCTACGCTTCCTCATGGTTTTGTTGCTTCTAATTTTCCCTTCTTTTCTGTCTGGACCGGCTTGCTTAAAATTAATGTTAGGGTTGAAATGGTGAAAATGGGAAAACAGAAACACACGCATGCACCTTGGGAACAGGGGTGGACGAGGAGGGGGTGGGTGTTTGGGAGTTTAACGTCCTTTGCCACCACGTACGGGTGATATCAAGACGGGGCAACGAGAAAAAGGCCAGCAC
Organism: Batillaria attramentaria; assembly: GCA_018292915.2. NCBI lineage: Eukaryota > Metazoa > Mollusca > Gastropoda > Batillariidae > Batillaria > Batillaria attramentaria. Next base: position 30,095 of record JACVVK020000171.1, read on the forward strand.
AAACATTTGGCCCCAGCCGGGATTCGAACCCTTGGGAATAAGACGGACGTTTAAAGGACTTGAAAAAAAGACTTTGGTTAACCGCGGTATAGTTTTCTTGCTTTGTTTCTCGTCAAAAGCTGACAAATTAATCTAGAGCAAAGTCCGCTCAACAACACCTCTTTCTCAGTAACCGCCTTTCTTGTGACTTCAACGGGCGACCAAGATGTAGGACACTTTTTTTTTGCGCTGCATGGATTTCGCTGTTGAGATGGGACTGGAAAAGTCGATATTTATAGAAGACAAGAGCGAATGGCAAGAAAAGACACACGCCAACACAACGAGAAGCAAGGCAAGGCAAAACTCAGTCTACTACAAGGGAAGACAGGACGGGGCGGGATAAGACAAGACAAGACAAGACAAGACAAGACAAGACACAAGCCAACACAACGAGAAGCAAGGCAAGGCCAGACTCAGTCTAGTACAAGGGAAGACAGGACAGGGTGGGACAAGACAAGACAAGACAAGACAAGGTGAGGCATATTAAAGGAAATGCAAAACAAAACAAAACAAGGCAATTTAGCGCAAGGGAAGACAGGACAGGACAATGAGACAAGACAAAAAGAGACAATACAAGAGAAGACACAAAACAGGTCAGCACACACACAAGACAAAGCAAGACAAAACAAGGCAAGGCATGGCAAGGCAAGACGAGACAAGGCGAGGCAGTGCAATGCAAAACAGGACAATGCAGGCAGGGCAAGACACAATGCAAAGGACAAGACAATTACTAGCCAAGGCAGAACTTAGTACAAGGGAAGATAAGACAAGACAGGACGAGACAAGACAATTACAAGACAAAGCAGGACGAGGCAAGGACAGTTTATTGAATTACTAAACAAGCCACAACGTAGTGCCAGGGAAGACAAGACAAGACAGGATAGGACAAGACAATTAAAAGACAAGACAAGTCAAGAAAAGGCAAACCAAGACAAGACGACAAGGCAAGGCAGGGCAATGCAAAAAGAGAATACAGAACAGGGCGAGGACAAGACAAGACACAAGACAAGAAAAGACACGAGACACAAGACACAGAACACACGGCACAAGACAAGACACAAGACAAGACACAAGACGAGACAAGCAAAGGCACAAGGAAAGAGAAACAAGACGGGGCAAGACAAGTCAGGGCAATTGCCAACGCCGTCTCTGCAAGACAAGACAAGAAGACAAGACAAGACAAGTCCGGGCAACATTATCATACAGACAATGGCCATTGTTTACAAGACACAGTACACACGTATCTTTCCAAGTTTCCTGGTTCCAGCGTGTCTGACCTGTGTGACCGTATATTCATTAACCCTGACGGGAAAGGGACAGCGAAGACAAACAGCGAAACCAGAGATAGCGGACGTGAGGGAGAGATTCCCAAAATAGTAGTATCGGAAAATGATTTAACGTGAAGCCAAACAACTGCCCCCCCCCTCACCCCCCCCCCCTTCCTCCCCATTATGCCCGGCCTGACGGAAATCGAATAAATCTGATCAATAACACTGGTGGTCAGAGTTGGGGTTTGTGTGTCGGGGTGGGGATGAGGGTGGGGGGAGAGGGGAGTGAAAGATTAGAATGGAGAATAGGGGTGGCGGTGGGGGCGGGGGTGGATGAATGAGAGGGAGAGAGAGAGATTAGGGTACGAGATACGGGTGGTGTGTGTGTGTGTGTGTGTGTGTGTGTGTGTGTGTGTGTGTGTGAGAGAGAGAGGGGGGGGGGGGCGTAGACCATACACAGAGAGAGAAGGGGATGGAGTGGGTCAAAAGCTCTGGGTCAGAGGAAAAACCAAAACAAACCATGTTTTCTCCTACCGGGCCGAAACTGATTTTGAATGCTGATACTAAGACTGTTTCCGCGAATGGTGGAAAACAAAAATCAAAGAAAACAAGGGACATCACTTGAGCCAGGCAGTTACTTCCCATGGCCCCTGTCGCGTCTCAGCTGGACAGCTAGATGTAATATCTGACCTCAATTGTGAGAGTATTGCTGGAGAGACAAAAAGATAACACAACACAGTTTATGCCGACATTCACCCCACAAATTTTTCCTTTGAAAACACTGTGTGTGTGTGTGTGTGTGTGTGTGTGTGTGTGTGTGTGTGTGTGTGTGTGTGTGTGTGTGTGTGTGTGTGTGTGTGTGTGTGCGTGCGTGACCGATTACGCGTCGTGCACTTGTGAGCAGCCGCCGATTGAGCCAATCGATCCCATAGCGGGCAGTAATTCCCAAAGCAACGTTAGCTGAACAAACATACTGCCACTCACTCTTTCTGTCAACGGATATGTTGGCTTTGTGATTGCGTAATGTAACTTATAAACGGCATGAACAAAGATTAACAGTGACGAAACAGCGAAAACGGAAAACAGATTTATATTGCGTGTGTGTGTGTGTGTGTGTGTGTGTGTGTGTGTGTGTGTGTGTGTGTGTGTGTGTGTGTGTGTGTGTGTGTGTGAGCCAGAAGAAAATTTTCTGCCATCGACAGACAATATAGTTATATTGAATTGAATTGAATTGAATTGCAATTTTTGTTTTAAATCGCTAATCCAAATTGAAGGCTACTGTTGTTGTTCTTGTCAATCTTGACCAAAACAGTTAAATCCACCGTCAAGACTATCTATCTATCTATCTATCTATCTATCTATCTATCTATCTATCTATCTATCTATCTATCTATCTATCTATCTATCTATCTATCTATCTATCTATCTATCTATCTTTTTGTCTGTCATTCTATCTGTCTATCTGTATGTCTATCTCTCTGTCAGTCTATCTATCTATCTGTCATTCATTCTATCTGTCTACCTATATGTCCATCTATCTATCTATCTATCTATCTATCTATCTATCTATCTATCTATCTATCTATCTATCTATCAGTCTATCTATTTAGCTAGCTGTCTGTCATTCCATCTATCTATATGTCCATCTCTATATGTCTGTATTTCTGTCTACATGTCTATCTATCCATCCATCTATCTATCTGTCTGCCTCTCTCTCTCTCTCTCTCTCTCTCTCTCTCTCTCTCTCTCTCTCTCTGTGCGTGTGTGCATTGCCTTAGCTATGGCTTGTCCCGAAAAAAGACCTTGAGGGAGGATTCTCCAGGGGGAACTGAATAGAAAAAGAATGTCCGTGTGACATTTCCTAGCCTCTCGCAGTGACATTTTCCACACAAATTCCGGAGAAGAGCCAAACAAAAGGTGTTGGAATGTCAGGCTGGTGTGACAGCCACTGTCTCCAAAGTTTTGTAGATGCCTTCGTTCTGCAACTGGCCGGTACCCAAATCATAAACGTGTTTATGGAAAGAACTGAATACGATTGGAAAACCTATATGCGAACCGGCATTTATCAGTAACCAGTTTATGAAATAGTTGCGTGATGGATTGGATAAGTGTTGTCGTGTGTGTGTTAGTGAGTGAGTGAGTGGGTGGGTGGTTGAGTGAGTGAGTGAGTTAATGAGTGAGTTGGTGAGTGAGTGACTCAGAGTAAATGATGGAACGATTCAGCGAATGAACCAGTTGCTGAACTGCTTTGTTCTTTCAGTTGTGCACATTTGGGTACCGAAAGAAGCGGCAGTCCAGATTTTTATACACACGTTAATTGCAACCAATCCAAAGGCTGCAATGACATCACGTGACATTTGATTATGCTGCCACAAAACTAAGAAGACCTTGCATGCAGAAATACAAACTGAAACATTTTTGAATCAAAGAACTAAAAGAGAAACATTACAGAAGATACAAATTATGATTCAGCAAATAAAAGCGACATAAAAGGGACAGAAACCACTTAACTTTGACAAAGGACGGCACAGGTCAACGTTTTGGCTTACGCCTTCTTCAGGACATAAACAAATCATTTATGTCCTGAAGAAGGCGTAAGCCGAAACGTCGACCTGTGCCGTCCTTTGTCAAAGTTAAGTGGTTTCTGTCCCTTTTATGTCGCTTTTATTTGCTTAACTTGTAACCACTTCGCAGTCATTACCGTTTCCGTTTCTATATGATTCAGCAAATTACAATTGAGAGGGCCGGAATAGCCCTTACGACAGTCATCTTGTTTTTCAGTTTGTTTTCTCTATTACTTTCAGAAAACTCTACTCATAATATATTCATATATTCTACTCGTAATAGAATCAACACGATATGCATGTATGCAATTCCTGGATCCTACAAAATGTACAAACCTCTATAGATACCTCGGACCTTTCACAGACACGAGTTTTGCCTCGGGGCAATTCATTTCCCTAATATTTCTGTTTCATCTCTAGCAGTACTCTGGCATAGGACGCTTCACATCTCATGACGTTGCCCTTTTTCCTTCATGAAGCGCCGAGTATATGGAAAGTGGGAAATGTAATATCAGGGAATCGAGATTGCCTTTTCCCTCTAGAAATGGGAGCAATTGATTCTGCACGCAGAACGCAAAACGCAGTGGCATTTCATAACGTTGACGCCACGGGGATTTTGTATGACATGACTGAGGAGGGAAGACAGAAGCTCATCTTATGAGCTTTCAAGGAACTGGGTATTATTTGTTCGCAGCTCGTATATTTTGTGCTGGTGAAAACTTGTTTGTCGCCGAGCAGTTTCCAACGACTCCGTGTATATTAATGGATAAAGTGTATAAAACAAACAAACAAACAAACAAAAAACAAAGGGAAAAACCCATGTTTTTGGAAGAAATATGCTTTACAGGGGTGGATCCAACTTACCCTCCCCCCCCCTTCCCTCCCCTTCCCTTCCCAGATCTCAGCCTCCACTACCCATACACCCCATCAGCTCGTGCCCTCCTCCCCCCCCCCCTCCACCCTTCCACTTTACCACCTTTCCCCATGAGGGAGCAGTGGTAGCCAAGTTGGTAAAGGGTTAAACTTACAATGCTCGGGACGTGAGTTCGAATCCAGGCTAGGAGCCAAGAATCTGTGTGGGCTTTTTTTTTTTCGCTGCCCCGCCTTTATTCCCCCCCCCCCCCCCCCCCCCAATGTTGCGGAAAAAAGACGTTACCTCGATTCGTACCAATACGTTATGCAGGAACCCCAGCTCAAGCAAACCCGAGCATAGAACACTGGTAGTTCAATAAGGTTGACGTTTCACATCGCCACACAATGCCCCCCCCCTCCCCCCAGAGAGTGGGGAAATAAACTGACTTGACTTGACATACAAATAATGAAAAGACAAAATATTGTGGTAGACAGAGAACTGCAAGGACGGGGAATCCCCGTGAGCGGTACGTTGTGTGTTAAACTCACAAACATCCAACCGACCTATCCCCCCCCCCCCCCTTTTCCGAACCTCTGCTGGGAGTCAACACTTTGTACTGGCTTTTTCCTCGTTATCACGTATTTTGATGTCACCCTCACGTGATGGAAAAAGGAAGTTGCACCCGCAAAAAAACCAACAATCCAATTTATCCCCCCCCCCCCACACACACACACAGCACCATCACCATCCACATCCTCTCTAACCCCGCCCCTCTTCCCCTTCGACTTCCACACATATTGTCCCTGCCGTGAAGGTTACTGGTTACTGTCAACCTTACGTGGTGGAGAAAGGAAGTTGCACCAGCAACAAACCAACAATCCAACTCATCCCCCCTCCCCCCCACCCCACCACCACCATCACCACCCACATCCCCTCTAACCCCGCCCCTCTTCCCCTTCGACTTCCACACACATATTGTCTCTGCCGTGAAGGTTACTGGTTACTGTCAACCTTACGATGGAAAAAGGAAGTTACACCAGCAACAAACCAACAATCCAACTCCCCCCCCCCCCCACCAATCCAACAATCCAACTCATCCCCCCTCCCCCCCCCCCACCCCCACCACCATCACCACCCACATCCCCTCTACCCCCGCCCCTCTTCCCCTTCGACTTCCACACATATTGTCCCTGCCGTGAAGGTTACTGGAGAAATCAAACAGAAGCGTGGATGGAGAATTGACAAACGGTTCTATCGGAGACACAGTTTACGCTCCTGTCTAGACTGAACGGACCAAGACGGGAGTTTACGGCCTCCTGGCTTATCTTGCAGACAGCGTGATTTCTTAGACGGCTTTGTTTTTGTGTGTGTGTGTGTGTGTGTGTGTGTGTGTGAGTTGTTTTTTTTTTCTTCCTAGAAAATTGATTTAAATGTCTTCTCCGTCCGTTCTCTTTTGTGTCGTGGTTCTGTTGTTGTTGTTGTTGATTGTTGATTGGTGTGTGTGTGTGTGTGTGTGTGTGTGTGTGTGTGTGTGTGTGTGTGTGTGTGTGTGTGTGTGTGTGTGTGTGTGTGAGTAGTAGTAGTAGTAGTAGTAAGCAACTAGTCAGTTTCACCAGTGTATGTCTGTCCACTGTTTGTAAAATGTGCGTGAGTGTCGGTGAGTGATTGGCGCATTGAGTTTTTTCCAAAGAAATGCGCCCTACAAATGCCATGTATTATTATTTATTATTGTAGTAGTAGTAGTAGTAGTAGTAGTAATAATAATAGTAATAATAATAATAATAATATACGCGCAATAATATAGGCGCTTTATCCCAAATATTTGGCTCAAAGCGCCGCGAGCTAAACCCAACACGCACGCTCACGTGAATCACACGCATTTTTTCACACACTGAACATGAACACATTACAATCACGTGGTGCTCTGTGTGTGTGTGTGTGTGTGTGTGTGTGTGTGTGTGTGTGTGTGTGTGTGAAAAATGAGTGAAAAAGCAAAATTACCGTGAGCAGACCTTTAAGGCACAAAGTTTTTGTTTTGTTTTGTTTTAATTTTGGGTTTTTTGTTGTTGTTGGGGGGGGGGGGGGTGGCCGGGGAGGGGGGGGGGGAAGCGTAGGGTGTTTTTTGTATGTTTGTTTGTTTATTTGTGCCCCCAGACGATAGAAAACTATGTATGTAAAGGGGAAAAATCATCATGTTGCATGACTTTTGGGCTTTAAACCAACAGTGCTTTCATCACACACACACACACACACACACACACACACGCACACACACACACACACACACACACACACACACACACACACACCTGCCCTTTGAGCAAGCCCCATAACGATAAAGAAGCCGGGCAGATCGCGTGATAGACTCGCTTAAAATCCACCGCCCCTGTAATCAGTGTTTGATTTAGTTTGATCTCGTCCGCTGGTTTCTGGCTACATCATGAAGGCCCTTTCCAGCAGGGGCGCCGACTGCATGAAGACAAGTCACGAGAGAACAGCCTAATAGGGTGATAGGTAAGCCGAAGGTCTGTGGCTTTGGCAAGGGGCTTTGACCCAGTGGTTAACTTTGTGTGTGTGTGATTTGGGCTGCCGCCCGGCCGCCTCCGCCGCCTCATCATTGCCCAATGCGAGATGTCAGGTTCGAGTCCCACAGACATGCAAACTTGACATTTTCAATTTGTT
>JACVVK020000171.1:42500-50000 GCA_018292915.2 Batillaria attramentaria
GTAAAATAACACAGGGAAGAAGGTGGGCTTTTATTTTTTATGTTTTTTTCTCTTATTAAATGATTGTTATTTTGTTTGTTTATTCCTTCATTCATTTACTTATTTTATTTTTATTCTGCTTAGAAATGGTCACTGTGCAGCTACCTTCTGCTGTGGTCAGAGAAACTCTCTCTCTCTCTCTCTCTCGATCACGCGTATGTGGTGGAAAAGGACGTTAAACCCCGAAACACCCCCCCCCTCTCTCTCTCTCTCTCTCTCTCTCTCTCTCAGTCCGCGTGTCTGGCGCTCAATTGCAGTGTCGCCGATGTACGTGGAACCGCCATCGTAGCCTGCTGCTTCTCTTGTCGCAGTGTCGTCACAGTCGCTGCAGCAAGCGGCCCACTACCAACGACCACCACTACCACCACCACCGCCGCCTCTGTCACCGCTGTTGCTGCTGCTGCTGCTGGCACACACGTGAAGTTAGTACGTGTACGGGCCATGCTCCACCCAACCACGGCTCGCCCAGTCTTTCCACGCAACAAACTCGAGAACGTGCCCAGCGCGAGGACAGGGGCTGTGTGTGTGTCGTTTGTCGTCTGTGTCCCAACAGTTACTGTGCCGTGCAGGACGCGGGGGGTGTCTGTGTTTTGCTTCCGTCCTCTTTCTTTTTTTTAAATAATAAATTAATTTGTGGAGTTTGTGAGGACTGAGCATTGGGACAGGAAGCTGATGTCGTCTTTTCGTTGTGGAAGACGTGAGCTAAGCTTGAGACGGTCCAAGGACGCGAGAGATAACGTGTGAGTGGATAGATGTTTGTGCGTGCAGCTATATTCACGGATTAAGACTGGCACACAGTCTGGAGTTTGTGCACGTGCAACTACCGTCAGGGGACGAGACGGGGAATTCATATATATTTCGTGTGTGTGCAACTTCATGTGTCGTCGGGGGACAGGACGACATACAAAGACGTCACACTGCTCTGCTCACCTTGCTTCTGGTGGATTTTGAACAATTCTGAGACAAGGTAGCATTTGACTGGCTTCCATCTTCCGTATCGGCAGAGGACAGGACAGCTTAAGCCCAGCTTTGACAACTATTATCATATACAAACGTATGTGAATAAAACACTTGCAAGGCAGTTCACCAACGGCAGTGCTGTGGTTGTCTTGTTATCTGCACTCACCGTATTGAAAACGCGTTTCTGCCTGGGAGAAACGAAGATGTTTCAGTGCTGATTACGTCTGTCGTGCTGGGTTTTCCAATGACTCGTGTCAAGGTGATGAGATACTGAGTCGTCTGGAATATCTATAAATTCAGACTCTAAACTCACTCCAACTTGTCTTTCGACAAGAGTTTTTAACGTGTGTGTTTGTGTGTGAGAACAGTGTCAGAAGGAGCACTACGTGAAAACTTGTCCTAGGCATGTGAAAAACGCGTTTTTCTGTTGAAAGAACTGCTTTCTACCTGGCGTCGAAAATTACAGTTTTAAGTGCTGCGTCTTCATGGTTCCCTATACGTGGTTTGTTGAATGCGTTCGAACAAGACGGCAGTTCTCAGGGTTACACGATGTAAGATTTCCAGTAAAACCAATATGTGACGGTACGCCACGAAATGAGTCGGAAGTTACATTCAGCTGAATAGTGTGTTTCATGGGGTACGTCATTTCAACAGATCATAACTTCAAAAATAATTATCCGATTTTAATCTGGTTTTCACCATTGGATTCAGCATTAAAAAACCTGTAAGATCATATCAAAACCTCAAAAACTTCAAAAAGTGACTTCAGACTCAAATGGTGGGGGGGGGGGGGGGGCGTCACGTATCACAATGAATAACACAAACGCTGACTTACCTAACTGAACAATAAGAGCTTTGAGAGGTGATTGCCCTCAAAATGTTTGTAACCTCCTCCTCTCAAAATACGCAAGTCTACAGTATCTCGCAGCTTGTCGTGACTGATGACAATACATGTGTGTACTGCCTGACGCCCATATCTGCATGAAGTTGCGGACACACCCATTGACTGCAAAAACCCCTGGCTTGATCCGCCAAGATGTTTGACGGTGATTTACCGTCGTTGCATGCTCGCTTCTATTACGCTGCTCTCTGTATGTTTCTCGTTGCGCGTGCCTCGTGACGCACCGTCATTTGAAGTTCGTGAGCAATAATTATAAGAATGGACGCTAACATTTCTGCGGCTTAAAAAGATCCCAGGTTGATTCTGTGACACTGGAGGCGAAAAGGTCGGTCTCTGTGTCGAGAATATCAGTTGCCGTGGGAAACTACAGGGGAGGTAAGCATTAGGATCTGGAAGGAAAGGAAGGCAGTGGAAGATATGAGACTGTCCTGTGATATCGAACTAAAAGATACGAATCGGTCGAAACGACTATAGATGAAACTGTCGGTGGAACGCACAGTTCTTGAAACTTTGTGTCTCCACTGGGGTTCATGCTGAATAAACTGACCTTGAACATTGAAAGCAATATATATATATGTATAAAGCCGAAAACATGCGCTCAATCAGGTCAGTTTCAAAGTAGGGGAAGTAAGTAAAGCTGAGAGCTGTGTGCTTTGTATTGTATTGTACTGGACAAGTCCGCCTTGCCCTACATTGGCTACAAGCCACAGTGTAGGGGGGGGGGGGGGATCTACCAGTCTACCGGTGAAACACCTAAAAGATCTATGATGATAATATATAAACTGTACATCCGCTTACATATCTCGCAAGACGTTTGCTCTGCTCTGAGCCGTAACACTGCCATCGTTGCATAGGTGTCAAGCTATGGCGTATTGTACATTAAATGGAATGGTAGACTTCTCCTAGGCATACATATAAACTCTCAAGGCGCCGCACGGCTTGGGGATTAAGCAGGGTGACAGCCTGCTGATGCTAAGTGCTACTTTATGTGCAAACTTTATTTTGCAGTTCACTCTAGGACGTGATACACACGACATCTATTCGGATATTCGGATCATTAAATAAAGATTATACTTTCAATGCAGGTTTGACTGGCCGAACAATCTCTACACGTGCACACGGAAAACAGGACCAGGTTTGTAGTATAGTACAGTGTAGGGTTGGGAAAACAGGATCACTTTTGTAGTCAAGTGCAGTGTAGTGTTGTGAGCTAGTCTGACAGCAAGATGTTGCCGCCTTGTCACCACTACGCCCAAGGCTGAAATCGAAGTTGTGTCGAACTTTCTATTGCATAGCCAGCAGAGCCCGGTAACGGCATTGATGTACGAGTCAGCGAACACTGTGGGCTCAGCTATTTGTTGTCTGCTTCAGGGTTCCTGTGTCGACGTCCAGCTTATATTATCGTGAACCTTCTGGTTTTTAGGAGCAGTCATTTTGTACTGGGCGTAGGACATGTGTTTTGAGTATCTTCACCGTGAGCTCAGCTACCTCTTGTGTGCTTTGGGGGTTCCAGTAGTCGTCTAGTTTATGTCATCGTCTTTAAACACAAGTAGTAATTTTGTATCGGACAAAGGAAACGGACAGGTGGCTTGAATATCTTCATTGTGAACAGAGCTATGTCTTGTGTGCTTTATGTTCCTGCATGTGGATGTCCAGCTTATATTATTGTGAACTTTTTTTTTTTTTGGCAGCAGTCTGAACTGAGGCTCGGGCTCCAGGACAGGGCTGCTCCAGACCACTGACTTCACCACCTCTATGAAACTACTCGTCTAGGGCAGAATCCAGGCAACGCAGCAGAAGAAGACAAAGTTCTGGGCCTAGGACACGTGGCTTGAGTATCTTCACAGCTTTCTAAGACGATTTGTCCCAAGGTAGACTGGATTGGTGGCAGTTCAGCGTGCTGTGTTGAACGCCCATCACAAAGACTCAGACTCAGTCCATCACAAGAGGACTGTGATGAAAAAGCTATCGTGAATGTCGTTTTGAACAGCCACTGAACATCGAAGCAGCTTGAGACCCTTCATCGTTTACTGGAACGACACGTCCTCTGGTAAATTTTGGGAGTCAGTTCATTATGCTGTGGTGAACGTCTATCGCAAAGATACACTGAGAACCATCGTGCGCGTCTTGTTGTGGCACTCAGTTTGTATTGACCTACGCACGGTGGATTCCGTATACCTTCATCCTTTGTGGAACTACACGTTCCGTGGTACATTTCGGAGTAATGTCCATTCAGTATGCTGTGTTGCACGTCTAACTCAAAGCTAGGCTTATATTAAGAACAGCGTGCGAAAAAGGTGTTTATGTTCTCAGCGTATGACAATATTAGTCCTCCACGTGTTGGAATTTGCATTTCTTTCTTCGACACACACGCGCTTGTTGATTTGAGGTGCGTCCTGTGTTTGGATACACTTTCTTTTCTTCGACGTACGCGCATCGTTGGTGCACGTTTGTGGCATCGAAAATCTTTCGGTCGACGGGTGTGTGAGCTGTGTTTGTCTTGATCAATGCTGGAGCTGCATTTTGGTTGATTCAGACAAACAAAACGTGGGATAAAAACGAGAAAAATTCAGGAATACAGCAAAAACACCACGCACAATGAGAAACCACTTTCAATAGGTCCGACGTATGAAGACCTAAGCTGACATATACAATCACGCTTTGTTTTTCGGATACAAATCGCCAGTGACAAATGGAAACATCTGCTGCAAAATCTGATGGGGGCGTACGCAAAACATACTCTCTATTCTGTCTCATGAGCCACTTGCGAATGCGACAGCTGTTTTTAGTGTCAAACGCACTTTACATGTCTCTACCCTTGCGCTCTCAATAAAGGACCGAAGAACCTGAAACAAGAATCTGTGTACAGCAGTAGTCTGTTTCGAACACCGAAGGTTCAAAACGCGATTTGTGGACAGCAGACAATGCAGAATTAATTCCGGATTACTCGGCAAAGGAGCTTTTATCAGGGGACAAATAAACACAAGAACAGCGCTATTCACTTCGATCAGTTTACAGAGAGCAACAGCAATGAAAGTAGTATGTTCTGAAAACCTAACAGGGTGGTCGCTCTAGGTCCACGGAACCACAGCAGAGTGAAAAAGAGAACATCACACTGGCCACTGAGTTAAAGAACGAAATGTGCCGTAACTGAATTGGACAAAACATGTCGTAGCTGCTACAGTTTGCCTCATCCAGGAGGAGAGAGAGAAGGAAAGACAGGGAAAAAAAATCAGGAAATTGTACCAGGATATGTTTCTAATTTCCTTGTCCGTGTGATTGAAACTGGTCCAATCTTCCCGCTTGACAAAACTGCACGTGTATGCTTTGCGTCTGTGACAACGGACGGCTGAATTGCATTTCTGCTGGAACCGCGATCGGTCGAACTGTGCGCGGGAATTGTGGGAGTATGAAGCGGAGTCAACCGGCAGACAATATTTGTTTTACTCTTACCGCCGCCTCATAATTGCAGGAAATCAGTGACTGAGCGCGCGGCTTGTTTTATTGATAACGGATCTCGTCTTGTTTTCCACGCACATGGAATGAATGTTTGTGTGTGTGTGTGTGTGTGTGTAACACCCACTACAAAACCTCGTCTCTGACAAACTGTGAAAGCGTACAATTCGTAGACACGTGGCGTGTTGTAGTAAGTTAAGGAGTCACTGGTGTAGGGTTTCATGTTCTGTCTCTCACAGCCGGATCCGACCTGTGTAGAAACTAATGCGTTCGATATTCTGACAGGTTGTAGGGTTGAGAACGCGCGCCTACCTGTGCCGAGAGATCCCACGCGCAATATACTCGGCTAAATAATTCATAATAATCACCTCTGAATACCTGCATACGTAAGTACACCCGCATCTACTACTCTACCGGCATTTTCCGAATGGGTGGAAGCGATCTGAGCTACTCATCGACAATACTACAATAGTGAAGCGAAGGCGCCGCCAGAGAATCTGTATCCATGACAACATTTTTGTTGTTGTTGTTTACGTCTCCATTATCGCTCTGGCAAGAAAGGGAAGGAATTAGCCAGACCTTTAAGTGTACTACCACCGATGTGTCGGACAAGCAATGCAATGATCGATAGTGCTAAGTGAAGGGTAGTTCGTTCAGTCGTTGTGGTCAATAGGTGGTTGCACTCGGCCCGCGTGACTACAGAATCAGCAGAGCATTCACTGAGCCGGCGGCTGCGCGTGGTTATAGCTTGCTGCAGACATTTAAAAACAAATCCATTCTTCAGGGTGTAGTTCCGGAGGTGTGGTCACGGTCCCAGGGACACTTCCGCACGACTTCTTCGTGAGTTTCAAATAGCCGTTTCGGTTCAGTGAGTTTCATCTTCATAACGGATTCCACACAAGAAAATAAGAGACTGAAACACGGCCTTTCGACACCACAAAGCGATATTCGTGTTGAACAAAAGCACCAGCATCAGATTCCGTGAGTGCATGGCCAGTTTTGAAATCGGGTGCGATTGTGCGTGAGCGTCCGTCCTCAAGGAGTCCCCCCACACACAAGAAGGCAAGAGGCTGTGAAAAGAGTGTGTCAGCGGACGCACGACAAACGTGGTGTGCGTGTTGAACAAAAGCGTCGGAACCTGTGACTGCACGGCCGTTTGCGTGTTTTTTGTGCGTGAGCGTGTGTGTCCTTGCTCTCTTGGACACGAGGATAACCGGTGATGCATCGCGCTGTGTGTTGTTTGAAGCGTGACACGAGAGCGTGTCATTCTGGTTCCGCACGGCTGGCTTGAGTCTGAAAAAAAAAACTTCGCTGCAGTACTTGCATGGATAATGTTATCAAGGAAACAAGGGAACCTTTCACCGCGTTGATTCATCGAATCTCCATTTATTGGTAAGTCAAAACTCTCTCTCTCTCTCTCTCTGTGGTTGCGTGTGTCTGTCTGTCTGTCTCTTTGACCGTCTCTCTCCCTTGTCTTTTGATTCAGTTTATTTGATTTCTGTTGTATAGCTTCTGCGACAACAAGAATGAAAATTAGACCGTTGGACCAGTTTACCTTATTTTACCATTGTAAACTAAAATCTCTCTCTCTCTCTCTCTCTCTCTCTCTCTCTGTTTTTGGGATTTTTCAACAAATGACAAACACATAATGACAACATCCAATAAAGACCGGCAGGCGCAGATGTATATGTCACTACAAAATTAATGCTAGTTGCTTTAACACGTCCGCACACACACACACACACACACACACACACACACACACACACACACACACACACACACACACACACACACACACACACACGGGTGCCTGCATCTCTCGGTGCTTCTGTACACACAAGCTCATTAAATAGGCTGATAAGTATTGTAGGAGTTTTTCATATGGAAGCCAATGTAACACAAATTTGTGCATTTCGCAAATAGTGGCAAACCTCTCTCTCTCTCTCTCTCTCTCTCTCTCTCTCTTTCTCTTTCTCTCTCTCTCTCTCTCTCTCTCTCTCTCTCTCTCTCTCTCTCGGAATGCATGGGTAAACTAATTAACGCTGGTATTAGAGCTTCAGCCACTGTGCTTAATGTGAGACATGTCTACCACATCAATAATGCCTCTCCCGAGCTGAAAAAAGCACACACGCTCAATGGAT
>JACVVK020000171.1:55000-80000 GCA_018292915.2 Batillaria attramentaria
GTCCTGCTTAATTAATTCAACCTTCTTGAGAATTCTAAAAACATGTTTACGTGACTGGGCCGAAATCAGAGCAAGGAAGGAATGGCGGATCAGACTTTGGAGTGGAAAGGTCTCCCAGCCTGAAGTGTTTTCACACGGTCTGATATTGAACACCCCTGAAAACAACGGACGTTTCAGGCAACCCAATAGCTCGGTAGCTAGGGCCCACAAGATGTGGCGCTCTCTTCTCTATTAGTTGCAGGCTGCAGTTTCTTACCTGTCTTATCTCGTGGTGCCGTTCACACTCGGAAACTCCGTTTCCCTCATGTCAGAACAGAGACCTTTAGTCAGCGTAGTTTTTCATACCATGGTCCGACTTGTTGGAATGATCTCCCAGCATCAATCGGATATGCAGACACAAAACCACCGTTCAAGCAAAATCTAAAAACCCCACCTCTTCACTGCCCTCAACCAATGGCTGTAACCACATGATCTTTCTCTGGTCGTGTGTGTGTGTGTGTGTGTGTGTGTGTGTGTGTGTGTGTGTGTGTGTGTGTGTGTGTGTGTGTGTAGAAGGCGATGGCAGGGCAGCCCGTGTATGATGCTGCACATTATGTGTTTGTAGTTGCATCTATGTGTGGAGGCAAGTTGTGTTTATTTCTGGGTGAGTTAGTGTCTTGATGTTTCCCCCTGCCTTTTATTCTGAGCACAACGAATATGAACTGTTTCTTTGAGTAGTGCTGCGCTTCGGATCGGACCGTATTGCTTGTATATTGAGAAAAAAAAAGCGTTTAAAACACAGACTACATGACTATGATGGCCTGTACGAGCGGTCTTAGAGATCGGTTTCTTTGTTGCTATGCGATGCTTGAACCACAGCGAAGTTTTATCCAGTATCTGATTGGTTAAAAATGCTCGCTTCATCTGCAAAGGCCAGAAGTCTCTCGTTCCGTGGTTTGGACACCAAGTAGGGAATTCTAGCTTAGACAAAGGAAGTAATTATCTCCCTTTCACACCCCCTCCCTCCTCCCTTTCACACCCCACTCTCCATCCCCCTGTCGACTTCTCCTCGCCCCTTAATTCTCAGCTGTGGACAGTTTCTCATAATCCCCTTCCCAGTGTTTTTCTTTCGTGCTGTGAATCAGATTTAGATCAATCTTAGCTTTTTATTTTCTTCTGGCGTTGTCATCCAAGGAAATGGACCTGTTTGTTTTAGGAGAACTCCCTTGTGTGCCTCTCCTTTTTTTGTTAAAGCTCTCTCTCTCTCTCTCTCTCTCTCTCTCTCTCTCTCTCTCTCTCTCTCAGCGCTACGGATGAGGAAAAAAGACACGGCCGGAAAAAAATAACCGAAAATGTAATGCTGAGGTTCCCATTGTGGTTTCTTCGTGCTGAATTGAGATAAGTAGAATTCGTTGTGCATGCGGTGGTCTGCTGGCCTGGTAGTGTGGACATTTATGGGTCTACTAGTTGCATCGCAGTACACTTCAGAGTTTTCCCCTGTTGTACGTTGTTGCTGTTGTCGTTGTTGTTGTTTTTGTCGTTTCTTTTTTTCTCTCTCTCTTTTTTTTTTTTTTTTTTTTGTCTCAGCACAACCCAGCAGTTTTGCCAAATTTCCAACCCGTCAGCACCTTCGCTGGTGCGGTAATGAAGATGTTTTGTTAAAAAAAAATTCTGGCATTGCGTTCGCTTGCGTAATGTGGACACGCGGTTCTTCTTCCTGATTGTGTGAATGATGACTCGGCACGTCCAGGAACAGAATAATACGAGAGAGTCTGTGTAATTGTGCATTTACTTAGAGTGTGCGGCTGGTCTTCTCAATAGCACCTTTTGAAGAATTCCCTCGAAAGGGTGACATTCTGTTTGGTAGTTTTGGTGTTATGTGTTTTGTTTCTTTTGTCCGTTCGTTGGTTTTGTTGCTGCTGTTGTTGGGCGTCGTTGTCGTTGTCGTTTGTTGTTGTTGTTGTTGTTGTTTGTTGTTCTTGTTTGTTGTTCTTTGTTGTGTATGTTGTTGTTTGTTGTTCTTTGTTGCTGCGGGAAGCCGGGGTGGCCGTGGTAGAGCGTTGGACTTCTAATGCTCGGGTCGTGAGTTCGTATCCCGGCTGGGGCCAAATATTTGTGCTGGCTTTTTCATCGTTGGCCCGTCTTTGACATCACCCGTATGTGGTGGGAAAGGACGTTAAACCCCCAAACACACACCCACCCACCCCTTTGTTGCTGCTGCTGCTGTTGTATTTATGCTTTTTGTTATATGGGCATTTTATTTTGTTGATTTGTCTTGCAGTTTTGTTGCTTGCTGGTATAACTCTTAAGACCCCGAGCCCGCGACCATCTCCCTGCCCACCATATGATAAGACTGGTTGAAAAGAACAAGCCGCTGCACACCAGTAGGGGCCACTTCAAGCCACTATTACGCAAGGCTTGTACCTTCCCCGCTAGGCTCGAGACCGCCGCAGATAGCGTATTTACTCGTAGTGCTCTGAAGATTCCAAACGATTGCGATTTTCGCACGGACTTGTAAGAGATAATGCTTACACTGTATATATCAAGAAAATGCCAGTAGACAACCCTCTCCCAATCTTTAAAACAGTCGATAATTTAAAAAAAATTCAAAAGAAAACTGTGCTTGGATGCCGAGCCGTGAACTTTAGGCATAATCTATACTTTTGTACTCTGTCCTCTCTTACTGCGCTCCTGTTCCCGATTACGATGCTTCAGCGCGTCAAAATCAATGCAACACCTTGCGGCCCTGCTTTGAAAGTAGACAACAACAAAAAAAGAGGTTTAGGATCTCAAGAATGCAGAAATCATTCCAGCCTGACTGGCGAAACGCCTTTCTTCGTCTTCTGCTGACATTTCTACGTGGTGATTATTGATAATAAAATGTGTGTGTGTGTGTGTGTGTGTGTGTGTGTGTGTGTGTGTGTGTGTGTGTGTGTGTGTGTGTGTGGTTGTTGTTGTCCTCTGTGCATGCGTGCGTGCGTGCGTGCGTGCGCGTGTGTGTGTGTGTGTGTGTGTGTGTGTGTGTGTGTGTGTGTGTGTGTGTGTGTGTGTGTGGTTGTTGTTGTTGTTGTCCTCTGTGCATGCGTGCGTGCGTGCATGCGTGCGTGTGTGTGTGTGTGTGTGTGTGTGTGTGTGTGTGTGTGTGTGTGTGTGTGTGAGAGAGAGAGAGAGAAAGAGAGAGAGAGAGAGAGAGAGAGAGAGAGAGAGAGAGACCCTGTTCCTGGAATTTCCACCTCCGTTTTTTTACAACACTCATTTTTTGTTTGCTTGTTTGTTTGCATATTTTCTTTCTTTTTTCCAATCCGTTAGTAGATCCGCATAAATCTCGATGCCAGAGACTGTTTCACAAAAACACAGCAATCAAGTTTTGTTTTTGGTTTTTTTTTCATTTAATCTCCTTTTACGCTTGATAAAAACGTACAAATTGGTTCAAGCAAAAGAAGTGGCTAAAATTTAGGAGAGAAAAAGTAAAAAGATTAGCGTGGCAAGCATGCAGAATGGTGGATGCCTATGCCCTATTAGCCTCAGGCATCATAGTCACCCCTAACCTGCTTCAATCTAGAATTTAAAAAAAAATACCATAAACAGACCATTCAAGGGCACGCACCTGACAAGGGTTTAAAAAAAAATGAATGTCTTCTTTTCTCTCAGGCCTCACTGCAGAAATGCACGCCTACTTTCTGTTTAGGCAGAGGGCCAGTTCACACGAATCCGCATGCGTCACTTGTGCTCGACCTCTGTGCAAAATGTCCCAGCTTCACTGGCAGTTTGCCTCTTGTTGTGACCGCCTGGCATGAACCTTGATCTACATAACACAAAAATCACGAAAATCATGCTTTTTCATGACAACAAAAAAACACTAAAACTAGCACACTGGACAAACACCTGTCTGTTTGCAAGCTTGCGGGTTTTCCATAATACTACGATTTCATGTTAGCAACACCGAAAATGATGGACTGTTGTTTTTTGTGGTGTACATGTCAGTATGTAGGGTTGGTGGATGGGTGGGTGTTTGGGAGTTTAACATCCTTTTCCACCAAATAAGGGTGATATCACAGACGGGGCAGCGAGAAAAAGGCCAGCACAAATGTCTGGTCCCAGCCGGGATTCGAACTCACGACCCGAGCATTGAAAGTCCAACACTCTACCATTCGGCGGCCACCCCGGCTCCCCCGTCAGTCTGTAGACGCTATGTACAGCTAGCAGGTGGCATATTTTTATCAGAAGTATCACCTTTGGTTCTCAGTGCATTACATTACAACTGTGCATGTCCTCATACCTAAGCCTGTCTCCCGATCCCCTGGATTTCGGCTGAAATGAGCTGGATTTCATTGTTTGAAATCACGTTTCGTCCGTAATCAGCTAGTTATCCTTCACCGTTCGCCGTCCACGATGCGCAAATAGTCTGATTTAAAATAATTATGTACCACGCGCCACATTCAATTTTTTGTGTGTGTGAATAGTTCAGTCAGATGTGATATCTCTCTACCAGATGTGATAATACACCGTAACTGTACTGGTGACACGTGATACGGTGTAACAGTTAACATGTTCACCAACATTTGAGTCCAGGCTACGGCTAATGACGAGGTGACCATGGCTGTGAGTGTGTGACAGAATGGCGAATGAATGAGCGTGTGTGTGTGTGTGTGTGTGTGTGTGTGTGTGTGTGTGTGTGTGTGTGTGTGTGTGTGTGTGTGTGTGTGTGTGTGGTTTTTGTTGTTGTCATCTGTGCATGCGTGTGTGCGTCTCAGTTCTGCTGACATTTCTACGTGGTGATTATTTATATAAAATGTGTGTGTGTGTGTGTGTGTGTGTGTGTGTGTGTGTGTGTGTGTGTGTGTGTGTGTGTGTGTGTGTGTGTGTGTGTGTGTGTGTGTGCTTGTGCTTGTTCTGCCTGATTTGGAGATTAAA
Organism: Batillaria attramentaria; assembly: GCA_018292915.2. NCBI lineage: Eukaryota > Metazoa > Mollusca > Gastropoda > Batillariidae > Batillaria > Batillaria attramentaria. The sequence continues at coordinate 59,894 of JACVVK020000171.1, forward strand.
CCCTGCCCTGAAGTAATCTGTACCGATCTTGAGTCTGGTATCCTGCATGTTGTTCGTCGTGTTCGTTTCCTGCATGGTGTGAGTGCGTGAGTGGATGGTTGGTTTGACTGCATGCGTCGCCTTGTACCGCCTCAATGGTCATACACTACATCCTGACAAGCTTCATAAACAGTAACGTTGTAGCCGAGAACCGACAAAAAGACAATGTTTTTGTTTGTCTGTTTGCTTGCTTGCTTTTTGTTTTTGTTGTTTGGTTGGTTGGTTGGTTGGTTGGGTCTTTTGTTTGTTTGTTCATGTTGTTGTTTTGTTTGTTTGTTTTTCTGTTTTTGTTATTTTTGGTTGTTGTTTTGTTTGTTTATTTTTTTTGGGGGGGGCGGTGTGTGTGTGTGTGTGTGGGGGGGGGTGTAACCCCAGTTAGCTGTGAACTGATTTGAAATAAGTACCACCCATTCATTCAGAGCATGTTTATGAATAGTTTAATCAGATGTGGTATTGCATACCAGATGCGGTCATACACTCTAGCTGTGCTTGTGATACCAGTTAACGTCGTGTTGTAACCCGAGGTAGCAATATTTCACATGTGCCTGCGTCTAACTGCTCTTGGCTTTTGATGCCCTAAGGCGCTTCGGTTCTGGTTATAATTTATGGCCCTCGTTCGAGTGGTTTATGCGAAGACATTTTTAATCTGTAAGATCTCTTGGTTAACTTCACCCGTCCACATGATCCCCTACCAGGCAAAGGCTTTTCCTGCGGCGTGACCTTTGAACACACTGCCCTCGCGTTTCAAGCCCGCCCTTCATAGTGGTGGATCACATTCCCTCTGAAAATCGCTCAGCTTCTAAATTGCCCTTCGTTACATGTGAGCACGTCCTTATCAAGGTGAATTATGGACTCCCGCTAACCAGAGGCTGACTTCCTGAGTGTTGGCCTGTCGGATGAGAGAGAAGCTTTGAGGAATTGGAGCCAACGAAGAAGCGCTTAGACCACAGCTTTGAACCGGAAGTGGCTGAGGAAATCTTGCGAGTCTACATTTCAGGCCTGTCTGTGGTGACACGGAGGGAATTTTTAAGTGTGAATGACATTGTGGCCACCTAAGCGTATTTTACTCTCTTCAGTTAATGGGTTGTCAGATCCTAACCGCTAGCCTGAATGTACTGGAGAGCAGATCAGCAAAGGCGACAAGTTTATGGATGCTAAACCGGGAAGTGAATGAAGACGTTTTTGATCATTAGCAAGCACGAGTGGTGGTGATGTAGCCTCAGTTTCTTATTGTTTCGACAATGCATGACCACAAATGTACCACCTCATCTCGCTGTAACCAAGGTATCGACACTAAGCCGCATAACAGGAAAACTTTCTGGAGAAGGAAAGTGTTCCACGCAGGTCACAGACAGTCTCAATCATGGGAAGTGTCACCACCAGCTGTTGTCAGAGGGGACGATCGAGCGCCAGCAGTTTTCTTCTCGCGTGTGCTAGGTCAGTGCGACCCAATGTCCATACTCAAAGGCAGATGATACGCGAAAGTAAGATGTATGCTGGATGAAGGATTACTGACAAGCCATTTCGTTCTGTCTTCAAAATCTGCTTTCGTCAGGGTACAGAATATCCTCGGGCGGCCCCATGACGTCAGCTGATGTAATTTTGCGATTTTGCAGCAGTTCTAAAGAAGAACACAATTTGAAAACAATATCTAAAAAAAACTTGAGTCGGTTTTTAGGCATCTCAGCCAGCTTCTTTTAAGTGTAGCTGAGAAGGAAAAAAGACTTGGGGCATATCTGTTCTCCAATTTTCATGGGACTGAATTATTGAGAGAAGACAAGAAGAGAGATGAGACTGAGTGAAGTCTATAAAAGGTGTGCCTTCTGGTGGCAGCTAACAAGGATGTTTTGTGGAAACCATTACATCAGCGACATGGCATTCAGTTCGTTCGGTCTTTCGGCAGCAAAGTTCTATCCCACGCCAAATGTATATACCACGGCGGTATGCAACAAAAACAACCTATAATCAATGCATCACTGTTGTGCTAAACTTGGTAACTGTTTGCCCTGCTGATCAAAGGGTAGATTTATTCAAATGCCGGCTGTTATAGATCCGCAGCAGACTGATTTCCCCTTCTGGGAAAAATAAAGTATTTTTTAATTTGACTTTGAATTGAGATGAAGGGACAACACCAGTAAGACACCTTCAGTTGCCAGATCCTTCAGAAATGCTGCCGCCACTCTGTGAAACTCTTTGCCAGAATTAAGCCTCGTCTAAAAGCTTACTGAATTACTGAGAGAAGTCGAGAAGAGATGAGACTGAGTGAAGTCTAAACGTTCCTTCAGGTGGCAGCTGACAACGATGTTTTGTTTGACGCCATTGCATTAAAGTTCAGTTCGTTCTGTCTTTCAGCAGCAAAGTTCCCGCATCCAAACCTTATAGGCGCAACAATCATGAACTGTCTTTCTCCATGGAGTACAATCATGTGCGCTTTACAAAGCTGGCATTCGATTGGACTAGAATATGATTTCTGGGTATACTGCTGTTAAACGCCGTTTCCTCCAGCAGTGCCATCTCCTGAACGATCTGAAAGTTAGTTAGTTAGTTAGTTAGTTAGTTAGGGCTTAACGCTACACAAGCAGGGAGGATCTGAAAGGGGAAGGTCATCTTTCCAAATTAAAATTGATAAGGCCATAATTTAAACTGTCTGTGTTTGTTGACCTTGTTCGCGTCTTCTCAGCGGTGTTGATTGACTCCGCCTCTTCGCGCCGCAAGAACCAATTCACGCGGCGGTGTAGATTGGCTTGGGCACATGCTGGATTGGACAGCAAGTAATTACGTTTCCATCTGCTTGCCCGGCAATGACTGTGCTGTGTCCAACTCAAACGTGACTTCGTGCCAGGGGCAGACGAGAATGAGTGCCCTCCATTACTCAAGGGTGGGTGGGTGGGTGTTTGGGAGTTTAGCGTCCTTTTCCATCGCGTGAGGGTGATATCAAAGACGGGGCAACGAGGAAAATTGATATCAAAGGCGGGGCAACGAGGAAAAGTGATATCAAAGACGGGGCAACGGGGAAAAGTGATATCAAAGACGGGGCAACGAGGAAAAGTGATGTCAAAGACGGGGCAACGAGGAAAAGTGATATCAAAGACGGGGCAACGGGGAAAAGTGATATCAAAGACGGGGCAACGAGGAAAAGTGATGTCAAAGACGGGGCAACGAGGAAAAGGCCAGCACTGCCCCCAGCCGGTATCCCGTTACTCAAGGAAGCGGGAAAAAGACATCGGGTATTCTTATTCGCCAGTTTTCATATGACTTAAACGGGCTTATTCCATCTTTGCTAAGCCAGCTTACGTTTTGGAACATTTTCGCTCGTGAGTGCGCCTGTACGCTCGAAAGACTCTATCTTGGTGATTGCCATAGCTCTTAATGGGATACGAGGTTGTTCAAACTTCGCGCGAGCGGTGGAACAATCGAATTGTACGAGTGTTGTTACACCACTGGGGTGCTCAGTGTGGCCGCCGCGTCATCGAGTACACTTCTGCTGGCTCAGTGCCAGCATTACAGACGCTGTCACTGTCCAGATGTCTAAGTGGTGTGCTGATAAATACCACGGAAACAGCTTAGAGCGATCTGTGAGCATTAAAATGGTAGCATTAGCCTCTTTAAGTACTGAAAGAAGTCAAGAAGAGATGAAACTAAAATTTTCAAAATTCCGAGGCGTAACATGAAAACTGCCGGAGAGCGCTCTTTCAGATCCTTAGCCCCGACTGTCTGGAACTCCTTGCCAGTCGAACTCCGCCTTCAGACCTCACTGCCCCTGTTGAAATCCCATCTGAAGACCTTTCTCTTCCGTGCAGCCTTTGATAGTTAAACCTCTATTGAGTCTGTCTGTGTGTACATAGTCGTTGCACTGCCAAATTGTAGGTAAGAGGGGATATAAACTCTGTGTGTGTGTGTGTGTGTGTGTGTGTGTGTGTGTGTGTGTGTGTGTGTGTGTGTGTGTGTGTGTGTCCTTTAAGCGCAGCGAGTCCTTGGAATGTGGAGAGCAGCGCTCTATAAAAACCACGTATCATTATTATTATTATTATGAAACTGCAAGACCTCCATTACAGTTGCGCCTTCCGTTGCCAGTTCGCGGACGCCACTACATCAACGACATGGCACACAGTTCGTTCGTGCGTTCTTGCAGCAGCAAAAGTTCCATCCCACGCTAAATGTATATATCCCGGGAGCATGCAACAACAACAGCAACCCGTAATCAATGCAGCACTGTTGCGCTACCCTGGTGAACTGTTTGCCCTGCTGATCAAAGGGTAGTTTTCTTCAAATGCCGACTGTTATCGCTCCGTTGGCAGACGTGATTTCTGGGTAAACTGCTGCTAAACGCCGTTTAGACCGGCAGCGTCAACTCGTGGGCCCTCTAGAATTGGAAGGTCGCATCGGGTTGTTATTTCTCTAGTGAATAGGGCCCGCCCCGGTCATGTTCTGCAGTCTGGATGAGGATGTAACGTTCTGTAGCGGGGTCAAGAGAAAATTGACGGAGTATTTGCGAGGTGGATGTGGAAGGATGTGTCGAGAGCGTAGTGTGTGTGTGTGTGTGTGTGTGTGTGTGTGTGTGTGTGTGTGTGTGTGTGTGTGTGTGTGTGTGTGTGTGTGTGCGTGTGTGTGTGTGCGTGCGTGCGTGTTGGCAGGAATTGCGGGGGAAGGGTTGCGGCTCTATGCTTACGGGTGTTCATGAAAACTGCCGGTTGCTGCTGTTGTTGCTGCTGGTTTTTTTGTTGGGATTTTTGTCGCTGTTTTGTTTTTGTATGTTGTTTGTTTGTTTGTTTTGTGTTGTTGTTTTTTTGTTGTTTTTTTGTTTGGGGGGGTGTTTGTTTGGGTTTTTGTTTGTGTGTTGTGTGTGTGTGTGTGTGTGTGTGTGTGTGTGTGTGTGTGTGTGTGTGTGTGTGTGTGTGTGTTGTTGTTGTTGTTGTTTTGGTGGGGTTGGGTGAAATTATTCATTTCATTAGTTCACAAATGCCATGAGGTTATTCTATGTTCAGGGGCCGTAATGCTATTTGCGTCATTCTTTGTTTGCGCTTGACATGAGTTATGAAGAATGAATAATGAAACTATATTTGACAACGGTAGAGGCAATTAACATAATCAGTCTGTTTTCGCTGAGCTGCAGAGCCAGTAAGCACTTTAATTTGAAACAAAACAAAAAAAAACTCGGGTTTAAAATGGTTTATAATAATGTAGCTACGCTGTATTAAAAATCTAATACAAAACCAACAGCCGGTGTCTATTCAAGGTCGCGTATCTCGGCTACACGAGTTATTGCAGGACGAGCGAAATGACATTATTCCGGACACATAATCCAACCATGCTTCAGTTGATTTTAACTGATCTCCACTGATCATGATTTAACCGTTGTTATCAGGCTTATTGTTAGTGGACTAGGACTTTGCGGTGTGACTACCAGTAAATGGCCTAAACTTTAAAGGTCCAGGGCCCGTATGTGAAACTCGAGGTTAATTTAACCCACGGCTGCGGGCCTAACCAGGACTAGGACAAAAGAAACCCCTAAAATAAAATTAAATAAAAAAAAGGAAGCGAAGAAAGTAAGACAAAAATCCTTCTATAACGACATAGGCACCTTGCTGGAATGGACCCGCTTCCTGGTATAAAACAAAAAACAACAGAAAATTTAACCCTAGAGCTAGTTTAGTTCGAGGTTAGACTGTAACCCAGGGCTAAACTCCCTAACCCCGACTTTTACATGCGGGCCCAGTTGTTAAGATTGAAGGCTCACAGACCGTTCTGAGCTTGTTTGGTGGTGCCAAGCATCATACCACTTAGACCCCTGCACAGTGGCAGCATCTCAAAAAGGCTTGCTCTGAGCCAACAGAAGGCCTAACATAGACAGGCAAACATCAAAGACATGAAGGAGTCAGCCGTCGGGCTTCCGACACGGTCACTGAGTAAAAGAACTGGAATTTTCACCGGTTCACAGAGCCCGTGGACGGTGGTCTCGCATTTAGAGCTGTACTAATCATTCAGGTAAAGTATTTCGAGCGTACAGGCGCACTAACGAGCGAAACTGTTTCACACATGAGATGGCGACAATGAACATCAAAGCATTTAGTGGCGTTCAGAGTTTCCAAGCCACGTACAGGTTCATGGCGGGTCAGGGCGGTAGTATTGACTCAAGACGTCTACTCCAGGACCCCCCCAGAAACCCAATTACCCGGAAGTGAAAGGCTGCGCACGCACCCTGACCTTCCAAACCTAACCCCCTGAGGACCGAGTTTCTCGGTTCGCCGTCGGAATTCTATCAAAGCCTGCAGATTCGTAATCAGCTCCATGCCTGTCATGAGCCTTCACGGCATTATTATCGCCGAGGCAGATCGATGGGTTTAAAGCCTCGTGTGTCGTGTGTATATGGCCTTACAACAGCTCTCAGAACGGAACGGATTGCTGGCACCACTGTGCTAGAAAAAGACCGGAATACGAAACGGTTTAAGATACATCCTGCAGGTCTTTTCAAGCTCTGGGCCGGCATGTAAAAGTCGGGGTTAGGGAGTGTTTAACCTCGAACTAAACTAGCTCTGGGGTTACATTTTTTTTAAAATCAGGAAGCGGGTCCATTCCAGCAAGGTGCCTATGCCGTTATAGAAGGTTTTTTTGTCTTTCTTTCTTCGCTTCCTTTTTAAAAATTTTGTTTTGGGGTTGTTGTTTTTTTGTCCTAGTCAGGGTTAGACCCGTGGCCGTGGGTTAAATTAACCTCGAGTTCTACATACCGGCCCAGAGACCGACCTAGGTTCATAACGGTGACAAGAACTTGACACGATGTGGATGTGCTGTAAAATACGAACGATTTTGGCGGCTGGGGTTGCTAAGATATGAGCCAATATGTAAGCTTAGCACATGCGCCTGCCGCACACTTCACTTGCAAGTGAAGTGACGCGTGTGTATGAAACATGTGTATGAAACAGACTATAGCTAATGCCAAGTGGCCGCCTCAGTGCAACTCGCATGTGATCGATGGCGACTTTACGAGCTTACAAAGCTCTAAAATACAGTTTGGGACGCCCACTGACTTAATAGCGGCAGCATCTGTGCAAAACAGCCTCCTCAACTAGAAACAGCGTTATAGTTTCGTCAGTGACTCCAACTTCGTCTTGAAAAAACGGGCGGTCGGTGGTCTGGTGATTAAGAGACTTGTCACCAATGCGAGATGTCAGGGGTTTGAGTCCCACTCGGGGCGAAGAGTTTTTCCTTCTCGTATGTGGCACCGTTCATTCGGGCCGATCGTCGGGGGTTCTCTCCGGGTACTCCGGCTTCCTCCCCTCTGCTTTGGAAATGTTCAGCCCACCAAATTTGAAAAAATACGTGCAATTCTAAATTCCGAAATTTAAATAGCTGAGCTGACCCTTCACACCACGTGATTGCAATGTGATTATGTCCAGTTTGTGAGAGAATGCGTGTGATTCACGTGAGCGTGCGTGTTGGGTTCAGTTCGCGGCGCTTTGAGCCGATTCACGAAACTGGGTAAAGCGCCTATACAATACTCATTACTATTATTGTATTATTAAAAACGGTTTAAGTGCCTTTAACTCTACATCTCCTACATCGCTGATATCATGGTAGACAAGCCTGACACGGCCCCAGCGTGGCCTGATGTCTATTCTCTTGACCCTATAGCCGCGGAGCCATTGTTCAACGAACGGCCAGTTTTGATTGCCTGTGTGGTGTGAGAGTGAGTGTGTGGGCTGCTGTTCATTTCCATAATTCTCATCAGTATATTTATTGTACACGGCTTTGTGCTGTCGGTCGGGCCGGTCCTTCACACTTTATTGGACAGTGGTGGTATTTTGTGGATGGATGACTGTGTGGAAACGACTGACTCGACATTCTCCCTCCTCGTAGTCATAGTGTTTGGCTCCGCTTCTGGTAATTAGTTCCGTATCACACAAAGAAGTACTACCATCCAGTGTTTCTTTTGAATTTGTACACGGCACCGTGAAATCGAAAACGCTGAGTACCGGCCCCCGTAGTGTAGTGGTTAGCACTTCAAATCAAGGACCGGGAGACCCGGGTTCGAATCCCAGCCGAGGCAAGCGGGATTTTTCCTTCCTAGGTCGGCTCCTACCCAGAGCGGGTGTGCTATGGGCCCGATGGGGAGGCTGTTGCCACACAGCCGAGTTTCACCCACTTCACGGGTGCGACTTTGGGGGTGCTTCCCTTAGTATGACACGTCTCATGATGTGGATGATTACACGGCCGGCACCGCAGGTGCCGTAGTTCCCGGGCCTGGTTAATGCCGGGATATTCAGACAGGAAGCGTGGAATGCGGCCCTGTCCCGCAGTCCCAAACCACATGGACCTCCATAGCATCATCTTACTATCATCCTCATCTCCATCATCATGCATAATAAAAATTGTCCCAGTCCTCGAGTCCTCCGTGGGTTCCACCCATGACCTGAGAGGAATACCACTGGAGCTGGCAAAGAGTTGGGGCAGCAAAAAAAAAAAAAAAAAAAAAAAAACGCTGAGTACTGTATAAGTAGTTGTAAGTAGTTGTACACGTTTGCTCATCTGTCAGATGTTTTTTTAATATGTTGTATTACCAGGTTTGTGTATTGTTTGTACGTAATTCAAATCATGTACAAGGAATTACCGCATGTTTACATAATATGAAACAAAACATGAAAGCATTTACTTGCCTTGCACACATTGATCATGTATAATGCCGATGGATTTTAACTACTTGAGAATGATTTTATGTATGGATATATGCGTAAGTTAATTGTATGCCCTTATTTAAACCTACTCTGCCCCCCAACCTCCCAACCACACACACACACACACACACACACACACATACTCTCTCTCTCTCTCTCACACACACACACACACACACACACACACTCTCTCTCTCTCTCTCTCTCTCTCTCTCTCACACACACACACACACACACACACACACACACACACACACCTCATCCATCCCTCCACCACACCTACCCCCTACACCCACCCCATCCTCAACATCCCACACCATTCAGACCCACCGCCAAATCTCCATCGCTGAACACAGACTCGCTTTTTTTTCTGACCACCAAAGCAAGAGATGGCGTGGTTTAGACGCGGCCACCTGACACACGGCCTTTGGATCGAGTTGACACACGCTCGGCCAAGGGCGTAATGGAGCGGCGGAAAGCTGGACATTTCGGCTCCATCCAATATTGACTACGGTGCTCGACCGGTGCCACGATTTGATTACCATAATGCAAATTTTCCCCCGAAGTGTGGAAATCATATAGCCTTCCCAAGAGAGACGGATTATGAGCGCAAACACTCTTTGCCGTCAAAATGTTCTTGTGGCAAATTTCTCGCCGACAAGGTGTTTGAAATTGGCCAGATTCCGAAAGGTTGCGGTTACTGGGTCTTGTGATTTTTGGCGATCAAGAGGAAATTGAGGTCAGAAAAAAAGAATCAGTCGTCATGACGACCAACGAGTAACGTTTGTTTGTTCTGTTTGTTTGTTTTTCTCGCCACACGTTTCCAGCGACAAATTCTTTTTTCCAGCGACAAAATCTTTTACCTTTTCACGAGTAATATAATTATGTTTGTTTCTTTGTTTGTTTTAGAGCTCATTTAATTTTCATCATGAACTTTCTTGTTGTTGGTGGTGGCGTTGTTGTTGATGATGATGTTTCGCCGTCCTTAATGTATTTGATTGCTCAATGCGACTTAATCACATGAAATAATCGGTCACTGGTAACATTTACTGCTCCCAACGCTTGTAAGCAGTTCATGTCCATGTGTATTCCTCAGGAGACTTTCTCTTCTTCTGCATTACGCATTCACAAGCACCTACAGTTATGCACTTTGACCAGCTGTAAATTAAAACGCTCTGCAGCCCCCCCCCCCCCAAAAAAAAAAAAAAAAACACGTCGTCCCTGGAGTTGCAAATACCGGAAGTCGCCATCTGCCGAAATAGGTTTGTTTGTTTGTTTGTTTGTTTGTTTGTTGTTGTTCTTGCCTAGGGGAGGTGGTGTATACTTTGGACGATGCTTTGCTTTGAGAAGTCTGGGTTCATGCATTGCAGATAGTTCGAAAGTTCGGTTATGAATCGGACGCTCGCCGACTGTCACTGAGCTCACATACATAGCTCCCTTGAGGACTGACTTGACGCCGTTCCTGCAAACGTACATGATGCGTAGGTGGGTGGACATTGTACCCTGCCTCTACTAGTTAACTACACGATTGAACGATAACGAGGCACGTGCTTGACAACGTCAGCAGATGGATGACAGTAATTAGCCTGATTTCTCAATGATCTCGGAAACCTCCTGTCACAGAGATCGAGGCCAGTCTTGCTACTGGCAGAATGGAAGGGAGTCTGACTGAGGCCCGCGACTCCAGACTGACGGTGTGCATCACTACAGTGATGCAAAACAGAATCTAGAGATACAGCAGAAGATATATAAGAGTTTTTTGGATCGATTGGGTTTCATGGCAGTAGTCTAGAGCCAATAAAGAGTTGGTTCTTGCCGTATACGGGTGGCGTGTGTGGGGGGGGGGGGAGATGGGTGCTTTGTCCACTACGACATCGAAATGAACACTGGAAAAAGGTATCTACACATTTTGAGGACAGCTGTTGGAGTTTCCAACTCACAACCGTCTCCTCGAGAGTCCAGTGTTCCGCTACCTAAGCTAACTGACCAGCTGGTTTGTTTGCTTGTTTGTTTGTTTGTTTGTTTGTTTATGTGTTTGATAGTTTGTTAGGATAGATTTTCTAACTGCGTGCATTGCACTGTTACTTTCCCCCCTCCTTTGTTCTTTCTGTCGTGCTGTCTTTGTTTTTGTTTTGTTTTGTTATTTTATGTCCTTTTCCTTTCCTCCTGCTTGCTTTCTTTCTTTCTTTCTTTCTTCCTGTTTCTTTCTTTCTTTCTTTTTCTTTCGGTCTTCCTCTCCGTACATCTTTTTTTTCTTTTTTCTTTCTCTCATTTCTCTTCTTTTCTGCCTTTCTGACCGTGTGAATGTGCAACATACAATCGCATACGCTGTTCTCTCCTACCTGGGGTTCGCCTAGTGCTGCTGCTCCTCCTGTGACAATGGCCTACAAACCCCACACAGTGACGTATCCCATTGCCGTGGCCATCAAATATTCAACACTGTTTTGTCGGCCGCTACAGCAGGTAACATGCAGGCATCTGCCCTCGCTTTGATCACAGTATAGATCGAGATAAACCATCTGCTTTCTAGATAGCGTGCTGCGAGAGGACTTGTAAGCCAATCACGTGATTTGTCTTTCTGCCCAGTCACCCAGGCACGCCGTTTCTCCCGGGGCTATCCACAATGTGTGAAAGGCAAACGTCATGTATAATTTGCGCATGTACTATGTGCAAACTTTGGTGCAGTCATTAATGGAACGGAGGCAGAGGGATGGTTGGTTGTTGGTGGGGGGTGGGGGGGGGGCAGAGGGGGATTGTAGAGGGATAAACAACGCACTTCTCCCATCACGTGCGAGTGAAATCAAAGACTTCATTTGTAACGACGGAAGAGCCAGCATGCGATGGAAGTGATGCTCGCTTTTGACATAACAACCATTTTCAGACATTAGTCACAGCAGTCTCCAGATCTGAACAAATCACGCTTTAACCCTTCCCGTACGTCGTTTGACCAACGGCCTACGGCGCGCAAGTTTTCTCCTTTGATGTATGGGTGCGTTTGCACTCACGATGTACGGCGCGCAAGTTTTCTCCTTTGAAGTATGGGTGCGTTTGCACTCACGATGTACGGCGTGCAAGTTTTCTCCTTTGAAGTATGGGTGCGTTTGCACTCACGATGTACGGCGCGCAAGTTTTCTCCTTTGATGTATGGGTGCGTTTGCACTCACGATGTACGGCGCGCAAGTTTTCTCCTTTGAAGTACGGGTGCGTTTGCACTCACGATGTACGGTGTGCATGTTTTCTCCTTTGAAGTATGGGTGCGTTTGCACTCACGATGTACGGCGCACAAGTTTTCTCCTTTGATGTATGGGTACGTCTGCACTCACGATGCACGGCGTGCAAGTTTTCTCCTTTGATGTATGGGTGCGTTTGCACTCACGATGTACGGCGCGCAAGTTTTCTCCTTTGAAGTATGGGTGCGTTTGCACTCACGATGTACGGCGCGCAAGTTTTCTCCTTTGATGTATGGGTGCGTTTGCACTCACGATGTACGGCGCGCAAGTTTTCTCCTTTGATGTATGGGTGCGTTTGCACTCACGATGTACGGCGCGCAAGTTTTCTCCTTTGAAGTACGGGTGCGTTTGCACTCACGATGTACGGTGTGCATGTTTTCTCCTTTGATGTATGGGTACGTCTGCACTCACGATGCACGGCGTGCAAGTTTTCTCCATTGAAGTATGGGTGCGTTTGCACCCACGATGTATGGCGCGCAAGTTTTAAGGCGACGTACGGTTGAGGTAAAGAAACCCTGACCTGCAGTACTTTGCTTATACCGGCACTCGTGTATGAATATATAGTGAAAGGGAATGAAACTATTTTTTAAGCATAAACAAGAGGTTGAAGTGCAAGCATTCGGCATTGCATGGAACAGGCTGGAGGAGAGGTCGTGAAATGTGAATGTTGTCATATGATCCTCTTGACCTTTTTTTTTTTTTTAAACATGTGCGCGTTTGAGAATCACTCTCAGCTAGTGCAGATATCAGAGTAACGTGACAAACTTACACCCACGGCGGACGTATTCCGGAGTAGAGTGAGTGAGTGAGTTTTTAGGGCTTAAAGCCGCGCAAGCCACAAAGACTAATTCGCGGCTGAGTATTCCGGAGTAAAATCTCGTAAATTAATTCATAATGAATTTAAAAGAAAACTAATCCCCCGCTTTCGAGTTTCTCTCTGTGAACAAGTGGGTAAATCTGTCATGGGAATAAGTCTGTCGTGTGTATGGGCTGGGTTTGGGGGGGGGGATGGGGTGTTAATGCTTTTTTTCCGTATTTCCGGTTCGGGCCTGTATGCGAAAATCAGGCAACACTAACGGTTCCTTGTAACGGCTCTTACTACAGCAAACACGAGTATAATCAAAGTTCAGCACTCCCATTAGGCCAAACTTAAATCCATGCAGACAGGAGTTAATAATGAATAATTATTATGATTTTTTTTGATTTTTTTTTTTTGGCGAGGCCATTGGTACACAACCCCAAACTTACTTAGTAGGCAATGAGTTAAACGAGTTTTCTCCAATGTTGTAAGGTAAATGCACATTGGTATATCCAGGATCCCCAGAGGTCGATCCGGATACACACCCCCTACATTCCACTTGAAATTCACGATTTCCTCATAGCCGCCTTTCAGCGCCTTTTGGTTTGAACAGGTTTATTGCAAGACAAGTGGTACAAGTAAACAATTAGTGAGCATAAACAAGCACCGCTTATGATAAGGGGGAACAAGTATATATTTACAGTATTGCAATGACAGGCTAAACTGGTCAGTAATTATGATAAATTAAAACTACAGAAAACAGAGAGAGAGAGAGAGGAGAGAGAGAGAGAGAGAGAGAGAGAGAACGAACGAACGAACGAACGAAACTTTATTTTACAAGGATAAGATTAGGTACGCAGATCTGTCCTTACATCTTGAGAGAGAGAGAGAGACAGAGAGAGACAGAGAGAGAGAGAGAGAGACAGACAGACAGACAGGCACACACACACACACACACACACACACACACACACACACACACACACACACACACACACACACACACACACACACACACACACACACACAGGTTCTATGTGTACTCACAACAACGGGAAAAAAATCTCCACTAGGCTGTGCTAGACTCTGTCAAGGAAGTAACATTTAACTAAAAACTAAACAACAACAACAACGACAACAACAACTGAAAATGTGCTGCACGAGTTATAATATCCTGAACTACACAGAATATTGTGCAGTTTTCTTGAATAGCGAGACGACAGTTAGCAGCGCCTTTTAACGTCCGGATGCCCTCAGACAATCTAATTTCGAGAGCAGACGTAACGTCAAATCTGGGCACGACAGGGTCGGGATCCCCGAGGAAATAGAAGGACGATGTCCTGCTCCTCCTCCGCACAATCACGTTACGTGTCGGAAGGATCAAAGACATTGCGGGTCTGTCCCTGCGTCAGTCATGGTGGCGTGATTAGGATGGGCGGTTTAGAGAGCTCTTGTCATCGGGTTGTAGTTGTTGTTTGGTGCGGTGGTGATGTTGTTGGTGTCGTTGAGATTTTTTTTATATTGGGGGGGGGGGGGGGGCTTTTTGTTGGTTTTTTTTTTTTTTTTTGGTCTTTGTTGTTTGTTTTTTGCTGTTTGTTTTGTTTTGTTTTCACGTTCATTGAATGTTTGCTTTTCAGGTGGGGATAGATGGGTGTGTGTGTGTGTGTGTGTGTGTGTGGTGTGTGTGTGTGTGTGTGTGTGTGTGTGTGTGTGTGTGTGTATGTGTATGAGGGGAGGGGGATGTGGGATATTGCCTTTTTCTGACAGTATCTGAAGCTGTCTGGGTTCTCCATTTCTTACACTCGGTATGCATTCGAAGAGTTATGCATACATTTCGTCAAAATTACAAAGAGAAACCTTTCTGTGACCTGGGGAAAAAAAAAAACTTCAGTATGATTAATGAAGCGGGAAATCATCATAAGATCCTAGAGATGACGGAGGTCGAACGAAGAGCCACAAATGCCAAGATTTATTTACTTTATAATGTTAGAGCTCAGGTGAGACCTCTGAGAATTCAGTTGGGTAACACTTGCGAAGGACATAATAGACATTCTGCTAGTAGCAGACAAGAACGTATAGCCAAAAAAAGTTAAAGTCGAGCTTCATTCTTTGCTTAAATTCGCATAAGACGATCCCAAAACACGCAATCTGCCTCTCTCTTTAAAAGCTCATTTTCCAACACGATCTATTTACCTCACCAGACAGTTCATTCATTCAGTTCGCATTAAAATAGAACTGCTCGCCTTTTTCAAACATAAAAGATGCCTCTCCGTTTTTCTAAGCTTTTTTTTTTTTTTAAAGGATCTGTTTACTCTTTCAGCCCGTTTCTTCATTCAATTTTGCACGGAAATAGAGCCGCGTGCCTTTATTCCGTGTCCAGTTTCGTAAATCGTCCACAATCTCATTCCCCTAAGTGTAGTACGGTCTAAACTGCAATGAACATGACAATCAATACGCATGCGTGACATCAGCGGATATCCGTTATTGCTAGGGCGGGACGTCACGGCGTGAAGTCAATGAACTGCGGACAGTAGTGTTGTACAATAGCCCAGCGGACTATGGATTACAATCAGCTTTTGTTGAGAGGAACTTGGTAGGATCTTTGTGAGGTTAAAAAGTGGCACGGTGAGGTTGTAACGGTGTCCTAATGATGAGTGTGAGGCTGTCAAGTACTGCATTGCAGTTCCATCTTGACGTTTGCCAGACCATGGCCATGACTTGTGTTGTGCTTATTATGCCGCGGGACGCGATTGGCCGTATTCCGGGGGCTCGTCCCTTTTGATCGACAAGAGGTGGAGTGGTTCATTATTTACATCCACAGCCTTTCCAGAGAATCTCTCACCGGACGTATGGAAAGCACGTAAAAGAAAAGAAAGAAGAAGAAGAAGAAAGAAAAAAACAAAACAAAAAACAGGGCTACCACATGATTTAGTTGAAAGACATTTAATTTTGCAGTTTTGGATTTTTTTTTCATTTTTTTTTTCTGTTAATGTTTCTTTCTCACAGCGACACGTTCACAGAAGACATGATAACCTAAACCAAATCGTGTACACGTTTGTGTTTCACCATTTAATGCCGCCCCCATTCGCTACAAAAGGTATTGATCCCAACTTCTTTTGTTTTAACATCTGACAGTACTACCATGTGTCCTTGCAACAAACGGTACGTTCAGCGCATGCTGGCACACATCACTACACGTACAGCGCCGGGTTCAGCACAAGTCGGACTGCTTTGCGTCTCCTACGCATGGCTCTGCCTAACGAAGGGGGAAAAATTATAGAGGAGATAAGACACAGGATTCTGTCAAGCTGGAAATTTGTCCTCTTCTTTGTCATTGGACGGTAATGACTGTCTCGAGGACGTCCTTGACGTCTGTGTGCTTGAATGGCATTTAGTGTGAATCTTTCCGTCTGTCTGGTTACGTTCAAAGGCTCAATTTTTAACATTATTAGGCTCAAATGTCGTTCTGAGCTATTTGGTGGTGTATAGCATCTCGCCACCTATACACCTGCACAGTGACAGCATCTCAAAGGCTGACACTAAGCCAACAGAGGGTCTCACGCATATATGAAGGACTGATCGAAGGAGTCAGAGCTATGGGATTTGCGGCATGATCAAGCGCTGAATAGGAGAATTTAAATTTTCACCGGCTCGCAAAGTCTGCTGACGGCAGGGTATCGCATTCAAAGTTCTACTAATAATCATGATCATGTGGGGTTCCCCCCCCCCCCCCCCCCCCGAGGGTACAGGCCCAATGACAAGCGCTACTGTTCCCAAACATCTGTTGGCTTCTGTGAAGCCTGATGAACATGAAATAATGAGCGTTTTGGTCCACAGCACACACCTGAAGGTCAAAGACTACAAATGCACGAGGCCGTAGGATTGCTGTGTATTCCCTATTAGCCTCAGGCATCATAGTCACCCCTAAAAATGCTTCAATCTAGAAACAAACAAAAATTACCATGCACAGACCATGCAAGGGTGCCTACCTGACAGGAGTTATAAAAAAAAATGAATGTCGCCTTTAGGCTCAGGCTTCACTGGAGCCACTTCACTAAAATCCACTCGCGTCACCCTTGCCTCTCGTGTACAAAAATTCTCAGCTTCACTGGCAGCTTGCCGCACATTCACCCCCCCCCCCCTGGCACGCACCTTGCCCTATTAAATACAAAATAACGATAATCACGCTATTTCGTGACAATAAAAATCACTACACTCTAGCACACTCGCAAAACAGGGTCCTTTATACAAACACCGAACCTGACCCCGCGCTCAGTTTGTGTCACCGCACCTGCATCGTTCATATGATACCGCCAGTCGTACCGGGAAATCTAGGGGCTTTGGGGCAACTCTGTACCATCCGGTTTCACTACGCTTACCCTCTGCACTGACCCGAAATCGGCTAGCCGGCTAGTCGGGGGTTCTCTCCGGGTACTCCGGCTTCCTCCCCCTCTGCTTTGGAAATGTTCAGCCCACCAAATGTGAAAAATAAATGCAATTCTAAATTCCGAAATGTAAATAGCTGAGCTGACCCTTCGCACCACGTGATTGTAATGTGTTTATGTCCAGTGTGTGAGAGAATGCGCGTGATTCACGTGAGCGTGCGTGTTGGGTTCAGTTCGCGGCGCTTTGAGCCGATTCA
Organism: Batillaria attramentaria; assembly: GCA_018292915.2. Classification (NCBI taxonomy): domain Eukaryota; kingdom Metazoa; phylum Mollusca; class Gastropoda; family Batillariidae; genus Batillaria; species Batillaria attramentaria. The sequence continues at coordinate 77,273 of JACVVK020000171.1, forward strand.
TGAAATTGGGTAAAGCGCCTATACAATAATAATAATAATTATTATTATTATTAGCCGAGACCTGCGTCGAGACAAGCGATATCTAAGAAAGAAAAAAAACAAAAATACTCGGTGACGAGGAAAGTCCCCTGTGCATACACAGAACCGCAGCAACTTTGTGCTCTGCCACGAAAACTGCGTGCTTGTTGCGGCAAAGGGGACAACTCATGCAGGCAATAATCTCTGAAACAGGCTGAAAATGTTCTGTGCTGGTGAATGCGACAGAACTCACCGCTTCTGTGCACACTGTGAAATACCACGTTGACCACAAAGTTGTTCAGAACTGTCCACTTTCCTGGTCACCGAATATTTTTTTTTTCCTTCTTAGGTATCACTTAGCTGGGCTCAGTTCTCGGTTACCCGACTTGGGAGGGGGGGGGGGGGGTCATTGCAGAGGCCAAGAGAAACGCCGGTCTCGGTTCAGAGTTGGCTTTGGGGTGTTCAAATAACTGACCTGGCTTCCTGCCCCAGTTTTCAGCGACACTTTTCTAACCCTCCTCCAGACGCCAACTCCTGTGTTCTGCAATAGGTTCCCAGTCAAGACCGCGCGACCCGCATGATTTCTTTTCCCCGCTTCAATTCTGTCCACGGCCCGTACTGTAGTACGGCAAGCGGAGATGCGCAGTGACTCAATCAGCTTTGTTCGGAACGGGGGCAGAAAATGGTGCTGTTAACGCGCGTGTTCAGAGGCAGAGTGAAAATAGGATTACTCACTGGCGGCATACTATACTATATTTTGCTTGAATTTTGTATTGTAGAATGTTAGATTATAGTGTTACTTTGCTTTGCGTGAATGGCATGCTCAAGCCTGTCTTGCTTGATGTTTATATTATAGTAAATTATATTATAGTGTGTTTGGGGTGGGGGGGGGCGGGGGGGGTTGCTCCTCGGTTGGTCGTGTTTTTTTTTGTTTTGTTTGTTTGTTGTTGTTTTTTTGGGGGGAGGCTTTCTTGGTTGTTTTTTTTTTTGTTGTTGTTTGTTTGTTTTTTTGTTGTTTGGTTGGTTGGTTTGGGGTTTTTTTGGGGGGTGGAAGGGGGTGTTTTTGTTTCTTTTTTTTTTTTTTCTTTGTTTGCTTGTTTTTGTAGGAATAATTCAACAGCACCATCACACACTCCTCCACATGAACCATCATGATCGTTTCAACTAGTGACCGTTCGACAGAAATCAAACGGGGAAAAGAAACCATGCGTCCCTCAGCAATACGTTCCGAGTGAAGAGCGCGGCCCACACACCAGCAGACGTCGAGCTCTTGATGCCTCTGATGCCATCATCGATCTGACATGAGGTCGAACGCAGGAAGCATTTTTGCGTCCACCGAAACGAAACGCCATTAAACGTGCGAGCGCAATCTCGCGTTACCACGCGCCATCAAGAGAGCAAGACGAGAGTTTGCGCACGGTCTTTGAAGGGTCAGTGGTCACGTCATTGCGTGATGTGTGTGTGTGTGTGTGTGTGTGTGTGTGTGTGTGTGTGTGTGTGTGTGTGTGTGTGTGTGTATGTGTGTGTGTGTGTGAGAGAGAGAGAGAGAGACAGACAGACAGACAGACAGACAGACAGACAGACATCCTCTCTGGATGAATATTTTCATATCCCCGTGCCCTTTCATGTTGTATGTTTCTTGTTTTGTTTTTTTGCGGGGGCCTTCTTACCTTGCTGTCGATGACGCTATTATAATCATTTCCTTTTGGCAATTTCCCGAGGTTATCGGTTGGTAGTTGGTCCCGTCGTTTTCAATACTCAATAAGGCTTAAAGATACACCCTGCAGGTCTTTTAAGATATTTTAAGCTCACAGTTTATCGGTTGTAGCTGGTCCAGTCTTTTCCGATTATCAGTAAGGCTTAAAGATACATCTTGCAGGCCTTTTAAGCTCCTTAAAAGACTCGGGTTCGAATCCCAGCCGAGGCAAGCGGGACTTTCCTACCTAGGTCGGCTCCTACCCAGAGCTAGTGTGCTATGGGCCTGGTGAGGAGGCTGCTGCCGCACAGCCGAGACTCACCGACTTTGATGGTGCTTCCCTCGTTATGACACACAAAGATGACTACACGGCCGGCACCACAGATGCCGTTGTTCCCGGGCCTGGCTAACGCCCGGATATTTATAACAGGAAGTGTGGAACGCGGTCTCAAACCACGTGAACCCCCATAGCATCATCATCATACCAGAATCCCAAGCCTCCTTTTCATGATCATGATATTTAAAATAATAAAACAGTTTTCGAGCCCTCCGTGGATTCCACTAAAGACTCCAGATCCGCAACGCTGTAGTGTAACGGATCTAAGTAGTTGATTCCACCCATGACCTGGGAAGACTACCACTGGAGCTGACGAAGAACTGAGGCAGAAGAAAAAAAAAAACATATACATATACGCTAAAACTCTGAGTCATACATTCTGTGTCTGGGTCATATCTGACCTGTCGGCACGTGATACAGGATAGTCCCTGTGTGCACCCTTTGTCCATAAATGAGAAGATACTGCTGGCGTGGCTCGCTTAAAATGTGCAATGCTGGAGCAAGACAGCGTTTTACGAGTGACGCTGGTGTGTACGAAATTACCCCACCAGTACCACTGCCCCCCTGTGCCGTTTTGAGGAGAAATATTGATTAAATCTCCGTAGGCTAACGCCTTTGATCTGCACTGTCGATTTTTTACTTCTTCCCTTTTTCCTTTTTTAATTTTTTTTTTGTTT
>JACVVK020000171.1:85000-185000 GCA_018292915.2 Batillaria attramentaria
CACACACACACACACACACACACAGAGAGAGAGAGAGAGAGAACAGGTAAATAAAGGTCTCCATCAGTTCATCTTGACAAACTCCCGCCCTCTCTCTCTCTCTCTCTCTCTCTCTCTCTCCCTCAGCAGGGAAATGTTTAAAAGTTGCCATCAGTTTATTCTCCTCTGGATAGACAAGAATCCTTGAACGCCAGAAGCACGCAACAAAAAGTGCTCATATCTTGAATTTGTTTTGTTTCCAGTGATCTTTTGTGGTTTTGTTTGAAGAGCGTCGGCCAGGAAACGATTTTCTTCTCAAGGTTCAATATTTTCTGGGGTACTGTTGTGTGGACGTTTAAAGGCACTCCGTCCAGATCTCTTGGCTCATTAACCCTTTCACCGTCGCAGAATTTCATGAATGGCGTAATGTGAAGGGATGTTAACAGTGAATGACCCATAAAGTGTGTGTCAGTTGGACAGAAATACAGATACGAGTTGCTGGGGCTTTTGTTGTTGTTGTTTTACTCTATGCATAAGATTGTCATATTGCTTAGCCTGCTTATTCTGTTTCTAGTCTCCCCACCCGGCTCACGTGCATACCACGTGACCCTCCCCCCCTCCCCAACCCCCCCCCCCCCCCCCCAAAAAAAAAAAATATCCTTCTGCACCCCCACCCTCTCCCCTCACCCAACAATCACCCTTCCTCCGTGACCCCCGAAAAGTGTCACCTTGCTGAGTCTATGTCTAGCTCCCAGCCTGCCTATCCCCACTCCACCCCCTCCTCCACCACTTCTGCAGCCACCACCCTCTCCCTCTGACTCCCCCCCCCCCACCCCCCTTGCTCCGCCCCCAACAATCACCCGCCCTTCGGGATTCCAGAAAAGGTCAGTCAGGCTTATCACAGACACAAGCCATTCTACCAAATCACACACCAACCGTGAAACGGGTTCCTGGTCTAGTCCCCGAGATGTCTCCTGGTACTCGTGAAAAATGGCAGACAGAACGGACCTGTGCAATATCTCTGGCGGCGCTGGTGGAATCAATCTTGGTGGTGAGGATGATGCGGTGACCACCGAGCAAGTACAAGTACAAGGTGGAGTAACGTAACACGACCAAAGTCCATTTAATCAGTACTCGAGACAAAACTGTGTGTAGGTCTCGCTGGGGGACCGGGTTGGAACTAACTTTTCACGTGCAGCGTGTACGTTTGACGTCATGCTTTCACGTAGGAAATGATGCAGGAGAGAGAGAGAGAGAGAGAGAGAGAGAGAGAGAGAGAGTTAAAACAATTTTAAACCCTAAATAGATGTTAATACATCAATTGTAAAATGAATAAATAATTGAAGTGCTAAAATAAATAAATAAATAGTATTCTCAGACCTTTTTTAAAGTTTTACATTTTATGTTTTCTGTGAGACAGAGACCTGCGACTGATACAGTCTGGCTGGACAAGTGTTTCCGGTGTGTGTGTGTGTGTGTGTGTGTGTGTGTGTGTGTGTGTGTGTGTGTGAGAGAGAGAGAGAGAGAGAGAGAGAGAGAGAGAGAGAGAGAACGAACGAACGAACGAACGAAACTTTATTTTACAAGGAAAACAAATTAGGTACGCAGACCTGTCTTACATCTTGTCCTTGCTAGGCTACTTATATATACAAAGTAAGCTCCAACTAAGTAGAGCACACACAAACACGCACACACACGACCATGCTACTACATACATATATCAAGCAATACTAAAAAAAAAATGACCAATATGTAAAGAACAATAGGGGGAAAACAAAGGATGTGACAAGTGAGCAATGAGAGAGAGAGAGAGAGAGAGAGCTCTAATGCCCTGAGATACCATACCACTGAAAAGATGGCTTTGACCAAAAAGCGGCCATTGATTCTACCAATATCCTCTATAGTCACCACCCCCGTTTCGTTGTTTGTATTCCATCTGTGGGCCTGGGTCTCTTTGGTAAGTGAGGTCAAGTCCAGCGATCCTTCTGTGACGCAGACACTAGGGGCGGACAACTCTATACATACAAGGAAAGGATAATCTATAGCATTGATCTCAGCAGGAGCACGGCTAAATGAGACTCCGAACTTGTCCTATTTTCTTAACGGCCTTTTTACATCGGTTTTATCTCGTCCTCTATTGACTAACGCAAGGAGAAGTTAGACAGGAGAGACAACTCCAGCAGACCTGCTTGAATTAACTCCCTTCACCTCCATTTTTTGCCCCCTGTCATTCAGATAATATGCTTTCCACGCCAGGGGATAAAATCTAAAGTAAACAGTCACATTTCATGATCTCGACTTCTGCCTCCTGAACTATTTTCTCTCCGGACTTTTTTTCTTTTGCCGCGGATGGTTCTTAGCTCAAAGGCCAGATCGCAACTGTCAATAACACTAATCTAGAACATCACAGAAAGAGCGGCGGATGTCTCCAGCCACAGTTGTCTCCCCTCTTGCCCCTGTGGGATTTACGGATCAGGGAGAACGCAGAAGTCTGAATGGAAAGTCATTTCATTAGCTGAAAGGGTTACGCTTCCCTCTCATGCTGGATCTACGAATGTTGACGAAAGGGGTCTGGTCCGTTTCATGAGTACATGCTTGAGCAGGACTATTCCAGCTGTTTGCACGTGATGGTGAATTCCTAGTATAAGAGAGATGATGTGAGAGGGGAGACGGTATTTACAGGTGATCGTGGGATGTAAGGGCAAGTTCCGAGCTGATAGAGCGTTGGATTTTCGATGCCCGGGTAGTGATTTCAGTTCCTTGGCTCGGAGGAAAAAAATGATGTCGTTCGTTTGTTTGTTTGTTGTCAGTCTAAGACACTGAACACTTGCTGCAGACACCATATCGCAATTTTTTTTTTTTAAGTTTCAAACACGGTTTACTGTCTGCTGCTCTTTTTGCTAACCAGATATTTTAAATTATCCCCATACTGCGTTACATCTACTCATCTACACCCCAAGCAACACACACACACACACACACACACACACACACACACACACACACACACACACACACACACACACACAAACACACACACACGCACGCACGCACACACACACACACACACACACACACACACACACACACACACACATACACACAAACGCACCTGTTGAAGCTTGATTTCTTGCGAAGTTGCGGGAATCTGACAAGCAAATCAAAACTTTGATGCCACTCCTGCAAACACTTGTAAAACCTTTCCTTTCAGGCTAATGCAGTTCAACAACCCAGTTAACCTAATTCAATCAAAATACAATAAATCGCTTTTCTGGGAAGAAAAGAGGAGCAGCTGAAAATGCGCACTCTACAGGAGAAAACTGTGTGATTCATTCTTTTCTTTGAACAGATTTCCATTTGTTAGTGTCAACAATAATTGTTTAGCGTGTTGATGTATTTATGTTGTTGCTGGCGATGGTTTGCTCATTGTGTTGTTGTTGCTGCTGGTAGTTGTTGTTGTTTTGGTTTGTTTGTTTTTTGTTTGTTTGTTTTTTTTGTTGGCTGGTTTGTTGTTTTTGTTTTGTTTTGGTTTGGTTTGGTTTTTTTCTTGTTGTTGTTTTTGGGGAGATTGTTTTTGTGTTTGCTTTGTTTGTTTGTTTGTTTGTTTGTTTGTTTTGTTGTTGTTGTTATTGTTGTTGCTTAGTTTTGGCGAAGTCTCTTACGATTTCGGTTTCCCCATGATTCCGCAGTATTTCTGGCTGCTGCTTGTTGTTGTTGTTTCATCGTTTTTACAAGGAATATCCTTTACAGTTTATTCGTATCTAGTGTTTGCTATGCCGCTGTTTCCTGTAATGGTCGCAGGCTTTAAAGGCCGAAATAAGTTGTGTGTGTGTGTGTGTGTGTGTGTGTGTGTGTGTGTGTGTGTGTGTGTGTGTGTGTGTGTGTGTGTGTGTGTGTGTGTGTGTGTGTGTGTGTGTGTGTGACAGACAGACAGACAGACAGACAGAGAAAGCATTTTCCCCTAAAACCAACACTGGTCACCGCATTGTCCATAATGGTCGAAAGTAACCCAAGAAGGTGGACCAAATTTCTCCACTTCTCAAACACTGACAGCGAACAGGCTTCTTCCATTATGCCGCGAGGGCCTCTGTATTGACAAGCCAAGACTGGAGTACCAGACTTTCTACTTTCCCCCAGTACGGTCGTACCGTTAATTTTCAATCGTAGCAGATCCTATACTGATGATCGCCTAAAGCTGAAAGTTTCGGAGATATATACTCACTGGCGTTCTTTGGTAGATTCCAACGGACATTTCCGCTAGCACACAGATACAACGTGGGTGGGTGGGTGGGTGGGTGGGGTGTTTGTGAGTTTAACATCCTTTTCCATCACGTATGCACAGAGACAGGAGTGTTTGTTGTGTGGAGTTGATCGTAAACGATTAAATCCATGGTAATACAAGGTGGGATTTGGGGGCGGACGCCAATTCGGGGTGGGTGGTTGGGTGGGTGTTTGGGGTTTTAACGTTCTTTTCAACCACATACGGGTGATATCAAAGACGGGGCAACGATGACAAATCCAGCACAAACATTTGGCCCCCAGCCGGGATACGAACTCACGACCCGAGCATTAGAAGCCAATCCGGGGATTCAAAATTAGGCGTACCTCTCAATGAACTGGTCATTCATAGTTTGGTTGGCTGTCTACGAGTTTTAACTCAATTTCTACCATGTAAGCTTGGGGTTGTACACCAGCGGCCTCACCACCACCCCCCCCCCCCAAAAAAAAAAAAAAAAAAAATTTCAGTCGAACCTGCAAAGGCGGTCACCTGTATAAGCTATGCCACTGTCTAACCTGCTCACCCCAGAGGATCCCCTGACATGCTAGCTGTTGGCATGCCACCCTGGATAACCCGGTCACTTGTCTAAGGTGGTCAGTTTGGCCCCGTCCCTTTGGTGACCGCCTTACACAGGTTTGACTGTTGTTTGTTTGGATTTAAATTTGGCTCAGTGGGAGTGTTGCACTTTGATTATACTCATGTTTGCTGCAATAAGAGCCGTTAAGGAACGGTAAATCGTGCCTGTTTTTTTGCGTACAGGGCCAAACCCGAAAAAGAGTCAGAAACGTGGGATACTCTTGCGCGGTACGAAACGTGCCAACGTTATTTTTCACCACAAAAGGCGATACAATAATGTTACGTGGTGAATGTTCGAGGAGCTTGTCGTCTTACCGAGGGATACAGTGACAACCAGGCAAACGCTCTTCACGTCGCGAGTTCTTATACTGACTGCGGAAGAGGTCTCATTCACTCACAAAAAAGACTCGAGTGCTCGAGAGATGCTCATATGTGCCACCCTTGAGCGTGCAGTGTGACACCGGAGACGTGCTGTAATAAACTCCACACAGCTCAAGAGTCTTTTTTGTGAGTGAATAAGACTTCTTCCGCAGTCAGTATAAGAACTCGATACGTGAAGAGTGTTTGCCTGACTGTCACCGTATTCCTCGGTAAGACGACGGGCTCTTCGAACATTCACCACGTAACAAATAAATACCAAAAGAAATACAGGGAAATAAGGGTACGAGTGTTTGGTTCCCAGGCGGGATCCAAAATCACGACCCGAGTATTGGAAGTCCAACACCGCACCAGCTCGGCTATGCAGGCGTTCGAAAACACCCCTACCGCCACCATCCACGTCACACAGCTCGCGTCGACTGTGATTTCACCGCCATCTAGTCTCAACCACATTCTGGAAAATTGACGGAAATGTGCCATTTATCTCTCGGTGTCCCTTTCCATTCCTTTTGGCAATACAGATACCTAAGCTGCTATGCAATCTGTCAACAACACGCTAAACATGCACAGCTATATCGACTACGATCAAATTACGCTCATGTTTCCCGGGAACGACTTTGCGGATGTGATAGATTGTTGACTGTCGTAGTGCTTCGGTTCCAGTTCGATTGCTTCACGTGTTTCGCGCTCCGTGGAGGGTTTGGCTGCTTACGAGTCACGCTCGCAGTGCACTGATGGGAGACGGATCGACCTACTTGTGTGTAGTGATTATCAACCGTGGCAGAGATGGGATGAGAGGCGAAATCGGCGCGTCAGTGCAGTTTGCATCCACGTCTGACCCCATCTCCCTCCGCCGCATTCTAGCGTACGAATACTGGCGCAGACGATCGCAGACGATCAGGGAAAGTAAGGTTTTGTCGATCGAGTTAGATCTCACCTCTAAAACTGGCCTCAGCTCCAGCTGAACGTGCCGAACTTGGTCTTAAAGTCAGGTTGGACCCCTCAGGGAAATTCAGTATAATCACGGACCGGAGGGGACGAGGCAGGGGAAACGGCAGATTAATAAGCGATCTGGACAAATCTGCCTTTCAGCTAGCATAGCACCGAGCCAGACCTTGCGCACACTTGGCTGCTCGGAAAAAAATGAGCTCTGTCTGTCGAGGCCGTTTCCTTGCCTTTTTCTGTGTGTCCTGTACCCGGGCGAAGTATGGAAATGACGTCCATTTGCATACTGGAGACTGATTGGATGAGGAGGCAGATCAAAGTGACGGGAGCGGATGCTGATCTTGTCATCAGGTCCGTGGACTAGGCTACCTTGGGGCAGAACGGCTCATCGGTCATGGGCTGACCGCTACGCAAATGTTTTGCCAGACGGACACTACAAGACTTGTGGCAGTACATCGAGACTAAAAGCCAGCTGCGTTATATCTCAATCTGTGGACATTTAATCCAATGAAAAGACAGTCAGAGGGAAGAAAAGCTTCCGTCCTTTCTATCTGTGAGCTGTTTAAACGCTGGAGAGAAAGAGAGAGAGAGAGAGAGAGAGAGAGATAGAGGACTTTTTAAAACGGTAGAAGTTGTTGGTCTGTCGATCGAGAGAGACACGACACAGAGACAGAGAGAACAAACGAACGAAAGAACAAACTTCTGTTTTCAATGGATAAAATTTGACTCAATTTTGGTCAATTTTCAATCTGCCGTTGCTACCAAAAGACAGAGAGGCAGACAGACAGGCAAGACAGAAAGGCAGACAGACAGCCCTCAGCTTCCATGGTCAACAAAAAAAATCTGTTCACAATATCAGGCAAAAATAGAAAAGGACGCTCCCTAAACCCAGGCAAAATAATTAGTCCATTGTCAAGGAAGCTCTCTGCCCAAAGCTACTGCCAGAAATAGCAATACGACACTCTACAGCGGACCCAATTTATTTTCGTTTCCAATGTAAACTCTTCATTTCGGCTCTTGAGCCGGGGTAAGCGCGTTTATTGCTAGACTGATCTCGACTCCCTTCCCGCGCCACTAGCTGTCCAGCATCTCCCGGCCTCCCGCAAGGTGGCAGCACTGTCTACTTCCAGACAGCTCAGTGGGACAGACGTCCTTCACACTTACTCTCCTTACTCGTGCAAGCTGTGTCTTGCTGGCAATTGCCGCTGTGGACAGGCGAGACTTTGTGTTTTTCTTAGCGGTCTTCGTCTACGATGTACTTGATGGTCGCCTTCAACTTGAAACGCAATAGCCAGTGAGATTGCTCTTGAAACTTGAGGCACTCAGATGCGGGCCATTCCTTTTGCCAGCTGGTTGTCAGCCATTTAAAAAAAGGAAAGAAAAGAAAAACAACTAAACTCCGTCATTTTTGTGGCAGAACTCTGCGAGTGCATATTTAGTATTTCCACAAAGTTTCCGCAATGTAACTATAGCCTGTCTAGTCGGTCATTATATGTATATTAGCCTCATGAGTGTGTGCTGCGTGCTTCTCAGTTCTTGGACTATTTGTGTACAGCCAGGGAGGCAAGCCAAAGCCAAATGCATCATCTAATTTTGAAGGTCTCGATACTTCCTAACCAGTTAGGGACATGCATCAAATTAACCAGTAGAAATGCAACACATTAACTAAGGGACATGCATCAAATCTGGTTTTGTCTCTGGCTAATCACACGTGAACCGCCTGTGAGCTCTCACGCCGCAGGGTAAGTGTACCCAAAGGGACACATAACGTTTCTCTGAGCTGTGGAGAATGTTTAGACTAGACTGTTGCCTGCAGTGTCGTGTCGTGTTGACAATTCGTCTCTGTCCGCTGGCTGGTCATCTTGTTTTCACAGCGGTTAGGCCACAGGTGCACTGGTCGCCAGAAGCGGGTGGGAGGACAAATAGTGTGTGTGTGTGTGTGTGTGTGTGTGTGTGTGTGTGTGTGTGTGTGTGTGTGTGTGTGTGTGTGTGTGTCGGGGGAGGGGGGGGGGGGGTGCAGACTGTGATAAGATGAAGTGTGTGTGGAGGATGAAGTTTTTTTTTTGTATGATAATCTTAAATAGTTATTTTAGATTATACCTATCTTAATACCAAGACTGTTTTTAATTCATAGAAATCTGTCTTTTTAATTCATGGAAATCTCTAATTTAATTGTAGTGCTGTTTCTTATGTTAATTTGATGTGTACCATTGTCTTTGTTTGTCCACCACACACAATTTCCCCTCTGGGATAATACAGATGTATTGAAAAAAAAAATAGACTGTGATGTATCGCTTTGCTGCCAGTGTAACGTTTACTAGACAATCTTGCGTTGACATTGTTAAGCCTCTGCCCACAATAGGGGGAGGATGGGGGTTTTGCGATCAGCTTGCGTACGTCCTGTGTGTTTGTATTTTTGCAAAATATCTCAAGAACGTGGTGAAACCAGATCAACGCCATAGTGTATGTGTGTGAGTGTGTTCAGGACCCTTTTTCATTAGTTTGGGGTTCACCGTTGAATGGGGAGGGGGCGAGGGGGGTGGTTTCCAAGATCACAGGTTGGAAATGCTACGTCAGACCAAGCCTTTGCCTAGCATTAGTTTAGGCAGCTCAAGGAGGCAACTAAGTTCAGCTTCAGGCACGAGGGGTTTCTTCCCTTTTCCCATATTTTTATATAGCTGGCCCACTCGTGTCACTATACCGAATACCGAATAGGGGATGGGAGAGCCGCTAGGGATGGAAAATGTCTGGGCAGGGGTTTTGGGCCTTCTGGTTGTTTCCTGTTCTGTTCATCTGTAGGCTCAGTTGAAACGAGCATGAACGTTTCCTGTTTCACTTCTGCCAAAGGCTCCATAGCTGACCCCGACATGGCATGAATAATATTGCCCCTAGCTTTTTTTTTTTTTTTTTTATTGTCCTGTCTTTGGCGTCATCTTTACGTGATATGAAAGACGTGATTTAACGCAGCTTAATCATGCTTGTACATTCTCAGAGGATTTGAATGAAGGGTAATGAAAACATAGCTCGAGACTGCGGATGCTGATTTCATGTCCCAGTGGAACTTTGCCGCGCAAAATCGACCGACTGTGTGACCGAGATTCTGCGTACAAGTGATGTGTTTTAGAACTGTGAAATATGTGACCCAGCCTCTAGGCTATGCAACGCAGCTGGAAGTGCAACTCTCCCTCAGTTTCTCACGCCGACAGGGATGCCTCGTTTGTACACCGATGCGAGACGGAGGCCTTCTTCCGAAAGTCAATTCCCAGTTTTGGGGACAATAAATTTACTTGACTTTAAGTCTCTTAGTCAAGCCAGAAGAGTGAAGTATGAAAAATCGTAGCCTAGGATATATATATATATATATGCTCCTAAATGAGGGTGTACGTGTCACTAGTGTAGTGTAAAGTAACTTCACCACGATCGGATTTTGTGAAAGTCCAGGACAGGTAGATAAAACTTCTACTCTGCAAAACCGGCTCGTATGGTTTCAACACAAAGCCGCCTTGTGCTGCATCAAGGGAGACGAAAAGTCGGGAGGTAGGCAACTCTTCCTAACAAAAAAAAGAGTTACAGCCCTAACTGGAAACAGACGGAAATGTTTTCATTTTACTGCGGACCCCAGTACGGATACTCCGCGCATGCAGATGGACAATGGTTACCACCAATGGTCATGGTATATCTCAGAGACTCAATGGATCTGTTGGCTGTATGACACTTGTGCACAGTTGATGACACCAGTAAGATAGCAGTTATGTGTCATGGCCTAGTATGTAACCATGCACAGTTTCTGACACCCGTAAAAAATAGTAGTTAGGTGTCATGGCGACTCACAGTTGCTGTCACCAGTAAAACAGCAGTTATGTGTCAGGCCTATTATGTAACTATGAACAGTTGCTGAAGTCCGTAAGATAGTATGTAACCAGGTGGCAAGGATCCAGTTCATGCAGGACGAGAGGCAAGCGCAGAGGTCGCTGTGACTTGTTTTTATAAACCCAGAAAAACAGTGCAAAAGCTGTGTAACGCCGAAGCGGGTCTGCTCTTTACTGGTCAGCCGCGCATTTGTTTTTCCTGAATATTTGCTTTGACGTCTTTCCTATGATGCATGATGCATGAAACATTTGACGTAATCACTTTCACAGAACAACACTCTGGCGGGGAAAGGGTAACAAAGTGGTAAAATGACAAAATACACTCATTAAATTAAATTAATTAGCGCCAACACGGAAACATGGTTAAAATGTACAAGCTCTTCTGCAACTAGCGCAATTTACCGGAGAACTCTAGCTTAAACGACTGCGGAGATATTTAACACTAAATGGCACAGACCACTCGACCAGTAGTTATACCCAACGTGAAAAATCGCCATCGAGTGGTCTCCATGCACACAGAGACGACCTTCTCCTCTACGAAAGAAGACGCTGATCGGCCTTATTTCGTCCGAAGACGTTTACCCTCAGGGCGAGAGAAAAGAACTCAATCACTGGCTCTCACCTTCCCAGTAAGTCTGGCTAATGGTGCTAACGTGTGGGAAGAGATTGGCTGCTCTAGTCAGACACTGCGATGTGTCATCGCCTCTGGCCTCCGTGATAGGTATGAAATCAAGTTTGCTCTGCTTATCCTGTGCGCTTGAGCTAGCGTTGAACGTGGGATAATGGAATTCTGACGGAAGTAGTTCGCTGTGGTATCTGTCATCTGTAGTAAAGAGCCTAGGCGCTTGTCAGATTCATTGTGCTTAAGCCTTTTTTTTCAGATGATGCTAGCGTTGTTGCCGAGGTGTTGATGCAATGGTGGTTCGTCTGAATATAAACTTTGTATGTTTACTCTCTTCTCTCTTTCCCAGACAACAACAAGAAACTGTCGGTAGTAACTGTAGCACAGTGAAGCTGTTGAACAAGACAGGCAGACAGACAAACCGACAGGCAGGCAAGTAGACAGACATAGTTACAAAAAACCAGAGAAGCAAACCACGAACTTATTTTACAAGGGAAATTAATGATTTGAAGGCGAGTAGTGCAGCATCAGCATATGGGTGTGTGGCGATTGCATTGTTTTCTTGTATTTGTCCTTCAACGCTTGTTTTGATTAGTTGGTTGCGCACCTCATTTCGTCTTCTAGCATCCGTTATCTATATGTACATATTCTTATGATGCTAACGTTATTTCGTGTTACAGATGGGGCGGTCGGTGGTCTAGTGGTTAAGAGACTTGTCATCAATGCGAGAGTCAGGGTTTCGAGTCCCACTCGGGGCAACGAATTTTTCCTTCTCGTATGTGGCACCGATCATTCGGGCCGATCGTCGGGGGTCTCTCCGGGTACTCCGGCTTCTCCCCCTCTGCTTTGGAAATGTTCAGTCCACAAAATTTGAAAAATAAATGCAATTCTAAATTCCGAAACTTAAATAGCTGAGGTGACCCTTCGCACCACGTGATTGTAATGTGTTTACCCATGTCCAGTGTGTGAGAGAATGCGTGTGATTCACGTGAGCGTGCGTGTTGGGTTCAGTCCGCGGCGCTTTGAGCCGATTCATGAAATTGCGTAAAGCGACTTTACAATACTCATTATTATCATTATTATTATTTATCGACTCTTGCCCTTTATGCATGATGCTGTTGTCTTCTGACTATTTCGTTTTCTTGCAACTACCGCTTGTACTTTTCTTGATATCCTCCATACCCCAAAAGGGGCCACAGGAACAAAATATCTTGTATCTTGATCAATTTTCAACGAAGAGAGAGAGAGACAGAGACAGAGAGAGAATCAATCAGTTCGATGCCAAGGGGTCTAGCAACCGTTTCACTGGATGTCTAAAGCCAATTAAGCGGGTGCGTGACCACTGAGCTCTCTCCTCCGTCCCAGCGCGCATTACACCCTCCTAGTTTTACCCCCCCCCCCCTTCCCGCGATCCATACTGGAAACAGCAGTGGCCGAAGCGGCGGCCGGTTGTAATCGAACAGATGTCGTCCGAAAATGGAAGCCCGCTCTGATATCTATCTTCTTGTTCTTTGACGTAGATAGCGGCCGGCCGGTCCTCTTCCCGATCCCATGTTTCGCTGTCACGGGTCGGGGAGGGAGGGGGGAGGAGGGGATGCGGTGGGGAGATGTTTGGAAGAGGCCCGAGCAAGATTTTGGTCTGATTCTCTGCCCCTGAGCTGAAGCGTTTGGGTCAGATCAACCTCCTCCTCAGGATAATGCACATGTATACGTCACAGGCGTATTTTACGTCACAGGCATGCATCCCGGTAGAGAGGCAACGACTCTCATTAAATTCCGCCAGTCCCTGTGCAAAGCTGTACATCACTTGAAATGAACTTGATCTGGCCCCTCAAAACTGAAGCGTCGGCACAGAGCTCTTTCAGAGGAGCAAGACTGTTGTCGCAAGGGGGAGTGCTGCTCTCAGCCGTTCAAAAGCTGACATGGTAGTTCTATATCAAAATGTAGCCATAACTGTATCTAAAACATGACCATTCACAGTCCGGTATACTGCCCTGGCGTGTTAATAAAAGCGGTTGTTTAACTGGCTCAAGGACGAGTGGTGTTCAGCCGGTGTCACGTCGAGGAGGAGCAGTCCGGGCGGAAAACGAGTATTGCTGTTCTTAGAATAACTTGAGGCGGGTTGACAGAGGGTGAAAAAAATTCAATTTTTTAGTTCTGACTCTGTGTCTAGATGTAGTGATGCTCCATTTGGACATTTCCACCGGTTTTGTTGTTGTTGTTGTTGTTGTTGTTGTTGTTGTTGTTGTTGTTGTTTTGTATTGGTTGTTTTATATAACTTTCCGGCCTCTAATATTGAAGAAACCAGGTGTTCAAGAAACCCCGCTCTGCTTTTGTAATCCTGCGATCGCCGCAGTTATCACAAGAAGCGAGCTTGTACATACATACATACATACATACATACATACATACATACATACATACATACATACATACATACATACATACACACATACTCTAAATTTTCGAAACTTAAATTGCTGAGCTGGCTCTTCGCACCACCTGATTGTTATGTGCTCATGCCCAGTGTGTGGGAAAATGCGTGTGATTCACGTGAGCGTGCGCGTTGTGTTTACCCCGAGGCGCTTTGAGCCAAATATTTGGGATAAAGCGGCCATATGAATGCTATTATTATGATGATGATTATAATTATGATTATTGTCGTCGTCGTCGTCGTTGTTATTGTTGTTGTTGTTGTTGGCGTGGAACGTTTCACCCAACTAACAAACCAGCTCACGCTCACACGACCATGGTCCAACACGGGCCTAGCCTGTTATTATTGGGGACAGAGATCCGTTTCAAGTCAGCGCACAGATTTCACGCATGTAGGAAACAATTTTCTTCCACGTCGCCGCATGTCAGACGCGCCCGTTGCTATTATAAACTGAGATGCAACAACAAGACAATCTTTGTCCATTCGCGACAGTCCTCAAAAACAAAGCTAGGCTATTCCTGGACCACGAGATCGCACAACAACAACACCGCAAACTACGTCATCGCAGCGTGGAATCAAAGGAAACCGGCCGGACGGAAATATGTTACTCACTTTTTGGGTTCTGCCAGTTTTTGCTGCGCGTTAAGTTTATCATCCCCAGTCGGGCTAAGCATCCTTTAAGTCTGGCCAAGGTTTCTATTTTCGGCGACGGTAATGTCACATCAGGCGCACACTTGCTGGCAATTATGTGACAGAAATAAATTGCGCTGTTGTGCAGAATCATTACGGGGCTTAGAATCAATGATTTGGCCGGTCAGGATTTTGTCAAATTTGCTTGTAAACCGGCGAGAAGGAAGGGGGGGGGGGGGGGTTAAAATACCTGTATTTAGTTACGGTGTTAGCGTTGTTAATTATACTTGAGGCAGCAAATCATTCTTAATGCTAAGTTCAGTGTTTTTTTGGGTCAAATGTGCTTGTAAACCAGCTAGGGGGAATCCTGAATTGAACTGTTGCGTTAGCATTGCTAAAATTGTATACTTCAAGCAGGAAATCATCCTAAAAGTTAGTATGTATTTTGCTGCCGTTCCTGAGGTGTGTAACAGTCACTCATGTTTGTGTACATGTATATTGTTGTGCTTTATGTGTGTACTGTCAGTGATACCTGTTTTATTTTTGCTATGATGAACGGCGCTAAGAGCCTGTGTAATTTACACGTATAGGCGCCTTATAAGTCTTCTCTATTGTTATTATTAGTAGTAGTATAATTTGCAGTTGTTGGCATTATGATAGACTACATCGATCATTGATTTCTTTCTTACCTGCGTGGTTGATGGTTTTGTTTTATGTCATTTTCTTTCTGCCATGCAAGTCACA
Source organism: Batillaria attramentaria (assembly GCA_018292915.2). Taxonomy (NCBI): domain Eukaryota; kingdom Metazoa; phylum Mollusca; class Gastropoda; family Batillariidae; genus Batillaria; species Batillaria attramentaria. Next base: position 99,457 of record JACVVK020000171.1, read on the forward strand.
CGCGGATATCTCATAGCGAGGAGGGACTACATCTGTGTCTGTGCATCGTGGCTGGAGTGTGTGTGTGTGTGTGTGTGTGTGTGTGTGTGTGTGTGTGTGTGTGTGTGTGTGTGCTGAGCAAACACAAACTTCAGGTCAGTCATGAAAGATGGTGTTCGTATCGAACACTTCCCTCTGACGCTGTTGCCAGCACACTGATGTACAAAAAACTGAATTGTATTTAACCTACTAGACAAAAAAAAAGAGCTATAACTAATTCTGCCAGCAGTACCCAAAACGTGAATCAGATATATTCCTCTCAGACCTTTACCCAAACGCCCCATTTTTGCACAGTGCTGTGGACAACTTTCAACCCAACTTTGGAAAAGTCGCGCAGTATATATATACGTCTTTACGTCGAGAGACGTCAGACTCAGTGTGCAAACGGCTAGATGTTCAGGGTGTCAACAAGTTATTACCAGTCTAGAAAACTTCACTCCGAAGTCCTAAACCGAATTTCCCAGCCGCCGGAAAGAGAAAGATGGAAGGGCCCGAACGCGTAGACAAATTGGCCATTTCTTCCGCAAAGGCGTCAACGGCTATGTGGCGAGGGAGAAAAATGGGCAGGAGAACAAAGACAGGTTCATTTTGTCACTGACAGAGAGAGAGGCAGCAGAGAAAGCAGAGTCCACAGCCCAAACCGTCTAGCAAACATTTGCCCGTCTTTGACCATACAGCGTCTACAGCTAGGACCCGGATGGAGTTAGAGTGGAAGGAATGATGGAGAGGGTTTTGGACCTGGCGGCTTAGACCGTAAGATGAGATCGGGGTTTGATGCAGCCTCTCTCTCTCTCCTCCGCTGACACATTGAAAAAGTGAAAGCTGCACACGCTTTTGCACGACTGCACCGTTTGATGAGGTAGGGCTCAGTTGTGAAAGTGGTGGGGGGCGGGGAGGGGAGGGAGGTGAGGGGGGAGGAGGTGATTGAAAAAAAGTTGGAGCGAGGGGAGGATCGAGTGTGAGCCACCCTATGAATTATGTATTGTGAGAAGAAGGATTTGGTTACATTGAAATGGTTCTCTCTCTCTCTCTCTCTCCCTCTCTCTTCTCTCCTCTGGGAAAAGGGATAGCCGAATGGTAGACCTTTGAACTTTCAGTGCTTGGGTCATGAGTTCGAATCCTGGCTGGGGCCAAATATTGTGCTTGCATATTTCTCGTTCCACGTCTTTGATATCACTCATACGTGGTGGAAAAGGGCGATAACTCCCAAACACCCCCGATCCACCCTCTCTCTCTCTCTCTCTCTCTCTCTCTCTCTCTCTCTCTCAGTATTATTGAGGGGGAGATCCCACATACCTTCTCCTGCTTTTTAATCTGTGTTTGGCTGTTGTGTGTGTGTGTGTGTGTGTGTGTGTTGTGTGTGTGTGTGTGTGTGTGTGTGTGTGTGTGTGGTGTGTGTGTGTGTGTGCGAGCGACCCAAAACTCACCGAAGCCGAAGGCAGCTGTAAAAGCGAATCAATAATCCCAGTTCGATTCAAAGTGCCGGGGGATTTGGCATGAAGGGTGGGGCTGAAGGGTAGTATATTCTTCAATCAGCCTGCTGTCTCTCTGGGGAGAGGGGGGGGGGGGGAGAGAGAGAGAGAGAGAGGAGAGAGAGAGGAGAGAGGGCTATCTCCACCGCTTCGAGGGAAGGGACAATCCCCCATCAACAACTATGTTTCCACCATTAACAAAATAATGGTTAATGCGTTTCCTGATAGCTTAGTCATGTCCGCTTTTGTTCCAGACTGACCCACATATTTTAGGTTTCCCTTCAGTCTTGGGAGTGCACCGACATTTTACCATTTATGAAGATTGTTAGATGCGTTTCCTAACACTGTAGTGGTGTATTTAGTTTCCGTTCAGCTACTGCCACTCACCAGTTATGAAGATCGTTAGGTGCAGTTCTTAAACTCTACTGATGTCCGCTTTGTTCCAGACTGACCGCAATAAAGTTCCATTTAGCCTTGCAGGGTATTTTATAGGACGTTTCACCGCTTCTGAGCGATTGTCAGATGCATTTCCTAAAACTGTTGTGATGTCCGCTTTTGTCCCAGACTGACTCACATTTTGGTCCCATTTAATTAGCGTTTGCAAGAATAAAGAGCACTGTTGGGGGGGTCCATCATTTTCGAAAAAAGTTCAAATATAGATCCTGGTATTTAGCCACTTCGGTCTTTTCTTCGTTGCTGGTACATAGTCATAGTTCTCATTTCACTTTGAGTTTGTGCACAACAAAAGGGTATGTCGTTTTCCCGTACAGTCATTTATGAAAATGGTTCAAATGCAGTTCTTGGGATAGTACAACGCCCACATCTGTTCACGTTCCTGACCGGCTGATATTTAGTTCCATTGTGTAATTTGTCTACAAATTGGGCATGTCGGGGGTTGGGTGGGTGTTTGGGAATTTAACATCTTTTGTCCACCACGTATGGGTGATGCCAAAGACAGGGCAACGAAAAACAAAAATAAGAAAAAAAAAAAAAAGGGCCAGTACAAGTATATCGCCCTAGCCCGGGACTCGAACTCACGACCCCGAGCATTGAAAGTTCAACACTCGACCATTCGGCCATCCTGGCTGCCAGGGTTCTGTCGGATGTTTCACTTGTGATGAAAATGGCCAAACGCAGTTCTTAGTGAAGTCGCGCCAGTTTGTCTCTCCACTGACTCATATTTATGGTTGAATTTAGCGTTCAGTCCACAACAAAGCACACTGACATTAACTATTTCATGAAAATGGTAGAATGTAGTTCTTTGTATTACAGCCGTAGCAGGTAACACTGATCTTCAATACTGCTGAAAATAATCATGTAAAAGTCGGGGTTAGGAGTTTAGCCCTGGGCCCGTATGTAATAGTCGAGGTTAGGGTTTTTAGCCCCGGGTTAGAGTCTAAGCTCGAACTTAACTAGCTCTAGGGTTAACTTTTCTGGGTTTTTTTTTTTTTTTTTTTTTTAATCAAGAAGCAGGCCCATTCCAGCAAGGTGCCTAAACCGTTATAGAGGGATTTTTTTTCTTCCTTTCTTGCTTCCTTTTGTATTTAATTTTGCTTTGGGGTTTCTTTGTCCTAGTCTGGGTTAGGCCCGTATCCCGTGGGTTAAATTAATCTCGACTTTTACATACGGGCCCTGGGTTAGAGTCTAACCTCAAACTAAACTAGCTCTAGGGTTAAATTTTCTGTTGTTTTTTGTTTTTTAAATCAGGAAGCGGGTCCATTCCAGCAAGGCGCCTATGCCGTTGTAGAAGGATTTTTGTCTTTCTTTCTTCGCTTCCTTTTTTATTTAATTGGGGTTTCTTTTGCCCTAGTCTGGGTTAGGCCAGTATCCGTGGGTTAAATTAACCTTGAGTTTTATATACGGGCCCAGATGTATATCCTGAGACAGCAACCGCTTTAGTTTCAGGCCGGCATCGTTGTGTGGGTGTGGGGACGGCACGCCGCTCGCCATGTATAAGAACGGTCAAATGTATATTATATATATTTTTTTTGGAAACAGCATCTGTGTCTGTTCCAGAGTCAGACTGACCTAGTATGATCTACTTTCATTATTTAAATGTTGCCCACCCACGCAGGCCGCGCTGACCATTTACGAAAATGGCTTTAGACAGCAATCGTGCTCTTCTCAGTCTGTCGCAGACTTCATGACCCAAACTTTAGTTTCACAGACCGGCTTACACCGAGGTCGGAAAAGGAGGAGGAGGAGGACGAGATGTCATCAAGTGAAAACAGTCTGAGTGCATTCAAGGCACGTGCGGCAAAGCCCAGCGCACGTTGACACAGTTTCGGCAACTTCCGTCTGGCTGGAAGGCGGGGGAGGAAAAAAGACGGACTGGAAACAAAGCCGGAGCCATCACGGCGCTGAGACTGAGGAAATCAGGGACTTGGCTGAATGAAAAGACTGGCCGGGTACATGCCGGTGTTGTGGCTTGCCTCTATCCTCTTTCTATTAGGCAGTGTCAAAGGTTCTTCAAATTCAAATTACTTTATTAATCCCAGAAGGGAAGTTTCAGGCCACCATAAAAATAATAATAAGACATAATAACAACAAATAAAACTTGCACCAACAGAAGCCTCAGTCACGCACACAAGTAAATCTTGCACAGGAGTGCATACACACACCCACAAACAGACACATATCCGTATAAGTCCAAAGCACTCACGCTCTTAAAATATAAAACCACTCACAAACACTCGCACACTCATAAATAAAACTTACTCTCACACACACACATACAAAAGTCTTGTATACTCACACACCTAAGAACAAACAAACAAGCAAAAACCCTCGCATACCAGTACATAAGTTTTAAACACACACACACACACACACACACACACACACACACACACACACACACACACACACACACACAAGGGAGCGATACAGTAAACACATCCCCTACTGATCATACAGATTTGTTGTACGGGCGTATGGCTGTTGGTACAAAAGGACGATTGCTATCCTTCCATTCTTTGCAATCAGAGTCAAAGAAGATAAGCTTTGTTTTGGATCAGTCGTGCTTGTGAGTTTGTTCAGACGAACAGCTGCATAATTATGCGGATCGTGATTTTTTTTTATTTTTTTTTTTTGTACTACATGACAAAGATATTGAAGTTTGGAAGTTCAATTTTCAGCAATAGCTGCATAAATATGTTAGTCAACTACCCTGAAAATTTCAAGTCTGTATCTTGTTGTTTTTTGGTTGTTGTTGTTGTTGTTGTTGTTGCTGTTTTCTGGACCTCACAAATCGGCCCATCTACACTGAGGGGATGGCTGAGGAAAGTCGGGCCGTCTTGAATGAGTTAAGCATTGTACACGTGCCACTAAGACACATGCGTAGCCGCAGCCCCAAAAGCCGAGTCGCGCAGCTGGTTGCTAACGTCACCGTTTTAGAATGAAATGTTTTGCTTTAGGTCGTCAGAGACAGTTCACCTGCATTCGCACTGCCAAGAAAAGTCAGGTCGCTGCATTTAGAGATAATTAACACTAATACAGTCCCTGTTTTGTTGTTGTTGTTGTTGTATTGTTTTGGTTTTGGGGGGGTTACAGGCTCGCCCACAAGCACGTCTGTTCCCAAACAATTTTTGCCCTCTTTGAAGCCCCAGAATACTGAGCGGAAGGGCTGTAAGAATTCCAGCCTGCTGAAACTGCATCGTTCAGCTTTGCTGAAAGGGAAATTGAAGGGACAAACTAATAGCTAGTTGTTTTAATACGCCTATTCCGATATTACTAGGCTTCGTGAAAGAGAACGTCCCGGATGGGGGCCATATATTTGTGTTGGCCTTTTTTTCTCTCGTTGCCCCGTGTTTGATACGGGAGCCGGGGTGGTCGAATGGTAGAGCGTTGGACTTTCTAATGCTTGGGTCGTGAGTTCGATCCCGGCTGGGGCCAGATATTTGTGCTGGCTTTTTCATCGTTGCCCCGTCTTTGATATCACCATATGTAGTAGAAAAGGACGTTAATCCCCCAAACACCCACCCACCCGTGTTTGATGGGTGGTGGAAAAGGACGTTAAACTCCTATACCCCCCACGATCATAGAAGATAAAGTTTATCAGGTGCTTTCGTGAGTGCCTCTGTACGCTTGAAATATAGTTGAAAGCAGAGCTCTGAGTGCAATACACTTGCGCTGCTGGATGTGCGGGCGACAAATCAAACGGCTCGAAGCTCTTCTAGTCAGCGAGGGACCGCAACCCTATATAGCAGCCACCTCGTTTTACGCTTTGCGTTCAGCCTTCGGTTGGGTCAGTGTGAGCCTCGTAGAGGTTGTAATTGTGCATGTGTCGATGACACCAAAACATCACAGAACGATATGTTCTAGATAATGGACGACTCCACTCATGTCAAAGAAAAGGGTCCAAACCCCAGAATTCAGCCAATTGCGTCCCGCGGCATAGTGAGCAAAACACATTGCATGGGCGAGGGAAGCACGTGTAGTTTGATATGACTGAAACATTGAAAGAAAGCGGTATAAGCCCACTGATGTCATATGAGGAAAAGACCATTACATCAATTTTTTCTTTCATCTTGAAATCACCCCTTTTACCATAAAATGACGTCATGGACGTACTGTGTTTTTTGCCAATACGTGACAGAGTAAAAGGGTGGGGATTTGGCCTCGGGGTTTGCCGAGTGGAGTTTTCTGTTATGTCAGACAAACACAAGAACGTACTTACTTACTTAGGCCCATGGCTCCAAGTGGAACATAGGCCATCGACGACCCTTCGCCATCGCACTCTGTTCTGGGCTACTTTTGCCACTCCAGTCCAGTTGGTTCCCTGCTTACATAGCTCTGCCTCAGTGTCCCGCCTCCAGCTGTTGCGAGGCCGGCCTCTCTTCCTTTTCCCCTGCGGGTTCCATGTCAGGGCTTGGCGTGTGGTGCTGGATGCTGGCTTCCTGAGGGTGTGTCCAATCCAGCCCCACTTCCTCCGCAGGATCTGCTTAGCCACTGGTTCCTGTCCTGCTCGCTCCCACAGCTCTTCGTTTCGGATCTTCTCTGGCCATCGGATGTTGAAGATGCGCCTCAGGCAAGTGTTGAAAAATGTCTGGATCTTCTGCTGCATCGCCTTTGTTGTCCTCTATGTTTCGCATCCGTAGAGCAGAACTGATTTCACGTTGGAATTCAAGATGCGAAATTTGGTTCTAAACACAAGAATGTCCGTTCTTAAAGGAAACCAACGCTCAGCCCGCTACTGCATTGCGCTATCGGGGCTCCTTCACCGCCTATGCCCTCTCGCGGCAAAAAAAGGAAGGAAAGGTCTTGCTGGAAGTAGAAAGAGACTGAGGAATTGATCGCAGAAAACGGACAAAGACTTTGTATTGACGAAAGCTGTCTAGCCGCGTCAGTGTCATGCATTTTAATGTCGGAGTCTACAACGGGAAACGTTGTTTTGATGACGTTTGCCCTTTTCCGAGACATTGTACAATGTGCGCTCCCCCCTATGTCGACAGTGTATTGCGCTTCACGCGTTCGTGGGTTGGGTAGCTGCGGGAATAAGATCGTTTTCCACCACATCCATAATCGTGATATGAAAGACGGGACAAAGAGGTAAAAAGCCAGCACAAAATGTTTGATTTCCAGTCAGGATGCAAACTCACGACCCAGACATTGAAAGTCCAGCGCTTTCCCAGCTGGGATATCCTGGCTCTCCTTTTTTTTTTTTTTTCTTGTTTTTAACTGTTTTATTATCCCTTTCGGAAAATTTGAGCTGCTTCCCCCGGGGGAGGCGCGTCGCCGCGGTGCCACCCAATACCTTTTTTTTTAAAACAATTTTTACTGGGGGGGGGGGGGGGATAACCCGGAGAGCAGCCCGATGAGCAGCCCGGCAGCCAGGAAAACCCGGTATCACATATCACAAGCTCGACCTGGGTTCGAACCCACGCTTCATCACCATCACATTGGTGACGGCCGTTCAGTAGCCATGATTTATCTGCAGGAAGATATTTTCATTACATGTTTGATCTGGGACTGAAAGTGGCTGCAAAATCTGAGCATATCGGAAGAAGAAACATTTGATGAAGAGTCCCCGCTTGGGGCAAGACACAGGGCCTGGCTGCATTCACATTTCTGCAAGTAACCCCATGTATTGATTCGTATAAAGTTATTAAGAAATATTTACTGGGTTCCCTTGTCCAGCATGCGCATTTCACAGTCTGTTTCTTTGTGAGTGCCTGCGTGCCTGCGTGCGTGCGTATGTGTGTTTTCACCAAGGACGTTCCACGTACGTACTGCTTCTTTTCATTTCTACCCTTTCAAATGAATAAATCCGCGCGCTTTAACAAGTGTGGAGATATGAATTAAACTCATTATTCCGATCTGTTTCTTCTCTTTCTGTGGTAGCCGGCGAGTGCCCCCAGGGGTGTTTTCAAACCCTGTGGTTTTAGAGCAGACGAAAGATGGAGTGCAGTCCTAAAAAACAGTGAGGCTTGCTTCTTTAACGAAGAGTAACTGGATAGCTCGTAGCTCTAATGCGCAGGTTTTGCACATAGCGTTGTCGGAATCTTTCCTCCCTCTGGGAGTGGTTTGGGAAGGTGAGGCGATGGGAGTTGGGCGGGGAGAGAGAGGGAGAGGGGGGAGTAAAAAAGTTGAGTGTTAACGAAGAGGAATTCAATATGTAACTCGTACAGCTCGGAAGTGCACATTCTGCGCCTTGCGTTATCGGAAACTGTCCTCCTCCTAAGGCTGGGTCGGGGTGGGGGGGGGGGAGGGGCGGGGGTCGTAAGTTTTAATGAATGAGTAAAGGCTTAAAAGAAAAGATGCACGCTTCTTTCACGAAAAAGAATTGAATTAATAAATGTTCGTTTTACAGTGCAGATTTTGCACCTAGCGTTGCTGCGAACTTTTCTCCCGCTGAATGGTGGGACGGAGGGGGCGGGGAGGGGGGAGGGGTAGAGACTTGAAAGACGGAGTGCAGACTTTAAGAAGAATAGAAAACGAAAGCACCCATCTTTAACAAAGAGGAATTCGGTTAATAACTCGTCGCTCTACAGTTCAGATTTTGCCCATAGCGATGTCGAAACTTTTCCTCCCCCTTCAGGAAAACCAACAAAACAAAAAGAGATCAGGCTTAAAAAAAAACAAAAAAAAAACGAGGCACGCTTCTTTAACCAAGAGGAACTGGGTTAATAACTCGTCTCTCTGAAGTACAGATTTTGCACCTAGTGTTGTCGGCAGCTTCTTCCCCCAAAGGACCCGGTCCGCGAAAAAGCAATTTCTGGCGGTGGCCGATAGGCAAGAAAAAGATGCAGATCTGGCGGATGACGGATCGCGGATTTGGGATCCCCGTGCTTCCCTGTTGGCAACTCTGTACCGAGACCGCGCTCCTCTTAGCCTCTGCAATGACCCCCCAAATCGGCTAACCGAGACCTGAGACCAGCTAAGTGATAGCTAAGAAGGAAAAAAGCCAAAAAGCATGACACAAAGTTGCCACGAAAAATGCATGCATGAAGCGGTCCTGTGTATGCACGGGGGAGCACTTATGCAGGCAACACTCTCTGAAACAGGCTGAAATGTACTGTGCTGGCGAATGCGACAGAAATCACCGCTTCTGTGCACATTGTGAATTACCACGCTTGACCACAAAGTTGTTCAGAACTGTCCACTTTCCTTGTCACAGAGCATTTTTGGTTTTTCCTTCTTATGTATCACTTAGCTGGGCTCAGGTTGGGAAGGGGGGGAGGGTGTCATTACAGAGGCCAAGAGAAGCACGGTCTAGGTTCAGAGTTGCCCTCTTGGACGTCAGGCTGAAGGGGTTTAATCAAAATGGGCGGGAGTTGTTCCTGTGCTACTTGGCCTGCACTTCCCTCTTGGACACTATATGCTGTAGGAAGTAGTCAAAACGGCCGTGTGTTGTTCCTGTTGGCCATGTGCCTTTAAAAGCTATAGGTTCATGGGGTATAATCAAAATGGGCGCGTGTTTTTACCGTGCTTCGGTAAACGGGGTAGGTGGGTGGCTGTTTAGGAGATAAACGTCCTTTTCCACCACGTATGGGTGACATCAAAGTCGGGGCAACGAAAAAAGCCAAAAAAAAAAAAAAAAAAACAAGGAGGAACGGCCCCGTCCTACAAAGTTGTTTCTCCAAACTTCATTTTATTTTGTCTGTTTTGTTGTTATTGTTGCCGGTTCTCCCCTCTCCAAGTTCTACCGACGACACTAGATCCTCTACGACCTCGACCGATTAGCCACGTGACTGGGGGTGGGGCCGGGTGTGGGAAGAAGGGAGAGAGAGAGGCAGAGGGAGAGGGTGGGTAGGTGGGTGTTTAGGAGTTTAACGCTCTTTTCCACCACATAAGGGTGATATCAAAGACGGGGCAACGAGAAAAAGGCCAGCACAAATATTTGGCCCCAGCGGCCTGGGTTCGAACTCTCGGCCCAAGCATTGAAAGTCCAACGCGCTACCATTTGGCCACCCTGGCTCCCCAGAGAGAGAGAGAGAGAGAGAGAGAGAGAGAGAGAGAGAGAGACGTCAGTTCCGTGAACTAAACATTTGACGTCAGCCTCAAGCAAGTCGTCATACAGAGAGAGAGAGAGATGACGTCAATTCCGTGAACTAAACTTTTGGCGTCAGCCTCTAGCACTGAGATCGTCTGAGGATGCTTGTTTATGTCCTGTGATTTCCCTATTGGCTTTGTGACTTCTCCGACTGAATTATTTTTCACATGAAATCTGGATGATGTAGAGGGCTGATGAAATGTCGGAAGCAGTGACGATACTTGCAGATTTTGTCTGTGAACCAAACATTTGCCGTCAGCCTCACGCTGCTCGTCTGACAGATGATACTTCTTCATATCTTGTGATTTCCTTGTTGCTTTTGTGACTTCCGGGACTGAATTAATTTTGACATAAAATCTGGAAGATCTAGAGAGCTGATGAAACGTGGACTTAAAGTGCCTTGGATTGTACTTACGAAATTGCAAAATTGGAACTTTTTTGACCGGCGCTTCTCGCAGAAACGTGAAAAAATGTGTTTATCTAAAAGCTCTGTTATTCTTAATACTAAAGCTATAATAGTGCAATAGTTCATGTCATATGTGCAGTTGTCACAAGTGACAAAAATACCGGAATGATGAGTAATTTGAAGGAGTCTTTTCATAGATATTTGGCCTTATATGCAAACCACCCCTACCTCGGAAATATTTTTCTTACACAAAACCTGTCAGAGCTACAGAGCTGTGCTACGAAAACAGGCAGTATAATTGGATGATCTTCCCAATTTCAAAAAATGAAGCCATTTGAACATTTTTTTCGAAAAAATTCGTAACATGACCGATTTTTTCAAATCGGCGATAACTGTTCTCAAAATGCGGCAGGATAAAAATCGTGAAAAATAGCTCTGGAGAATATGACTGCCCATTTTATCTCAAAGTAAAAAGCCATCCGGCGAGGTGGTTTAGCAGATAGCCATCATTACATCCGTCCACACACACACACACACACACACACACGTCATTCCCGCCAAAAAAAACGCAGCAGCAAAGTGTGCACGTAAGGTGTCTATGACGCAGATTCGTTACGTCACTGTGTGCGTGAAGGTAAGTATTGTGTGGAGAAACGTCACAGTCTTGTTTTGTATCACTGAAACTTGCTGCTGCGCGTAGCAAAATCTGCCCCGTCTCATAAAGTTGTTTCTCTATAGAGAAACAACTTAAAAAGGCCAGCACAAGTATTTGGCCCCAGCCGGGAGCCGAACTCACGACCCGAGCGGGGAGCCGGGGTGGTCGAATGGTAGAGCGTTGGACTTCTAATGCTCGGGTCGTGAGTTCGATCCCCGCTGGGGCTAAATATTTGTGCTGGCTTTTTCATCGTTGCCCCGTCTTTGATATCACCCTATGTGGTGGAAAAGGACGTTAAACCCCCAAACACCCAAACACCCACCCACGACTCGAGCATTGAAAAGTCCAGCGCTCTACCATTTGGCCATCGCAGCTCCCCGGCTAATAAACGGACCTCTACTTTCACAGAGAAAAATAGAAATCCAAGGCGGAGTTTATCCGGTGCTTCTCCGAACCCAAATTTTCTACGATTGCTCTGAGGTAAAACCGTAAGGTTGACAATAATGAATGTTCACCCGTTTCACATTCCACAGTGGTTTCCGCCCCTCCCTCCACCTCCTTCTCTTCCCACCACCAGTTTTTGTCAACTTCCTCAGAAGTGACTTTCTGCCCCTTTCGTGGTACGCCGTCACACATATATACCAAACACATATCTTTTCCTGATAGCAAACATCGTCAAAACTTTTGAATTGAAGTATAGTTGCGCCAGGGATACCGCCATTTTGACTGCAACCCCTCCGCCCTCCCCTCCCCCCCCCCATTTCCCCCCACCTACCCCCTCCCCCTCCCCCGTCCTTTCTCTGGATTTTGGACCCGTGCTTGGTTCCTGGACTCTGGGCTTGTCCCCTATCCTCCCCTGCTTTGTTCTGAAGCCACACACGTGACAGCCTCATAGAGAAAAGGAAAAACTGATCGCATGAAAGGTTTCGCAGTTTTTCTCTCAGGATTACGAGGTGTTTCCCCAAGATCTGACATTTCGTTTCCTCTCTCCATTCGATCAGGGACATTTGGGTGAAAGGGCTGCATCTTGACAGGCTTGTTGAATGGTTGTGGTTGTGGTTGTGGTTTGTGTGTGTGTGTGTGTGTGTGTGTGTGTGTGTGTGTGTGTGTGTGTGTGTGTGTGTGTGTGTGTGTGTGTGTGTGTGTGTGTGTGTGTGTGAGAGAGAGAGAGAGAATGTATTATGATGACCAAGTCATGCTAATCAAAACACACACACACACACACACACACACACACACACACACACACACACACACACACACACACCTGGAACTACATCAAACACAGCAAAGGAATTTTATTTTTAATAGTTAACGTCTATGTAGTGTCCATCTAGAGAACTAGAAGTTACACATACTCCACGAGAACTTAAACACAACGACAAAATCATGTACCGCTTGAATGTAACAGAAACAAACTGACGACAGTACAACAACAACAACAAAATAAAATAAAACTTCGTCATTGAGATTCAAAACAAACATACAGGTCTGCAGACCAAACATGGTTTTTCTTTCTCTCCAAATTTAAAGAGGTTAATACTACCATTTTTTGGCTCCGTCTCCAAAAAAGGACCACGGGCTCAAGAGATCAGTTTCGCAAGACCTACATTTCACGCGTTCTCCGAAGAAAGAATTCCCGACTACTATTACCGCAACCCTGTTCCGGGTCCGTCGATAACTCTAGACTCCTCCGACGACGGCCAAGTCGGGCTAACCGAGACCGAGCCGAACTAAGTGATACCTAAGAAGGAAAAAACAAAAATACTCGGTGACAAGGAAAGTGGACAGTTGCGAACAACTTTGAAGTCCCCGTGTTATTTTACAGTGTGCACGGAAGCGGTGAAAACTGTCGCATTTGCCAGCACAGTACATTCTCAGCCTGTTTCGAGATTATTGCCTGCATGAGTTTCCCCCCGTGCATACACAGACCCGCAGCATGCATGCATTGTTCGCGGCAGCTTTGTGCTCTGCCACGAAAAATGCATGCTTGTTGCGGCAAGGGAGACACCGTGTAAAATAACACGGGGACCTCAAAGTTGTTCGCAACTGTCCACTTTCCTTGTCACCGAGTATTTTTGTTTTTCCCTTCTTGGGTATCACTTAGCTCGGCTCGGTCTCGGTTACCCGACTTGGCCGTCGTCGCAGGGACGTAGAGTTATCGACGGACCCGGAACAGGGTTGCTATTACTCGCGATCAATACCCGGAGAAAATTAAAAGCCCACCTCTTCGTGATGTGGGCGAAAGCTAGTGATTAGAAGACACCCTACGTGCACATGATACCTATATACTGTGTGGATTAAAACTGTATTTGCCCTACATATCATGAGCAGCATTTTAACGTTCATCGCCTCGTTCTTTGCTTCAAATGGAGACTTATGCCGGCTGCGGAGCGCCATAGTGCTGTCCACAGTTGTGACACAGTTGTGATTTGGGGGGGGGGGGAGGGGGGTTGCGCCGCTGTGGCGTCATCACAGCAACCTGGATTGCAAATAGCCACAACTGTTTCCAGTTTCAACGATTTCCACAACAGATTCTGATTGGCTGTACTACGTCGCTCGGCGCGCAAAGATGGTGGACAGTGCATCTTCAATCGGTTTGTCACCGAGCACAGCTGTGTTTAGTTTTGTGGTTAGTAGACACACCGAGCGCAACGACTGTGATGTGCATATGTGTGTTTCGCGCTCTGTGTACAGTTAAGAGCAGGCTTTAGACTTTCAAGGACAATGATTGTGATGCATGGGCACCAACACGGAGTGCTTACCATTTTTTTTAACAGTTAGCACAAAAGAGCTGTCGGCAGAAGGGTATACCAAGTGCTGGTCACAATGCCATTTTACGTCATTCAAGGGCTTCTTATTTATTTGATAGGCATGTTTAATTAGTAGGACTTCGTAAGGAGAACTTCGCTCAGCAGCGTAACTCATTTCCATTTAAATTAGGCACGTTACGGGTACCATTAGCCAATCGCAGCGCTTTTGCCGCTCGCCGCCTCTGCCGTGTGAGCCTGATTTACATGTAAATGGGTTCAGCCTGCTCTTAACTGGGCACAGCGCGAGAAACACACATATGCACATCACAGTCGTTGCGCTCGGTGTGTCTACCAACTACAAAACTGAACACAGCTGTGCTCGGTGACAAACCGATTGAAGATGCGCTGTCTGCCATGTTTACGCGCCGAGTGACGTTGTACAGCCAGTCAGAATCTGTTGTGGAAACCACAGTCACAGTTGTGGCTATTTGAAACCCAGGCTGCTGTGATGACGCCACAGCGGCGGAAACCCCCAAAATCACAACTGTGTCACAACTGTGGACAGCACTGTGGCGCACCGCAGTGCCCAGTTAAGAGCCGGTTTTACGCTGTTTAGCGAAGTCGTCATTACGAAATCCCACTAAACATACCTATTAATTCACTTATTTACCAGAGGTGAGGACTAGGAGGGGAGTGTCCTTCGCGAGTTGCTGTTCGTTGCCTGTTGAGTGACCTTGATCTGTTCACTGCGTGACTGCCTGACTACCAGTCATTTCATGCTACAGTTCCGCCCCCCCCCCCCACCCCACCCCCTCCTCCATCGACTCATGTTGTATTACGCTACTCATCAGTACTACTAAGCTACTTATGTCATTCTCACTGTTAATGACTGACAATAAGCATGCAGCATCTGTCAGATTAACCGCAGTACCTCCCGCTCTGTACACGCTCGTCAGTTAACTTCTATCGGAATGTATACCTCTGTTCATGCTCACGTTGACATCGAAAAAGAATGTAGCTGGGTGTGCAAATAACGAATAATGTCGGGGGATTGGAAGGGGGGGGGGGAGAAGGTGGGAGGGTGAAGGTGAGTTTTTTAAGGCTTAAAGCCGCGCAAGCCACAACGACTAATTCGCGGCTGAGTGTGCCTGCACTACATGAAAAAAAATGTAACGTTGGACAAAGGATGCAAACTGGTCTACGGGGCGGTATAAACCCAGGACATGCAGAAGACTCTGCACCTTCATGCTAATTTCTCGAACTCCCGATTACAAAAAAAAGCGTAGAAAACAAATAGCAATTACAACAGCAAGTAACACAAAGATAAATACTAAGCGCACATACAGCATAATATTGCAACTTATCATCTCCTAGGCGCAATAAACCAGTTCGCAGCATATGCCCAACATTACTTATTCCTAGCTACTGGTAGTGCAGACGTGATTGAGGGGCTTAAAGGAGAAGGGGGGGGGAGGGGGGAAGCAGTTGTTGTCACTATAACGCTGCGACACGTATACCTGTATGCAGAAATAAAGAGTCGAATTCAAGGCCTTTGGTTTGCCCTGGTTTGCTAGGCAGGGTTATGGCTCGAGGGTTCAACGGACTAAGTCCATCTTTGCTAAGCCAACTTATGTTTCAGAAAAGTTTCGCTCATGAGTGCGCCTTGTACGGCCGAAATACTCCATCTTGATGATTAGTACAGCTCTTAACGCGATACAATGTTGTTTACATTTCGCGCGAGCGGTCGAACATTCAAATTCTACGACTGTTGTTACACTACTGGAGCGCTCAGTGTGGTCGACGCGTCATCGAGTACCGCTTCTTTTGGCTCAAATACCCTTCTGTTGGCTTAGCGCCAGCATTTGAGATGCTGTCACTGTCCAGGTATCTAAGTTGTGTGGTAATAGAGACCACAAAAACAGCTCAGTACGACCTGGGCCCGCATGTATAAGTCGAGGTTAGGGATTTTAGCCCAGGGTTAGAGTCTAATTTCGAACTAAACTAGCTCTAGGGTTAAATTTTCTGGGGAGGGGTTGTTGTTGTTGTTGTTGTTGTTTTGTTTTGTTTTGTTTTGTTTAACCAGGAAGCGGGTCCATTCCACCATGGTGCCTAAGACGTTAGACAAGGATTGTTTCCTTCCTTTCTTCGCTTCCTTTTCTTATATTTAAGTTTGTTTTGGGTAGTCTTTTGTCCTAGTCTGGGTTGGGCCCGTCGTAACCTCGAGGTTTACATACGGGCCAAGTCATACAAAATAATGGTAGCAAGAGCCCCTTTAATTGTCACTAGGTGTAAATCCCCGATAGCTGTCAATGCAATGTATCCTGTGTAAAGGTGACAGGAAATGTGCCTGGAACGAAACGTGACACCACCGGACACGCAGAATGGTCAGACTCATTTCCAGCACAATGCTGAGTTGACAATTTGCACCTTCTATTATGCCACTGCCTGCGCAGAAAGCATTATTCCGATCCAAGGCTGCCTCTAGGGAAACACAAAACAAACTTTATTGAATTTGTGCGTAGGTGTTGGAGACAAAATTTCTCTGATCGAATTGGAAAGTATTTCTTGACGCTTTTTTTTTTTTTTTTTTTAGCGGCTCGGTGTCTGACCGACATTTTTCCGAAATGATAACAAATATCTGAACAAGATGATATTGGCTATCCGTTTCTTTCTCGGCTATTTTGCCCTTTACAGACATTCGATATTGTATCGCAGTATTGGAGCTACAAAAAAAGCACTATTTTGAGAGCGGCTGAAATCAGATCTGTTCGAATGATCCTGTGTTGATGACAGGTACTGGTAGTACTTTGTGGGTATTTCAGTCCACTGGGGACATTGGTAAGAGTGTACCGTTCTGCTTCATCTGTGATATGACAACATTCGCTGGCTGTCAGCGAAGCTTGTACGGAGAATAGCAGCCACAAACACAAACAGGTAACATTCAAAGTACTTAGTCAAGAGAGAGAGAGAGGGGGGGGGGGAGGGGCGTGAGAGATAGGGAGACAGACAAGATGTCCGTGTGATGTGGGACTGCGGGGCAGGGCCGCATTCCACGCCTCCCGTCATAAATATCCCGGCACTAACCAGGCTCGGGAACTACGGCACCTGCGGTGCCGGCCGTGTAATCATCCACATCACAAGGCATGTCATACCTAGGGAAGCACCCCCAAAGTCGCACCCGTGAAGTGGGTAAATCTCGGCTGTGTGGCAACGGCCTCCCCACTGGGCCCATAACACACCCGCTCTGGGTAGGAAAAATTCCGCTTGCCTCGGCTGGGACTCGAACCCGGGTCTCCCGGTCCATGGTCCAAAGTGCTAACCACTACACTACGGGGGCCGGTGAACAACAGATTTCAAGGTAATCTATTGAATCGAATCTAATGCTCCATTATACTGGACAGGGAAAGTCACTGAGATGTCATAGGGTTGCCTGTAACTGATATCGTGTAACTGGAGAACTCACAGAGAATGCATTATTTATCAGCTACCGTCCCGCGGGTGTCCAGAGGGTACAGAAAAATAGCCAATGCGCGTTGAGCTCGAAATTGCGCACTTTCCGTATTATTTTGCGATGGTGTTCGACCATTCTACGTCACAGATACATTTGCGCCACTGATAATGTTTGGCTAGGTAACAGAGATGCAAATTTGGAGGAAAACGCAATATATTCCTCTTACACATAACGTTGCAGATGACACCCTAGAAATGCTGTAAAATGTACCCCAAAAATCACAAAAATCAGGCAGCCACAAACTCATGTGTAGAGTAAATTTCAACAAATTCCAGTATTCCGTTTTGTTTTGGCAGTGTTGGCAGCGACCACATACCCCCTCATTCCACGGTCGTCTGCTGGCTCCTGTGCCAGCCGCGCATGAATACAAATAGTCCACAAGCCAGCCTCATTTTTCCCTAATTCAAAGTTTACTATTACCTGGCATGAAATTGTTTACAAAGCCAACAAAAAGCACCAGATTGCCATTTTTTACTCTGCACACAAATTTTAAAAGGGGCAAAGATTTTCTGCTATATTTAGCCGATGACCCGGAAGCTAATACCAGTCTGTAACCTGTTTTTGCTGCGCAGGAGTGCAGTCACACAGCCTGTGCTCACGGACAATCAGAGAGCTGTACTCGGTGTAAGACCGTGTCTATTTGGTGCCTGTGTTTTCATGTCTAGGGGAATCTCGATCAGCGTTTTATACAGAACCAGTGTACAATATAAGGAGATGGTTCATTCCCTCTGTGCAGCAGTAATAGTACTAAATCATGGAACATATTACCGCGAAAAGGGATTGCAAAGTACCGTACTGTAGATACCGGTCGGCTACGTAATAGAAAAATGGCTCCTCAGGGGGAAGTTCATCAGTTCTGTTATATGAAGGAGATCGTGTAGATGATGTTTATATGGGTAGGTCGTATTGATCGTTTATGTAAGTTCCAGTACGCACTGTTGTTGGTTCAGTGTATGTCTGTGTCACGTGATAATCTACCATGTCAATGCGGACAACGGGTCAACGTTCTCTCCCCCCCCCCCCAATAATAAATAAATAAATAAAAATAATGAATTTACAAAATAAAAAATAAATAAATAAAGTTCGTTTGTTCTGACTCTGGATGCAATCTTCAACCACAGAGAGAGAGAGAGAGAGAGAGAGAGGGAGAGAGAGAGAGAGAACGAACGAACGAACGAAACTTTATTTTACAAGGATAAAAGATTAGGTGCGCAGACCTTTTTTTTAGAGAGAGAGAGAGAGACAGACAGACAGACAGACAGACACAGACAGAGACACAGACAGAGACACAGACAGAGACACAGACATAGACAGAGAGGCAGAGCAAGAGAGAGAGAGACAGAGACAGACAGACAGACAGACAGACAGACAGACAGTGTTTTATACAGAACCAGTGTACAATATAAGGAGATGGTTCACGCCCTCTGCGCAGCACTACTAAATCATGGAACATAATTATTACCGCGAGATGGGATTGCAAAGTACCGTACTGCAGATACCGGTCGGCTACGTAGTAGAAAAATGGCTCCTCAGGGGGAAATTCATCAGTTCTGTTATATGAAGGAGATCGTGTAGATGATGTTTATATAGGTAGGTCGTATTGATCGTTTATGTAAGTTCCAGTACGCACTGTTGTTGGTTCAGTGTATGTCTGTGTCACGTGATAATCTACCATGTCAATGCGGACAACGGGTCAACGCTCTCTCTCTCTCTCTCTCTCCCCAATAAATACATAAATAAATAGATAAAAATAATAAATATACAAATTTTAAAAAATAAATAAATAAAGCTCGTTCGTTTGTTCTGACTCTGCATCCCCATCTTCAACCACAGAGAGAGAGAGAGAGAGAGAGAGGGAGAGAGAGAACGAACGAACGAACGAAACTTTATTTTAGAAGGATAAAGCAGACCTTTTTTGAGAGAGAGAGAGAGAGAGAGAGAGACAGACAGACAGACAGAGAGACAGAGACAGAGCGAAAGAAAGACAGAGAGAGAGAGAGAGGGACAGACAGACAGACAGAGCGATCTTGACCAATCTCCAGTTACACCTTACAAGTGTGGAAAGGTGATGCAGGGTAAAGTCTATTAAATATCACCATCGTAAGCTCAGACCCAGCTACTGCACTGTAGTCGTGCCATGCACCTCTCCACGCCTCTTTACCATTCTGCTGGACAGCGCTTCACAACAATAGAGTCTAGACATCGGATTGCATCTGTCTCCAGTTGCCCCTCGTCGCCAGCCCTGTTCGAGACAGCCTTTCTAATTCAGGCGAACTGAACAGATACAGATACAGATACAGACACAGATACAGATAACTTTATTGTCCTTAAGGCCTCGGTCACAACCGGCCGCACTATTTTTTTATGCTTGCGATCTCCACGAAATGTCTGCGGCCTGCGGCTTCTACGATCTGAAAAAAAAAATTAAGGTTGCAAATCGTGCGTACGATATACGTGCGATGGCGTACGTTCCCCGCAAGTCTCGCACGGGTAACGTCTTGCGATTTCAGTTGGTCAAAAATCGTACGACGGCCGTATGGATCGTACGTTGTCCTCGCAGTTATCGTACGCGTGGTGTGCGTCGGTCGTTCGACGGCCATGGCCGACGCGCGTTTTTCATGCATATAGGGACTAGCCTACATATATACATGTAGTTTGTTTATGGAAAGAAGACATCAGAGGATTTGGATATTATTAACAGAGAGTTTGACAAATCTATGGACACGTACACAACTTGACAGACACTGACACAGCACTGCAACACTTCTACATTGCACACCAACATCCCCCGGGCCCGCACCTGGTCTTGCGTCAGCCTTGCGGAGCACTCACGGAGCACGTGCGTGCATCGTGGGAACATCGTACTACCGACTTGCGGTCTGTGATCACGTGCGGCCATCGTGCGGTCCTCGTGGGAAGCACGCAAGACAACCGTGCGTCACTTGTGCGTTCATCTTGCGGCCGCCGTGCGGCCATCGTGACCTATTTTTTCTCGCCCCGAGAGGTCAAAGTCGTACGATGCACTTGCGGCAATCGTGTGTTGGCCGTACAGTGGCCGTGCGGCCAACGCAAGTGTGTAAAAAATCGCAGGTGATCGTAGAGTTTGTTGATCATGTCGAAAACCGGCCGCAGCGCTCTGCGGCCTCCTTGCGACCTGGAAATTTCGCAGGACGCCCGTGCGCCGTTCGCAAGATTTGCCACGATTTTTGGCCGTAGACCCGCCGTAGGAGCCCGTACGTACGGCCGGTTGTGACCGTAGCTTAAAACATGAAATTTGTCTTCGGCTTCACCGACAGGTAAAGGAGTTCATGAAATCACACGATGAGTATGGCCTCGGTCACAACCGGCCGCACGATTTTTTTATGCTTGCGATCTCCACGAAATGTCTGCGGCCTGCGGCTTCTACGATCTGAAAAAAAAAATTAAGGTTGCAAATCGTGCGTACGATATACGTGCGATGGCGTACGTTCCCCGCGGGTAACGTCTTGCGATTTCAGTTGGTCAAAAATCGTACGACGGCCGTACGGATCGTACGTTGTCCTCGCAGTTATCGTACGGAGGTCGTACGCCTTCGTACGACGTTCGTGCGATGTTGACGATGTTTGCACGGGCTATACGGGTGTCGTGCGTGCGCCGTACGGCTATCGTAAGTGCTCTGTACGCGTGGTGTGCGTCGGTCGTTCGACGGCCATGGCCGACACGCGTTTTTCATGCATATAGGGACTAGCCTACATATATACATGTAGTTTGTTTATGGAAAGAAGACATCAGAGGATTTGGATATTATTAACAGAGAGTTTGACAAATCTATGGACACGTACACAACTTGACAGACACTGACACAGCACTGCAACACTTCTACATTGCACACCAACATCCCCCGGGCCCGCACCTGGGCCGCGTTTCTTACGGAAAGGCGCTCGCGGGCGCTTGCGAAAGTCGCTTTGCCTCGTTGGGAAACGGCCAATTAGAACCAAGGCGCTTTCAAAATGGCGGCGGAATCACGAACACTGTTGTTGGCAAGGCTGAAAAGGAAGAAGAAAACTCTAGTGCTCGCAGCTATCAGTCATCTTTTGAGCGCAGAAGACGACGTTTTTGAGGAGGAGCAATAATTACTGGCTTGGAGCATGATATACCGCTAGTATGCATGTTCTGCTCGATGCAAAACGGAGACGTAAGGCACCATTACGTACTCACTTTGACCACTCCTTCCCCACAAACACGCACGACATATCCCTGAATGACTGGCGACCACGGCCCGGTGCAATTAGCTCAAATTATTTTCGTATACTATTCTGCACAATTACAAGTTGGGACAGGTCTCCATCCACCCGCAAATTCATTTTAAGCCATTTCTTAGTTCCACTTCAACGAAGCCTTCGGTGGGCGCCGCCATCTTTGTTTACATAGAAACTGACCACGTGACCTTTTGCTCGCGGCAAACTAGCTTCAGACTTAGTGCGCGGGCGCTTTTTCCGCCCGCCGCGGGCAAGGTGCCTATAGACGGTTTCATAGGAAAGCGCCCCGGAACGTTTCGAAGCGCCCGCCTTAAGAAACGCGGCCCTGGTCTTGCGTCAGCCTTGCGGAGCACTCACGGAGCACGTGCGTGCATCGTGGGAACATCGTACTACCGACTTGCGGTCTGTGATCACGTGCGGCCATCGTGCGATCCTCGTGGGAAGCACGCAAGACAACCGTACGTCAGTTGTGCGTTCATCGTGCGGCCGCCGTCCGGCCATCGTGACCTATTTTTCTCGCCCCGAGAGGTCAAAGTCGTACGATGCACTTGCGGCAATCGTGTGTTGGCCGTACAGTGGCCGTGCGGCCAACGCAAGTGTGTAAAAAATCGCAGGTGATCGTAGAGTTTGCTGATCATGTCGAAAACCGGCCGCAGCGCTCTGCGGCCTCCTTGCGACCTGGAAATTTCGCAGGACGCCCGTGCGCCGTTCGCAAGATTTGCCACGATTTTTGGCCGTAGACCCGCCGTAGGAGCCCGTACGGCCGGTTGTGACCCTAGCTTATGGCTTATGTAATCTCTCTCTCTCTCTCTCTCTCTCTCTCTCTCTCTCTCTCATATGCCTCCAGCTGCAGCAGACCGCAGTTGATAAGTTACGTAAAAACTCCAGTAATAGCAATAGTAAAATCAGGCTATCTGACTAAAATATTTGTAAAAGACAGCTCGTCAAAGGAATGACGTACGAACTAAGCATCACGAATTCAACGCACTTATTGCACAGGGTAAGAACGACTTCTGAGATTTAAACAGGTTTTTATGGCACACAGGAACCTTAGAACGCGTATTATCAAGAGTGCGCGAAGCTGTCTCTGTCACCAGTGTACATGCTAACTTTAAAGCGTCTGTATTCCGTGAGATGGAAAACTGAGAGATGTCGGTTGTCAGGCCGCTGAGATGGAAAACTGTCGCTCCAAGGCTGTTTGCCGGGGAGCCGGGGTGGCCTAATGGTAGAGCGTTGGACTTCTAATGCTCGGGTCGTGAGTTCGTGTCCCGGCTGGGGCCAAATATTTGTGCTGGCTTTTTCATAGTTGTCCCGTCTTTGATATCACCCATATGTGGTGGAAAAGGACGTTAAACCCCCAAACACCCACTCACCCACCCACCCGAGGCTGTTTGCCGATTAGAAGGATGTTTCATTTGACCTTCGCGACCGTTTTCGTGAATTTGTGGCTTCTAATAATAGAGAACTACTAATTTCTTCGAGCCCACGGTCCATTCCTGAACAGACTGTCTGAACCTCTAAAAATAGCCACCAGTCAGCACCGTCTAGCTGGTCCTCAGTGTAAACAACGTTGTATCGCATCAGGAGCTGTACTAATCACCAAGAGTATTTCGAACGTACACGCGCACTCACGAGGGAAGCTGTTCCAAAACATAAGTTAATAATAATAATGAGTATTGTATGGGCGCTTTACCCAATTTCATGACTCGGCTCAAAGCGCCGCGAACTGAACCCAACACGCACGCTCACGTGAATCACACGCATTTTCTCACACACTGGACATAAACACATTACAATCACGTGGTGCGAAGGGTCAGCTCAGCTAGTTAAATTTCGGAATATAGAATTGCATTCATTTTTCAATTTTGGTGGGCTGAACATTTCCAAAGCAGAGGGGGGGGGGGAGGAAGCTGGAGTACCCGGAGTGAACCCCCGACGATCGGCCCGAATGAACGGTGCCACATACCAGAAGGAAAAATTCTTTGCCCCGAGTGGGACTCGAACACCTGACCACTCGCATTGGTGACAAGTCTCTTAACCACTAGACCACCGACCCCCCCCCTCACCAAGTTGGCTTAGCAAAAATGGAATCAGCCGACGTAAAATAAATTTAAAAAGAAGAAGAAGAAGAAGTAAATAACGCTGCTATTGTTGAAATTGTCGAAGCCTGCTGTGGCCAATAGTGGTATCTTTCCATGGAATATGCACACCATGGAGCAGAGCAGGGCTAATTTCAGTTCATTAGCACCATGGTGTAGCAATGACAGCGATTGGCCTTCTACAAGGCAGGCGGTATTCTGTCCACTGCAAGCCCAAGTGGTCAAACCTGTCGATACAGTCTGGGAAATCTTGAGAATGGTGAGGCGTGCTGCTTTCAGCATCTCGTTCATTTCGAAATCTGTTTAACTCTGTTCCTACCAGGTAAGCTTAGGGCTGTGCACCAGTGGCCTCACTAAAACATTAGAATTAATTTATGTCTGCTTGGATTTCAATTTGGCTTAGTGGGAGTGTTGCACTTTGATTATGCTAGTGTTTGCTGCAGTAAGCGCCGTCAAGTAACCGTTAATCTTGACTGATTTTCGCATACAGGGCCAAAACCGAGAAATAGTGAAAAACGTGGGATACTCTAGCGCGGTATTAAATGTGTTAAAAAGATTAAATAAAAACAGTAATAGCAACTGTATTCTTATATTTGCAACAGGCAGTATTCCACAGCGAGAAAGCTTTGTAAAAGGCAGAGACTCTGGCGTGAGGGAAAACTCGAAAATGGCAGTGAGTCTTGCGTGCGGGAATACTCGAAGGCAATGAGTCTTGCTAACTTACTTAGGCCCCTGGCTCCAAGTGGAGCATGGCCATCGACAACCCTTCGCCATCGCACTCTGTTCTGGGCTGTTCTTGCCACTCCAGTCCAGTTGGTCCCCTGCTTGTGTAGCTCTGCCTCAGTGTCCCGCCTCCAGCTGTTGCGAGGCCGGCCTCTCTTCCTTTTCCCCTGCGGGTTCCATGTCAGGGCTTGGCATATGGTGCTGGATGCTGGCTTCTTGGGGGTGTGTCCAATTCAGCCCCACTTCCTCATACAGGGAAAGTGTTAGTTTCTTTAAATGTATAAGGCAATAGAAAACCAACCAACCAAAAAGGCTGGGACTGAACTGCCTGTGAAGGTTACTGTCAGGATTGGACTCCCCAGGGGAAAGCAGCCTAACCTACCCAGAAAACAAAACCAACCAGAAAGGAAAATGTCAGTTCCAGCGAGAGCATTTTCGATCCGGTCTCAAACCAACACACCAAAGCCATAAAATGAATATTTAAAAACAAAAATCCATCACTGCGGCAAAGATTATTGATTCACTATCTTCAGTTCCCTTATATTATCTGGAACTTCTCTTGTTTGTGAAAGATTCCAAAATCATTCAGATCTAAATCCGCACACAACTTTTGGGCTCTGCTGGTGCTGAGACAGGTTGCCAGCTGGGAAGAAAATAGGGAAATAATGACCAAAACCGCCGCAGCATCCGGGTTAAGGACCGTGACGGGAGACTGGTGCTACACGATACGTTGTACGTCAGCGGAAACTTGTGGACAATAGGAGGTGGACAGATAATTATTGCTTCGTTGCGGAAGGTTAAACTGGGTAGGTATTACAAAAGCCGGGCCCTTCCCGTGACTGTATGAGTACGTTGGGTAAAACTGTGTTTGGGAACAATTATTCTCCGTTGCCCTAGAGAGAGAGAGAGAGAGAGAGAGAGAGACGTGTGTGTGTGTGTGTGTGTGTGTGTGTGTGTGTGTGTGTGTGTGTGTGTGTGTGTGTGTGTGTGTGATTGTGTGTGTGTGTGATTGTGTGTGTGTGTGTGTGTGTGTGTGTGTGTGTGTGTGTGTGTGTGTGTGTGATTGTGTGTGTGTGTGTGTGTGTGATTGTGTGTGTGTGTGTGATTGTGTGTGTGTGATTGTGTGTGTGTGTGTGTGTGTGTGTGTGTGTGTGTGTGTGTGTGTGTGTGTGTGTGTGTGTGTGTGTGATTCTAGTAAACGGAATACGTGTATCCTAGCCTTCTCTTCTGAAATCTTCAGCTCGTAAATAGCTTGATTAATCCAACCAATGTCACTGACCGGACGCCACAACGGGGGAAAAAATTAACGCCGGTTTGACATTTCCACTGACCCTTGCAGTGATGTACTCATGAACAGTATCTCCGATGCTCGCGTACACCGGTGGACATCACAGCCCGGGAGGCCGAAAAAAAAAAAGCGTACGCCGCCCTTCAATCGATAAGGAAAACACGAACTAGTGGAGAGAGGGAAGGCCTGCGCCTGATGATCGAAATAAACAAACATGTGCCAGTGGGATGACAGGCAAAGATATTGTTCCATGTTGGCACCGGTCAATGGAACGTCGTGGCATGCGTCTGTTATTGTGGCTGAATCGCTTGTCATCTGTTCAGACTGCGTATCTTTTTGGCAGTACAATCGATAGGCAGACAGAATGAGTCTGTATCTTTGGTCTGTTTGTGTCACTGGTTCGTGTTCGATAATAGTCCTGTTTTATGCTTTGTGTGTGTGTGTGTGTGTGTGTGTGTGTGTGTGTGTGTGTGTGTGTGTGTGTGTGTGTGTGTGCGCGCGCGCGCGCGCCGAAATGACTCCGCATTAATTCTGCTAGGACTCACGCAGTGGCGAAATACGGTCATGCTATTAACGATTTTATAAACAGCAAATAAGTGATTGTGGTGGCAGTATAGGCGCTTAATATACAACAACGTCGGGAAAAAAAATGTTGGCCGAGTGCGTAAAATCCGTACTTGCGCTTGTCGTTGGGGGCCAAATATTTGTGCTGGCCTTTTTCTCGTTCCCCCGTCTTTGATATCACCCTCACGTGGTGGAAAAAGACGTTAAACTCCCAAGCCCCCACTCTCCCACCCTCCCACCCACCCTGTAATCGCTCTCGAAAATGATTGGTGCATCTAGTGATAGCATCATGGGTCTGTATTTGGGTCAGTGCGGATCAGTCAGAGTGGGCCGAGAATTTAAGCTTGTTGGCATGTGTGTTTGTTCTGTTTACAGCGGCCTGAATGTCCTTAAGCCGCACGGGAAGAATAGTATTTCAGGGTTTTTATTTTTTTTAAATCTGATTTCTCCAGTATTAAACTCCACAAAGTTAAGTCTCAGCGCGCGAAACACACGTGCACATGACAGTCATTGCGCTCGGTATGTCTACTAACTACAAAACTGAACACAGCTGTGCTCGGTGACAAACCGATTGAAGATGCACTGTCCGCCACGTTTGCGCGCCGAGTGACTCGACGTAGTACAGCCAATCAGAATCTGTTGTGGAAACCACAATCACAGTTGTGGCTATTTAAAATCCAGATTGCTGTGATGACGCGGCGGAAACCCCCAAAATCACAACTGTGTCACAACTGTGGACAGCACTGTGGCGCTCAGCAGTGCCCATTCCTCCTTGGTCCCCCCCCCCTCCTACCGTTACAAGTATTAGTTTGTAAAATAATGAGCGCTGCTTTTATTAACTCTTTCTATACTGTCACTACCATTCATTCGTCTGGCACCAGCTGCCTGGATCCCGTAGTGACGTTCCACCATGTGAGCTGAATGCTTTTATGCCCTTGGCAGAAGTGTTGCTCACATGTTGGTACTGTAGGTCGACATCACCTTCAGGCGGGTTGCTAATGAAACTTGACAGCAGACATGTTGAAACTTAACTTAACTCTCCCCGCGCCAGAAGGCTTGGACATCTTGCTTCCATTGTTTACGGTCTGAGGCTGCGCGGCGTGCCGCGTTCCAAGAACTCCAGCCTGCACCGTTTTTTGCAACCTCCACCATCCTCCGCCATGTTGTCTTTGGGCGGCCCCGCTTCCTTCTTCCATCAGGCGTCCACCCAAGAGCTACAGCACAATCATCTGTTGGTTCCCTCCTCAGCACACGGCCGATCCAGTTCCATCTTCTCCTCCTCACTTCGTCACTGATCTTCTCTGCCTGTGCCATCTCCAGAACTGTCTTGTTTGATACGTGCTGTTGCCATCTGATCTTGAGAACTCTACTGAGTGAGGCACTTCGTCTGGAAGATGCCGAGTCGCTTCTCTTCTCCCTTGTTGACATATTGAAAAGGGAGGTTAAAATGTGAACAAGCTGTAATTACGACTATAGTCGTAGCTCGGGTTGAACGAGTTAAAGTGGAATCAAACACTGCCTGCGAGTTTGTGTTGATTCAGCAGATTTGCAAAGTTCTCACATGTAAGCACAGATTACCGCTGTGGGCGCGGCGACTATGCGTGACTTGACTGGGAACAATTGAAGACATTTCATGAGGACAGAAAAGGGTGTTATTCTCTAGGATGCATGCACACGGAAACTATAGCTAGCTGCCTCGAGCACGCTTTAATTGGAAAAGTTATATTTGAAACCAGGAACAGCTGCAAGTGGGTGACCTTTAGATGACATCAAATCTGCGCTATCTTGTAATCTTAGTTCTTTATATTAAACAAAAAAAAAATTAAAATAAAAAAAAAGATTTAAAAAAAACACCTGGCGCATGAGACCAGGTGGTTTCCATGGTAACCACGGCACGGCCTTTTCCATCACCATCAGCAGCATGCGGTGTTCTCCTGTACGTTTCTTCGCACTAGTAGCTCACGCACCCAAGAAGAGGAAAATATGGATTTTTCGTTTTGAAAACGCCGACAACGCTAGAGTGACCTTTCAGTGCCACACGCTCTGCTAATCAGCGTAAATGGATGATGCAATGCTGGTGTGATTATATATGATACGAACATTGCATTGCCTACTTTCAAGGTTTTGAGCACAGAGAGAGAGATGAAGGGCAACTTGCCCGGGATTTCAGCTCGTCAAGTTTTTTGTCTTACTTGTTTTTTTCTCTCGAGGATTTTTGAAAATCGTGTAGCTGGGCAGTCCGAGCTAAAGGACGGGCCTCTCTCTCTCTCTCTCTTTCTCTCCCCCTCCCCCCCCACCCCCACCTCCCGTTGTTTTTTCTGTTCCTCTTTTTGTAAGTGGGTTGAGGGTGTCGGTGGAGGGGGTGTCTACCTTCCACTCGCGTAGTGTGTGTGTGTGTGTGTGTGTGTGTGTGTGTGTGTGTGTGTGTGTGTGTGTGTGTGTGTGTGTGTGTGTGTGTACACTGATTAGATTTGAAATGTTTAACTTGTCTCTCCTTTTTTTGGTCTGCTTTACATTCCTGTAGTTTTTTTCCTTTTGCTTTCTTTGTTTTTACTGTATGATTTTCGTAGTTTAGCAACGGCAAGTTGAAACGTGGCATTTATACCAAAACGCTTACCGTTGTCAGTCTCAGTAGGGGTTAAGGGGCACAACTCGTGTTGCGACCGCTGCCCGATTGTCTTTCCTAGTATTTTCAATTGCCGTTGTCATTAGCCTTTGTTGCTTGCGCGGCGTTAAGCCCTAACTAACTAACTAACTAACTTGCCCCTTCCGCGCTTGCCTCCCTCCGTCTGTTTCAGCCAGCGTCACAACAGTCAATGAATTCAACAAGATACGCGCGTTCCCTGTCATATTTATTGCCGACAAGCTTCCCTGCCGTGATAGCCGTGTGTATCGCCTAGCACGCCTAATAACACGGTTTATATTCGAAGATGGAGTAGTGATATACAGAGGGTCGTTTGGACACAACAGGTTTGTTTGCTTGATGTGGCACCAGGTGCTGGCTAGTCGATATTAACTGTAAGTGGCAAATACAAAACAGAGGGTTTTAGACGAGATTTGAAGCTGTACTGGTATACACAGCTCGCGAGTGAGGATGTCAGTGCAGCGCAGCCGGTTGGTAATCCAAAGCTTTTCTTGAACTTGTTGTTGTTGTTGTTGTTAATAATAATAATAATAATGAGGATTTGTCTGGCGCCCAACCTCCTGCTGGAGCTCTGGGCGCCTCACAGTAGTAGGGTGGAGATACAGTACATACATATATATGAAATATGTCACATTACATTAGTGATTGTTGTTGTTGTTTTGTAGATCTGTGATTTTGTGTATACATTTACTGGCAACCGAGATGTTTCAAAAATTTTAATTGTAGTGTTTATTATGTATTATCTGTGTGTGTGTGTGTGTGTGTGTGTGTGTGTGTGTGTGTGTGTGTGTGTGTGTGTGTGTGTGTGTGTGTGTGTGTGTGTGTTGTCGTTTTGTTTGTCCACCACACCCAAATTACCCTCTGGGATGATAAAGATGATTGATTGATTGATTGATTGTGATCTAACTTTTGATCAACCATAGATATGATTCTGAAATGGCTGACCACCTCGACAAAGTGAAAATACAAGCAAAAATGCCAGCTGGAAAAAGTAAAAGTATCGAAATGAGCCTAAGTTTTCACTACCGAGGACCTCGTGACAGTGATGTCAAACGTAATCTTGTTGAGTAACGACGTGTACTCCTAAAACATTCATTAGACAGTGGGGGAAAGTGACGTCAGTGAATGATGTGAAATTGTTCTTTTCGAATGCGGTTTGTCGGGTTTTCAAAAAGGCAGTGAAAACATATATTTAGGCTGGTTTCACTTACACCGAGAAGAAAAGGAAAGACAGAACATTGGCTGTCATAAAATGTATTAGGTCACAACTTCCTGAATAATCTTTTCTCTGCAATAGTCTACAAAAGTGGCGCCACAAAAAGTTATCGTCGAAAATAGTTGGCGACTGAGATACCAAACCCTGCCCTAGGGTCCCCACGGAATCAAGAGGCATAAGTCAAGTAAGAGACACCAAACGTTCTATTCATGTTTTGGAGATATACATGAAGTGTATTTGTGTGCGTTTATTTGTAATAATTATGTCGGCTTTCAAGACAAATTAAGACAACTTGTATGTGAGTATGTACATGTTTTCGTCAGTGTGTGTTTGGTAGTTTGTCATCCTTTGAGTCCACGATGAAGCCGACAACATGTTTGAAGGATGGGTGGGGATTGGGGGGTTAACGGCCTTTTCCACCACTTATGGGTGATATTAAAGACAGGGCAGTGACGAAAAGTCAGTACAAATGTATTGCTCCAGTGCGGGATTTCTTGTTGTTGTTGTTGCTGTTGTTGTTGTTGTCGTTGTTGTTGCTGTTGTTGTTGTTTGTAAATAGCTTCTTAGCAAATTCTTAGCGTGGTGAAAGCGTCCGGCGGCTGTTCTTGTTTTCAAGTATTTGCAAGACAGTGGGTTTGAGACTTTGTTGTGCTAACCAGCATTGTTGTCACTTGAAAAGAAAACTGTACACTACAACATTTTTTTATTTTTTATTTTTGGCGGGGGGGGGGGGGGGGGTTGGTGGGTGCATGGTTGCACAGCATTGATATACCTGTACCTGTACAGTATACCTGTACATTCATTGTTCATCGTTATTTATCTGTTACTTACAGTATCCAGGTATGTTGTATACACGTACTGACAATAGAGACATATTTTCAGTATTTTCAGGCATGCAAAGATCCTACTATTACAGCCATTTCGGCGGTTTTCATTCAACAGTTGCAATGCTGAAAATGCCAGCGCAGACATGGATACTCTCTCTCTCTCTCTCTCTCTCTCTCTCTCTCTCTCTTGTGTTATTGCCCTACGCTAGTAATGATGACGTCAAAGGGGGTGTCGTATTTAGTCTCTTCAGTTCATTGTACTGACACTGAGATCACTGAGGGGGTTGGGGGTGATTACGAAAAACAAAAAGCAAAAGAAAAAAAAAATGTTTTTCATGCATGCAAAGGCCCTCCTACTGACGACAGTCACTTCAGCCGTGTTCATGATGATTCATTCAACACTTACAATGCTGAAAATAAATAAATAAATCATAGACATGGACTCTCTCTCTCTCTCTCTCTCTCTCTCTCTCTCTCTCTCTCTCACACACACACACACACACACACACACACACACACACACACACACATTATTGTCCTACCGTAATGATGACGTCAAAGGCCGGGAGTCTCGTATTCTTATTACATGTATAGATAGGAGTGGTGGACGCGTTTATTAGCAACTCTCGTCGCTTTCCCTCGCAGCAGCCGATTAGCCGGCGCTCCATAAGAACCCTCTCTCTCACTCTCTCTCTCTCTCTCACTCTCTCAATGACCGCCTCTCGTGCTTGGCGTTACAAATGGCTTGTATATGCTTTATTGCTATCCATCCCCTTACTTCACTCTCAATGACCGCCTGTCGTGCTTGGCGTTGCAGATGGTCTGTGCACTTTCTTGCAACCCACCCCTCCCACCCTAGTCCCCTCTCGCTCCATGTAACCCCTCTCCCACCCCTTTCCCCTTTTGTCTTCCCTTTCTTCCCCCCCCCCTCCCCCCACCTCCCACTCTTCTCGCACGACCCACGGGAACTGAGCGCGACCCTCGGGCCTGTTTATAGCCATTTGTGGAATGGGCCACGTACGTCTCCATTGAAGCTGATTGGCAAGATGGCCGCTTGTCTTGGCTGCAGACAGTTTACATGAGCTCTAGTGACCCTGAATGGGGGGGCACCGCGGTAAATAAAATCAGTTTCTCTTCAGTGTCGGCGGTAATCGGTGTGGGTATATTGTGCTGAGCCGGAGGGGTTGGCTGTATGGTCGTTTGGTTGGTTGGTTTGTTAAGTTTTGTTTGTTTGCTTGTTGTTGGGGTGTTTTGTTTCGTTTGGGGGCGGTGCTGTCTTGTTGTTGTTGTTTGTTTGTTTATTTTGGTATTTTGTTTGTTTTTGTTTTAGTGGGTTTTTAGGGTGTGTGTGGGCCGGGGGGGGGGGGAGTGTTCTTTGGGGTTGTTGTTGTTGTTGTTTTGTTGTTTGGTTGGCTAGTTGGTTGGGCTGTTGCGTTTTGTTGTTAGGGTTATGGTTGTTTTGTTTTGGCGGGTTGGAGGAGGTGGTGTTTGGGGTTTTCTTGTTGCTGCTACTGTTGTTGTTGTTGTTGTTGTTGTATTGTTTTTGTTGGGGTTTTTTTTTGTCGGGGTTTTGGGTGGCTTTAGTGTGTCTTTGGTAATTTGTTATGGTTTGGTTTGTTTGGTTCAGTTTGGTTTGGTTAGGCGCAACTGATCTAATTTCCACTTCTAATTAAATCAGGGGCTACCCCCCCCCCCCCCACACACACACACACACTTCCTCCGCCCCCCCCCCCTCCACACACACACACACCTCCTCCCCCCCCCCCCCCCCCCGGTCTACTCACCCCCACCCCCACCCCCCACCCCCCACCACTTCATCCACACCCAGCCCTCACCCTAGACTTCTTTTGCCCCGGGAAAATGGGAGGGGAGAGGGGAATAAAAACCGATGAAAAAGGGCAGACGCAAGGGACATCACTCGATGTGTCGCATGTTACTTCCCTTTGCCCCTGTCTCCTTGCCTTCGCCTCGGCTACTATACCTTTAGACTACCTGATGATTATGCTCAAAGATTTGTACGCGTTATTAGCGAGTCCTTGAGACAGTGTTCCCGTTCAGAATACGAGTTCCGTTGATAATACGAATCCCTCAGGTATGGGTGCATTGCGATCAATGCTATGCAACGAGAAGCGAAGTTAAAGGTGCATTGTGATTCATGTATTGACGTTTTCATTTTTCTTTTCTTTTTAATCTCTTTGCAGTGAAAAGAGCAGAGTTTAATTTGAAGAGGAACTGCTCACTCGTTGGATTTCTGTCTGTGAAGACACCTCTCTCTCTCTGTCTCTGTGTGTGTGTGTGTGTGTGTGTGTGTGTGTGTGTGTGTGTGTGTGTGTGTGTGTGTGTGTGTGTGTGTGTGTGTGTGTGTGGTGAAAGAGCAGACTTTAATTTGAAGAAGAACTGCTCAGTCGTTGTATTTCTGTCTGTGAAGACATTTCATCTCTCTCTCTCTCTCTCTCTCTCTCTCTCTCTCTCTCTCTCTCTCTCTCTCTCTCTCTCTCTGTAGTGAAAGGGCAGACTTTAATTCGGAGAAGAACTGCTCAGTCGTTGGATTTCTGTCTGTGAGGAAACAGAACGGAATTTTTAGTTTCAGTTTAATTTGTGGCGGTGCAACGCGCGGGATGTACTCCCCAGCGTGAAGTGCCCCGGGTCTTAGCAGCTCGAGGCTGGAAGTGCCCCGGGTCTTAGCAGCTTGAGGCTGGAAATGCCCCGGGTCTTAGCAGCTTGAGGCTGAAAGTGCCCCGAGTCTTAGCAGCTTGAGGCTGGAAGTGCCCCGCGTCAATGTAACTTGAGGCTGGAAGTGCCCCGGGTGTAAGCAACTTGAGTTTAGAGGTGCCCTAGGTCTTACAAGCTTGAGGCTGGAAGTGCCCCGGACGTGAGCAGATTGTGGCTAAAAGTGCCCCGGGTCAAAGCAGCTTAAGGTGGAAGTGCCCGGAGTCAATGGAGCTTGAGGCTAAAACTGCCCCGGTGTCAAACAAGGCGGGGTGTACATCTGGCGTACGCTTCTATTACAGCGGAAGACGACAGGCACACGCAAATACGCGTCATCCTGACCTTACTTCTCAGTCTTGCTCCAGTGACAGAGAATACCCTGCGTGCGCTTGTAAACTGATCGATACGTCAAAACACAAAATGCTTTCTGCGATCACCCAATTCCTAAGGGAAGCCGGCATAGCCGAATGGTAGACCGTAAATCGAACTTTCAATGCTCGGGTCGTGAGTTCGAATCCCGGCTTTGGCCAAATATTTCTGCCGGCCTTTTTCTCGTTGCCCCGTCCTTGTTATCACCCACACATGGTGGGAAAAGGACGTTGAACCCCCAATCACCCACCCCACCCCCACCCCAGTTCCCAAGCCTCCGGCAGAGAAGCCTTTCTTATGAACTTCATCACTAATGCTTTCCTATTGGATTGCAGCTTTAAGGCGTACTTATAGACTGCATATTAAATCTTTCTTGGAGCGCCCCACTTTTTTCCCCTCTCCTGTAGGCAATCCGGAAATGTGCATTCTTTTTGTCTGGAGTTATGGAATCTTGCGGCAGAATTGATCCATCAAGTACGACTGTTTGTCTGTTTCGCGCCCAAGGACCAAAGACGATCATAATGCGCAGTTTGTATAAGTATGCAAATATGCAAATATATAGTCCTTCTTCTTCTTCGTCGTCGTCGTCTTCTTTCTGGGTTTGTTTTCCTTTCTCTCTTTCGTTTTTCTTTCATCATCTTCTTCTTTCTTGTTCTTGTTGCGGTTATTCTCTTCATTGTAGTTTCCGGAGTGATCTGCTGGAACTACCTACCCATGGAGCTGAAACTGGTCACCCCACGCTATATTTTCAGACGAGAACTACATGAACACCTTACAGAACAATATTCTGAACACAATTTTGATTAACCTTTATTCATATTTTCTTTCTGTATGTTACTACGAGTATGTGCATAATTGTGTGTGTGTGTGTGTGTGTGTGTGTGTGTGTGTGTGTGTGTGTGTGTGTGTGTGTGTGTGTGTGTGTGTGTGTGTGTGTGTGTGGTATCTTGCCTTGCATTTTTTTTTCGAAATTTTTCACGCTCATGGTTTTTCGCTTATTTAATAGTCGAGGGTTTTCTGCCGGAAGGTGCTATCGATAGGGATAGAAAGAAGAGAGATAGTACCTTCTGCCAGGGAACCTTTGGAATTTTTAGCAACGATTTTTGACCAAAGTATGGTTATGCCTTTTCTGCTGAATATGACAATAATGATAACTGAGTATTGTATAGGCGCTTCACCTAGTCAGTTCTTCAATCGGCTCAAAGCGCCGCGAACTGAACCCAGCACGCACGTTCTCGTGAATCACACGCATTCTCTCACACACTGGACATGAACACATTACAATCACCTGGTGCGAAGGGTCAGCTCAGCTATTTAAGTTCCGGAATTGAGAATTGCATTTATTTTCAAATTTGAAAAGCAAAGTTCGTCCGTTCGTTCTTGTTGTTGCTGGTGGTGGCTCGTTGGTGGTGGTGACAGTGGTGGGGCATCGCTCCCACACTCACTGCACGCCAGAAGAAAACTCCTTCACTTTGAAGTGCGCTTTTCTTAAACCGTTGTACCCGGAACCTGCAACCAAACCCACCAATCAAATGCTGGCACAAGGCGAATTAACGCATTACGAAACGTCCCCTGTGATACTCTGCACTTGACCGGTTATCCTGCCCAGCCCTCGAGAGCAAGGCACACACCAGAATGGCCATTACATTATCAGCAGTTGTTAATTCCCGCCAGCACAAGCACTTAATCAATAGGGACCTCAAACAAACTTTCAAAGATCCA
The DNA here is from genome assembly GCA_018292915.2 of Batillaria attramentaria. Taxonomy (NCBI): domain Eukaryota; kingdom Metazoa; phylum Mollusca; class Gastropoda; family Batillariidae; genus Batillaria; species Batillaria attramentaria. Next base: position 135,186 of record JACVVK020000171.1, read on the forward strand.
CGAAGGTCAGCGCACTCGTAGAGACCTTGTCAGTTCGTGAACGTAAAGAATTGCGTGGTCGATGGGGAACAGAGTGTGTTATAAACAGGAATAAACTCCTTACAAGCGGCAAGGAGTTTAAAATTTGGAATAACATTGTGCGCGCCTGGCATGCAACAACGCTGAAGAAAGATATTTGACGATTGCGTAAAAGCTGTGCCCTTGAAAGTGTTCCTTGTCTTTGGTGTCAACACGTCAGGCCTGTGGTCAGGTCAGGGAGAGGTCAGAGCAGATCTTGTGCTCGTCTACCATACAATAGCGTTGAAGAAAACTGTTCGGTGATTGCGTAAAATCTGTTCCGTTGAAAGTGTTCCTTGTGTTTGGTGTCAACACATCAGGCCTGTGGTCAGGTCAGGGAAGGGTCAGAGCAGATCTTGTGCTCGTCTACCATACAACAGCGTTGAAGAAAACTGTTTGGTGATTGCGCAAAATCTGTTCCGTTGAAAGTGTTCTCTGCCTGTGGTGTCAACACATTAGGCCTGTGATTGGGTCTGGGAACGGTCAGAGCAGATCTTGTGCGCTTCTAGCATACAAGAACGTTGAAGAAAACGTGTGCGAACTTGAAAGTGTTCCCTGTCTTTAGTATCAGCACATCACGCCTGTGGTCAGGTCATGGAAAGTTGAGAGCAGGTCTTGTGCTAGGAGGACACGTAGGCACATTTGGTTCTAGGCAAGAAACGTAGAGCGGGGTTTCTGCACGCCTGATTTCTTCAGTGTTAGAGACAGCAAAATTATAAGAAAGAATAATGAATGAATGGACCATCCGCATACGGAGTAAGGGGCATTTTCGCCCACTGCCAGCTTTCACTTAGCTACATGGTACCCAGCAGATATTACTGGTTATGAAAATATGCGAGAGTAATACCAGGCACTGGTTAAGCCGAGAGGGCCGCCTTGCAACACAAGAGCAGTACACACAGTTTTCATACTTGTCCATCCCTGAATTTCATGACAACACGACAAAAAAGTGCTTTGGAGCTAGCTCTTTCAAGTGCTCTGCTCTTGCACTGCGGAACGCCCTGCCGCCATAAATTTGAAATCCAGCACCTCCACCGAATCCTTCGGGAGCCACTTGAAGACCCACCTTTTCGCTAAGTTCTGACGCAGACTCTCCCCTGCCACCCCCACCCCCACCCCCCACCTCCATTTTCCCCATTTTACTCTAAAACTTAAAAACGTATCCCTCCAAGTTTCTCCCCCCCCCCTTACGCGTGCTACGAATATGCTGCATCATCATCATCATCATCATCATCATCATCATCACACAAATTATTGATTTCACGTTATCTCGAACTGCGGGAAGAGAGGGCTAAGGATTAAGAGAGAAAGTAAACGCAGTTAGAATTAACTGTTTTTGATGGAATTCTATCCTTGGATATCGATCGTCCGGATAGGAATATTAAGTACAAGCCAGAATCGATAAAACTCTCTCTCTCTCTCTCTCTCTCTCTCTCTCTCTCTCTCTCTCTCTCTTGCTCTCTCTTGCCCGTATGATCCCAACGCAGTATCTCCCGGCCCTATATCAGCTCTATGTGCGACATGGCGAGGCTAGTTCCAGATGCTCATTTCCATAATGGTAACGCCGGGTCTTTATGGGCACAAGAGAGTTATTCCCCCCTGGTAATGCCCAGATTTCTCTCCCTTTATTGCCCGCTCTTTCCGTATTTGTATACCATGACGTCAGTCGACAATTTAGCCTGATCCCGGAGCTTCGGCGTATCCCATCATTGTATGGATCGTTGGTTATTAGCACGGACGTCTCATTTATATAGAAAGATCTGTGGCATTAAAGACATCTACGTTCCATACTGTGATCTTTGGTAATGACGTATTACATGCTAGAGGGTTTGTCTAACTCTGGCGCAGCTGCAAATTTGATACATTAGCGACTGGTGGGTTCAATATTTACGCAATGAATCAGTTAGGGATTAAGAATTAATGAGAACTGAATCATGTGTGGTTGGAATTGCTGCCATATCTTCCTTGGTGTGCTGCGGCGCTCAACGAGGGTGGAGATATTTACAGATCAAACATCAACACAGCGATCAGAATAATAGAATGGAAGATTTGTTATGTTTTCCTTTGCAAATTCGGTGAACGGTGACACACACGAAAAGGAAAACAATCTCTGCCCTAAGTGGGACTCGAGCCGGACCTCTCGCATTGGTGACGAATTCGTAACCACTAGACCACCGACCGCCCCAACAATAATTATATTGTAAAATATGTAAATTTAAAAGGAGCAATGCCTAGGCAAAATGTTTTGCAATTACATATAATTCAGAATAGTAACAAAGGCGTCACTAAAGCCAAAAACATGCGCTCAGTCACATACAGTTCAAAATAGGGGAAGTAGGTAAAACTAAGAGCGCTACGTAGATCTAGGTGGTGTGTGCTTTGTACGTCATTGCACAAGTCTGCCTTGCCCTGCACTGACTACAAGGCACTGTGGAGGCGGGTGTGTGGGGGGGGGGACCTACCATCCTACCGCTGAAACACCCAAAAGATCTGAGGGTATCTCACCATTCACAGGTAGTATGTTTCAGCGGTAGGAGACAAGAAAAGTTGTGTGCACATTTTGTGAGATAAAATATGCGGTGTGTTTATAGTATCCTGGCAAAAAAAAAGAAAGAAATGAAAATAGCGTTGGTAAGTTGGAAGAAAGAAACTTTTTTCTTCCTTCAATCAGCGTACAATGTCCACATGAACAAAATCATGATGATTTTTTCCCCTGCAAGTGAGGAACAAACTTACAAGGAATTTGCAGAGAAAAAAAAAATACTGCTTCACTCCAAGTATGATTATCTACTGCATTTTTGCTTCGTTCTTTTTTGCTTTGTTTCCATCTGCACCTTTTGGTCCATCTCCCCAGTCCAGGAATCAGCACAGTGGAATGGAGGGCAATGTATTCCCACTCTGAATGAGAAAGGTTCTCCCTCCGGCTCTGTCCCGGCAAAATAAGAAGACAAGCCGGCATCTGCTCTGTCCTGAGACACAGCGGAACTTTCCAACGCCGGAACACACAAATCGATCGAAATGCATTTTCATACAGAACCACCACTTCGATCCATAATGCCGAAGAAGGAGGTGGGGTGAGGGAGGGGGGGGGGGGCAAGAGGGAATACGGATGAAGGGGTTAGGGGAGGGGATGGTGAGGGAAAGGGGAGGGGGAGTGAATGCAGAACACAGAAACTCAGTCAGCCATGACTGGTAGGAAAGTGGGTGGTTGTTTTGAAAGGAAAGGGTGTCGTGTTTAGAGAAGGATGATTAACCGGTGAAATACAACAAAGCGGAACTTTTTTCTTCTCCATGTTATTGCCATCTGCACAGCTCTTGCTGCTGTCATTGTTTCTGGTCTTGCATTGTGTTTCGATGGCTGCTTTTCCAGACAATGCGTAAATGGGGAACACTTGTTTGCCGTGTTGCCTCTGGCCTTTTGCACGCAGTCTCCAAGCTCAGCAGTATTTTGTTCTTGTTCTTGCTCTTGTTCTTGATCTTGTTCTTCTTGTGTGTTAAAAAGCAAATATCTTGGCAATGGACAATTTGGGGAGCCGGGACAATCGAGCGGTAGGGCATTGGAGTTTCAGTGCTCGAGCCATGCGTTCGAATCCCGGCTGGGGCCAAATACTTGTGCTGGCTTTTTTCTCGTTGCCCCGTCTTTGAGATCATACGTGGTGGACAAGGACGTTAAACGCCCAAACTCCCACCCCCTATTCTTTTTCTTTTCTTCTTCTTCTTTCGACCTCCTGTTACATTTAAATGTTTTAAATAAGGGAAATATCTTCATTGGACAATTTGATTGATTGATTGATTGATTGATTGATTGATTGATTGATTGATTGATTGATTGATTGATTGATTCGTTGAGTCATAGATTTGTTGATTGATTAATATTCTGTCCAGCTCAGTGTTGAGAAGTGATGCTGGTCGTCGTCCTTGTTCATGATGTTCATGGTGGTGGTGGTGGTGGTAGTGGTTGTTTTCTAAAGTTCTGTTGGTACCACCCTAGCCACAGCTTCTGACAGCCACAATACCTCCTTGCAAATACCTACTACTATCTTGAATATACTCGGGCAAGACAGATTTTCAACCACGACTTCAGAAACGTCCTTGTGCATTTCCTGCGTTATTCTGGGAACAATACGATGCCGTCATCATTGACATACTGACGAAGAAGGTTAATGTTTATTTCTGTCTGTCACCAGATTCCCAGGATGAGCTGTCTGCAGACATTAAGGCCTCAGGCGGGGCTGTAGACTGCTGACCACACAACATGGTGTCTCCATCACTCAGGTAATGGCGTCTCTTGTTAAACTTGAAGTTCTCTCAAATGTTGGTATTGGTATAAGTGTCGCTCTAGTAATGTAGTGTGAGGTGTCCTGCCCATACCCCCATAACCCGCTCCACACACACACACACACACACACACACACACACACACACACACACACACACACACACACACACACACACACACACACACACACGCACGCACGCACGCACGCACGCACGCACACACACACGCACACACTATACACAGTTATTATTATTATTATTATTATTATTAATGCGATTATTATCTCTCTCTCTCACACACACACACACACACACACACACACACACACACACACACACACACACACACCTCCTCCGGGTAAGCGCAATTTTTAAAGATGTAGACGCGACAGGAAATTCGGGTTCGAATCCCAGCCGCAGGTGCCGTAGTTCCCGGGCATGGACTAACGCCGGGATATTCATAACAGGAAGCGTGGAATGCGGCCGTGCCATGCAGTCTCAGACCACGTGGACCTCCATAGCACCATCTTACCATCATTCTCATTCATCATGCATTACAAAAATTGCTCCAGCTTCCGAGCTTCCATGACCTGGGAGGAATACCATTGGAGCTGTCGAAGAGCTGGGGCAAAAACAAACAAACAAACAAAAAACATCATGAACAATGAGAACTGCGTAACTCAATCCCCAACGCCTCCACAGTCATGCGCGTTTTTACATCATAACTTTTTACATAATAACTAATATCTCCACATCATACGCATAAAACATGAGATGTGTCCCGTATAGCCGCCCGCAGACGTTCACTGCATGATCCATTGTTCAGAGCCGCAGAGCCAATGCCTGGAAGTAGTTGTTTGGTAGCAGACAAATCGAATCGTATCTGAGGGCAGTCGCACCGAGGGACACCACATTAGTGGGGTTTTATCGTCTCATAACACGATAACTTTGCACGAACATGGCTCTAAATGTCTTTCCTGGTAACGTTGATGCTGGCCTCGTGGCAGGAGTGTACTTTGTGATCATGATGGAGGATGAATTTCTGGGTGGTCAGACGATATTCTTTTGTTCTGTTGATGGCTTGGGATGTGTTCGCTGCTGGGAATTTTTTTTTTTTAGGGTTTATTTTTCTCTGGAGACCATTGCCGATAATGCATTTGTTTGTCACACCAGGCGATAAACCATTAATACGCCTGTCTTCAAACTAATCAGCCTGAATATTCGCTGTCACGGTAACAACTGCCATGTAGCGATTAACATCTGGAACTATGCAATACATTTTGAACACAAAGCACTGGACATAAGATCGCACTTAACAGGAAGTAGTTGTGTAAGTATTGAGGTGTCGGGGAGCATTGCTCTCTCTCTCTCTCTCTCTCTCTCTCTCTCTCTCTCTCTCTCTCTCTCTCTCTCTTATGTGGTAGAAAAGGACGTTAAACCCCCAAAACACCCACCCGGGTACCCACCTACCTCTCTTTCTCTCTCTCTCTCTCTCTCTCTCTCTCTCTCTCACACACACACACACACACACACACACACACACACACACACACACACACACACACACACACACACTATTAACATCAAAAGTATTTAACTAGTACATACTAGAGTCTTTTTATGTTGTTTCCATAGAAATGGAAACAACATTATAAGACGAGCTGATTTTTGTTGTTGTTTTTTGTTTGTTTGTTTGTTTAGCCCATTCCAAAGCTACTTAAACCTTGTCCAATATGCAGGCCGGGTTTCCTAGACCCTACACGACACCACTCATTTTCTGTATTGAGCTGTAGGCTACCTGCTTTAATCATGATCATATTTCTTCTGTCTGTCTGTCCCTTTATTCACACGTGAACACCGTCGCACAAACAGGAAACGAACGTCATTTATACCTGGAGAGAAACTCGTTTTCGTCACGATCATGGCTTCCTTTAGAGTTCTTTTAGGGCTGGCTATACGCGTCTTCTTTCCAGGAGAGCTGTCATGATTATGAGTCTCCTTTTGCCAGAAAAAGCCCTATGGGAAGCATGTCGAAATTATGCCAAGACTTCTGTTAATTGAATGTTTGAGGACTTTGTTTTTCTAACGCTGAAATATTCAAATTTATAATGGGACCCGGATACGCTAATAATTACTACTACTACTACTACTACTACTACTACTACTACTACTACTACTACTACTAAATTCATTTGAATGTGACGCCTGTCCCTCATTAGAAGCTCCAGGCGCCATAACAGTAGGAGGTAAAAACAAAACTGACATTCAAGTAAGCATTTCAAGGCACACACACACACACACACACACACACACACACACACACACACACACACACACACACACATGTAAAATTCTGCAACTGAAGTAAGACACGCAAGAGGTTCGTTAGTTAGCCACTTAGGGCCACTTAAGTAACAAAGACCATTTCAGTCGCGGCTAACTCACAGTAAGATTAGGACTATCGATACGTACGACTATGGACGATAGGACTGGGAAAAAAAATCGGACTATCGTTACAAAATGCGTAAAATCGTCGGACTGTCGACACGTAGGACTATCGACCGTGGGACTATCGGCCGTAGGACTATCGGCCCGTAGGACTATCGACACGCAGGACCATTGGCACGTAGGAGTATATAGAGACAGGCCTTCCCAAGCCTGGAAAAGTCTCGGCTTGTTAGCAGAGCGGCAAAATCCAGTTAACCTGGGCGAAATAACAAGTCGGGTTTGCTCCAGACGATGGAGGGAAGCCGGAGAGAAATTTGGAGAGAGGTGGGGGGTGGGGGGGGGGGGGTAGGGGCTGGAGGGGGCGGGGAAAGTGGAGGGGGAGGGAGAGGAGGGAGTCCGTTGTCCTTTTCTTCCGCAGACTAAGCCGCCAGCAAAAGTAATTTGGTTGTCACAGACCCTTTACCTTAAAAGCTTGGCAACAAATGGGCGACGGCAACCTCTTCCCTTAGCTGGCGATGGTCAAACGTTGTCAATACTCGCCGTGTAATTGGAGGAACTAGAGGTGGCTGGGTCGCTTTGGCGCACTCGGTCGAGTTATGGGCAAACCTAGCTAGCTCTCTGACGCAAAAGGCGCTAATCTCATACAGTCAGCAGAAACTTTCGGTGCCCCCCCCCCCCCCCCCCCCGGTCTGTGACTGTCTCAAACGGACAACTAGACTAGTAGCTGAGTTGAGGGCGCCTCTCTGGGTTTGTTTTGTTGTTTGTTTGTTTGTTCCCTTTTGTTTTGATTTGTTCTTGTTTTTGTTTGTTTCTTTGTTGTTGGTGGTGTTTGTTTGTTTGTTTGTTTGTTTGTTTGTTTGTTTGTTTGTTTTGGGGGTGTTGTTTCTTTGTTTTTTGTTTGCTTGTTGTTTGTTTGTTGTTGTTGTTGGGTTTTTTTTGTTTTGTTTGTTTTGATTTTTGTTTGTTTTTTTGTTTGTTTGTTTTTGTTTTGTTTGTTGTTGTTGTTTTTTGTTTTTTGTTTTTTTGGGGGGGTGTTGTTGGTGATGGTGGTGGTGGTTTTTGTGCTTCTTTTTAGTTTTTATTTTGTCTGGGGGTCTTCCAGTGCAGCTCTTAATTTGTGCGTCTGCCTTTCTCGTCTGTCTGTACTTTTGTGAGTCTGTGCGCCTGTCTGTGCGATTCTCCGTGTGTCTGTCAATGCGTGTAGCTATAGACTGACCACAATAAAAGATTTTTAGATGCCGTCCTTCCTGTGTGAATACTCTTTCCACAACAGAATGTGTTTTGTTTTGTTTTTAATGGTCAGCTAAATGTTTCTGTAGTACGCACCATTCATGCAAGCGAAAGCAGTCACACCATCTCTCTATGTTCTCTCACTTCTCTGTCGGTATACGTAACAGATTTTGCTGCATCTGCTCAACTTAAAGCAGCTCAATGTAACGCCGCTGAGATGGAAGACTGCCGCTTTCAAATACGTTGTTTGCCAGAGAGAAAGAGTGTGTCATTTGGCTTTGTCCTCTGAAATACTTTAAAATCATGCAAAAATGGTATGGTATGGTATGGTATGGTATGGTATGGTATGGTATGGTATGGTATGGTATGGTAGACTTCTCCTCGGCGCACATATCCATCTCTGCTGAAATGCTCACGGCGCCGCAGGGCTGGAGGACGAAGCAGTGAAAGCCTGCTGCCGCTAAGCGCTACTTTATGTGCAAACCTCCACCCTGCTATTCACTCTGGTGCGTGCGACAGTATTTTCTGTTTTACCACGCCACCGGCCACAGCCTACTCTTCTTCGAAAGATGAACGTGAGATTTTTAGCGTGCACACCTGATGTATATGCGTGCGTGCGTACACGAAGGCGAGACAGGCACCGTAAACGAGTCTGCACATGGATTTGACTCGATACGGTAAGGAAAAAAATGCACCAAATTGTGCAGATTTTAATCTTTTTGTGAAATAAAAATTGCAGGGGAGCATTTCCCCCGGGCACCCCTAGCATAACGCAGACACTAAATGCTACACACGTTTCCTCCTTTCTGATCAAGGAACACTTTAAGCCCTGGTAGTGGAAAAGGGCGTTAAACTCCCAAACACCCAGCCACCCACCCTCGTGAGCGTCCCTCGACACAGATACTGTATAATCCGGCAGGCCCATCCGTCATACTAATAGGGACTGCACACACACACACACGACGATCCTTACAGAAGAGAAAGACGTTGAGTCACTCATCATTTAGGCGAGCCAGGATTTCACGCCTATAGAAGGTTGGACATTCCCGTCGCAAGCTGTCTTGTTGCCAAGGCGACTAGGAACCTATTCACCGACTCTGGGGGCGATGGGAGCCGAGTGGTGATGACGGAGTAGGGTCGTTGTCGGTCGCTGATGGCAGTTTATGTCGGGAAGAGCGAGTGAATGCGACAGCGACCGCCGTCTCTGGAGAAAGGTCTCGCTAATGCCAAGTCGGCGACATATAGTGGAGCCAATTAGGAAGAAAGTCGGCTCGGGCCGAGGAGAGCTCGCGGGCAATTTTGGGACAAGAACATAAAGGGACAAGACTAGGACGACCTCAGTCAGTGGGGTACGTGGCTGCTAGCAAGTTTTACAGACTGTTGTTGTTGTTGATCGGGCTCGTACACACACACACACACACACACACACACACACACACACACACACACACACACAGAGTGAGAGGATGTATCAATGCTTGCTTTTTTTCCCTTTTTCTTCTGTCTTTCTTTCTTTTCTTTTTTTTTCCCCTTTATTTTTCTGGGTTTTTTTCCCTCCGGAACGAATAGGATGAAGTTCGTTCGCGGACCTTCTTTCAAACAGGTTGAAAACTCACTGCAACAAATTTATTCTATTTTCCTTTTCTTGTTACCTGTTTGCCCACTTCATTCCCAACGTATCAATTTTGCCCCAGAGGAACACTCTTCCATGCTAAATGTTTCACTTAAAAATTAAGATTTTGATTTCTGTTTCAGTTTTTACCGTCTCGTCCCTCAGTGTGTGCGCGCGCTTGTGTGTGTGTGTGTGTGTGTGTGTGTGTGTGTGTGTGTGTGTTACCTTTGTTGTCCATTCTTTCTTTATGTGTGTGTGTGTGTGTGTGTGTGTGTGTGTGTGTGTGTGTGTGTGTGTGTGTGTGTGTGTGTGTGTTGCTGTTAATTTTGTTGTTGATCGTCTTTTTGTGTTTGTCTATTTACGAACGTGATGGAATCAATTATATTTGTGTATTTCCCATCTCATGACGTCATTTGTTTGTGTGTACCCGCAGGCTGATGACGTGATGAGCAAGGGCCAGGCGCCGCCATCCCGCGCGCAGCCCCAGGATGTTGCCGCCACCCCGGTGCCCTCCGCTGAAATGGTGCAGCCCCCCTCCCTCCCCGCCCTCTCCACAAGCACTCTGACCCGCCTCAGCAACAACGCCAGCCGCGACGTCGACAACAACAGCAACAACATCAACGTGAACATCAGCAGCAGCAGCTACAACGTCAGCGACAGTCCAGGCGTCCGACGCGTACTTGCACCGCCAGCGTGATCACTTCGGATCCGGACGTGACGTGGCAAGGGTCGACAACCGACGACTTCCTGAAATCGGAGGAGGAGTTCTACAGCTCGTACAACCCACAGATCGGCCTGCACACGGCCGCGGTGCTCGGGGGTATCTTGGGCTGGTTGGTGGTGTACCTGCTGTACAAGACCAAAGTGAAGAAGTGCGTGGTGAGGTTCGTGAGGAAGAAATACAACCAAAGGAAATCTCGCCGCAAGAACCTCAGCGTGTGCTCGGCCACTGGCGGCAGTGGCAACAACGAGAGCAGTGCACCTCCGCTTCTGTACAAAGACAACTTCAGCTGCTTCAACCATAGCCAGCAACAGCACAATCAGCTGTTCCAGCAGCCGTTCCCACCCCACCAGCAGCAGTTTTCGCAAGGGCAACCGGGGAAGAACGGTGATTTTAGTCAGACGATACCGTACACATTGTGTGGAGAGGGTGCTGCTAACTTGGAGGACAACCTCATGGGGATTCAGTGCCCCATGCCCAGTATCGTGGTAGAGTCCTGCTCCTCTCTCCCGCCTAAGACTACTACAAAGAGAGCTAGGTACAAACATAAACGTGCAGCGCGCAGTCTGGACCGTAAGGAGTCCAGCGAGAAGGCGGTGGAGCAGGGTGAAGACCACAAACACTCCGGTCACAAAACAAGGCGGAAAAACAGGCACGAAAAGAAGAACTACAAGCAGGGTGACAAAAACAAAAAGTTCAACAGGAAAAGGAGCCGTTCGTACAGCCACCAGTGCCCGGAGGTGACCGTCCTGGACGTGGACGAACTGGACACCAAGTCTCTCCTTTTGCCACCTTCCTCAGAGACGGACTCTGCTCGAGCCACAGCGAGGTGGGTGCAGAACATGCCTCTGTTGATGCAGAGCTACCAGGACTTCACGGGGCTCATCCTGAAGATCGAGCCCAACCTGGTGAACCAACACAAGCCGCAGAGCTGCCCCTTGATCTCGGCGGCTCTTCAGTACGCGGCGCTGCCGCTGCCCCTGCTTGGTCTGCCTAACGTGTCCCACTTGAACAAAAGCATGCCTCTGTTGACGGAGAATGGCCCTGGGGGTCACAAGGACAACGAGCTGGACTCGATATTCTCGGACGAAAAAGGCAGTCTGGGCAATCACGCTGTGAGGTTGTCTCCGGTTCTTCAGCCTCAGAAAGTGCATCACCTCCCCCAGCATCAGCAGCCAGAAAGATCTGCTTCTCCGGCGTCTCGACCTCACACTTCTTTGTCATGCACACACTCGGCGCCGCCTCAGCATCCACCCTCCTACTCCACCTCCTCCAGGCCGCCCCCACCGAGGCTGACGATCTCCATCCCGGACCAGACGCTGTCCGCGTCGGCGACGAACCTGTCTGTCCCCAGCCTCAGCCCTAACCCTTTCCTCAACCCTTCAGCCGCCATGTCCGCCCCTGCTTCACCGGTGCCTATTCCCGTGACTCCGACAGTGACGATCCAGAACTTCACGTCTCGGGTCAGCCGCAGCATGCCGCTGCACCGCCGAGACAGTGAGGACTCGATGAGCTCCAACTCCTCCATCGACCCCTTGCTGCACTCTCACGAGCACAAGCCCCTCCCCCACCACCATTACAACAAGCCTCCTATGTCTCCATCGTGGATCGTGTTTGACGATGACCCTCCGGGTCTGAGCGTGGGCCATAGCCCACAGTGTCCTAGCAACGGGTCTTCGGCGAGAATCTCGCCCAGGGAGTCGTGCCAGAACAATGCAACCTCAAGAACCTCGGACACACAAGACACTCCGGCGGTGACTCTAGAAACGCGATTATAGCAACCGGACTATGTGTGTCTGAAGAGTTTTTGTTCGGATTGTGGAGGGCAAACGACTACCGGCTATAATATATGTGCGAACGTAGGCTCGTGCAACTGAAGTAAGCGATCGAGGTAGGTTGTGGTAAGAAACTGCATTTCACGTAGCCTCTTTCCACACCACTCTGTCTCACTGGGGGGGGGGGGGGGGGGTCGGGTCCAGTGAATGAGCCATTTGTATTCCTAAGTTAGTCAAAGCCGTTGGACATAGTTACTCTCCTACACGCTTAGGCTCCCTAGTAGCTCACGAACCGGAACCAGTTGCCTAACTGTGTTCCGGGCAACCGGCTGACGCAGTGTGACTCTATTAACCCTGTTCATACCAAGCCGGTTATGCAGGAGTTTGGGTGTTTGGGAGTAAGTTATGCATGAACCAGTTCCCTATTCTAGTAAGCAGCACGTAGAAGACTTAAAAGCCCAATAAACGTTTCGACTTTAAAATAAGAACGAAATCCAGGTTCAGGTAGGATTACTTTTAACACTACCAAGCATGTACAATGAGTAGAAAGATGATGTGGGATAAGAAGTGGGGTAACGGGGGATCCTCGTCTGCGGTACGAAGCGTGTTAAACGTGTTATTTCCTCCGTATTTGTTAGGCTTCACAGAAGCCAACTTACGTTTGGAACAGTTTGAGCCAAAAGCATTTTAAAATTGAGGATTTTAAGTGACGCGTTCTCTCTACTGCATCGCCGCGAGAGTCGGGTAGATCAACAGCCGGAGCGCTGGACTTGCGTTCAGAAGGTCGAGGATTCGAATCCCTACAAGACCCAAATGTGTACATGTTTACACTGCCTTTTTCCGTGGCTCTATGTCTATGAAACAGCCCTCACCAAAGACTGTGTAAACGTTGACTAAAACCTACGCTCACTCCGGCGGTCTGATGACGCAAGAATGTTCACCGACTTCTAGTGTGACGTCGCAACTTCGGTCGCTGACTTTGGTCGCACAGCCTATCCCCTGCATGTTCCCGTCAAGTTCGTCTGTAAGCAAGGTTTGGACGCAATAGTGCAAACAAAAAAAAAACAAAAAAACTAATGGTGCGTTAGTGTTGTGCATAAACCATTTCACACGTTCCCATCTGACTTCTTCGTCAGTCTGTGTTGCACAGACAATGACGTCAGATACAAGGAGAATAATAGCGATGATGTACCATCTATCTAGCTGGCTAGATCCTTTTGTTGTTTTACGTTATTGTTTACTAGTTTGTTTGATTTTAAATTTACTATTTTGATTTTTATTTCGTTGAGGTTGGTTCCTTGTCCTTTGAAAAAATGTCGCTAGTTGGACTCGATGGTTTAAATAATCGGTACCTTAGTCGGCTGTTGCCATCGGAGTCTGAGACCCGTGCTCGACAGAATGAATGTAGTATTGCTATAGTCTATGGCGTCAAGGTTAGTTAGTTAGTTATTTAGGGCTTAATGCCGCGCAAGCAACAAAAGCTAATTCGCGGCTCATGAAAGTCCCTTCCTGCCAGGTCCTATAAAACATAAAAAATCCCGCATTAAAACAAGATGTAAATAAATATGAAAAATCTATCGGGTTTTTGAGACTTCTTTGTGGACTTTAAAAAAAAAAATTAACATACGTGGTCAGTGAAAGACTGAATATTTGAAGTCTATAATTTATAGAACAGGTTGACCTCTTTCAGGAAACTGAAGATGCTGTCGGGACCATGGCGTCAAGGACTCAAAACAGCAGGAGGCAGGTGGTGAAAACGCTTTCCTATGTACCTATATGTTCCTATGGACCTCACTGACACATCCCTAACCTAATCTCGCTTCCCTTGCAATCTGCTAATGATAGCTCATTTTCAAAGGCACATGAAAAAAGCCCAAAAGGACTTAAAGGTCCCAGATACAGGAGTATGTGGCGGTCTATTTTTTTTTTAAAGGTACGTGTATTTGAATGTGCCTGTGCGACCGAAATAGTTCGTAGAGCTCTGAATGCAAAACACTGACGTGTGCTGACCTTACTTACAAGGAGAACTTCAGCGGTCCCAACTTCTCCTACAGTCAGCCGTGTGACACGACTGTTGCAGACGCTGTGCGTTTCGGTTCTGTTTGCTCTATGCCAGATTGTGTGAAGCTGTAACTGTGCGCGGTGTCTGTCAGTTTGTGGCACTGTGCTTAGACGCCAGCAAAACAGCTTCCAACGATCTGTGAACCCAGAAAATGCCGAGCGATTGGATTTGAAAGGCGCTGTTGCTACCATAACTATGTTTGATATAGAAACACCTGTTTTGGATAGTTGCTCCTGTGACTGCCCCTGCGTGTATAGAAATACCTGTTTGGGACAGTTGCTCCAGTGATGTGCACTCTAAACAGTCTATCTTAGAGATAAGTAAAGCTCAGAATGCAGACACGTTTGATGGCCGCGCAGACGAGGAAATCTCAGCTGTCCGTAAACGGCTGCTGCCATGGTTTCCTTCTCGGCTGCTCCAGCTTAGTGAGCTACAAAGATCAAGTGTGGTCACCACACTGTCGCCAGGTGTGTATGTGCATGTGTCTGAGTGTTGCGGTGCTAGACACCACATGAGTCCCAATAATCTAATATTTAACAAAAGCGGGATCACCCCCCCCCCAAAAAAAACAAAACAACAACAACAACAAAAAAAAACCCCAAAAAAACCAAAAAAAAACAAGGTTTCCGGGTTTTCTGACATACATTCACAAATGGCGATGGGTCCATTGAGCTAGGGTATCAGGTTCATCCTCTCGCTTTCAGGGAAATCAGTTTTAGTTCTGGTTGTGAAAGGGTTGAAACTGGAGAGTTCCAGAACTGACAACATGCGTGAGCAGTCTACATTTCAGCCCGAAACATCACGTGCTCTGTGATGGCACAACACAGGGGTTACTGCGGACAAGACATAGGCTACCTCAGGTCTGAGGTGGATTTTTCGGGCTGGAGCATGATATGTGAAGGTGTTTTGGCGAACCAAACATGTCGGCTGTTACCACGCACATGAATTCAATTTACTTTTAATTTTTTGTGTGTTATTATCTCTTCGTTTGTTCGGTTATGGCCTAACTGGTCTAGTTTGCGAATTCCTACGAACTTGGAAGGTTTTCGAACTAATCGATTCAAATTGCATTGTCGAGTTCCTTTCAGACCAATCATTTCGCTTGTAAATATTTCAACTCAGTCGCTGTTCGGCAAAAACAGGTTTTCCCTAATTTCCTTTCATCTCCAAATCTCGGAAATGTGTGTGGTTGTGGTTTTTTGTCTGGAGAGAGTTTTCAAATCAAAACACATGTTCGTGAAGGGAAGCGTGAATGTGTGATAACTATATTGTCGTTAGAAGATTCATGTGTTGGCTTGTAGAGTTGACTCTCTCTCTCTCTCTCTCTCTCTCTCTCTCTCTCTCTCTCTCTCTCTCTCTCTCTCTCTAGTTTAACAAGGACAAGATCGAAAAAAGGTCTGCGCACCTAATCTTTTATCCTTGTGAAAGTTCCGTTCTCTCTCTCTCTCTCTCTCTCTCTCTCTCTCTCTCTCTCTCTCTCTCTCTCTCTCTCTCTCTCTCTCTCTCTCTCTCTCTCTCTCTAGTTTAACAAGGACAAGATCGAAAAAAGGTCTGCGCACCTAATCTTTTACCCTTGTGAAATAAAGTTTCGTTCTCTCTCTCTCTCTCTCTCTCTCTCTCTCTCTCTCTCTCTCTCTCTCTCTCTCTCGCTCTCTCTCTCTCTCTTTAGTTTAACAAGGACAAGATCGAAAAAAGGTCTGCGCACCTAATCTTTTACCCTTGTGAAATAAAGTTTCGTTCTCTCTCTCTCTCTCTCTCTCTCTCTCTCTCTCTCTCTCTCTCTCTCTCTCTCTCTCTCTCTAGTTTAACAAGGACAAGATCGAAAAAAGGTCTGCGCACCTATTCTTTTACCCTTGTGAAATAAAGTTTCGTTCTCTCTCTCTCTCTCTCTCTCTCTCTCTCTCTCTCTCTCTCTCTCTCTCTCTCTCTCTCTCTCTCTCTCTCTAGTTTAACAAGGACAAGATCGAAAAAAGGTCTGCGCACCTAACCTTTTACCCTTGTGAAATAAAGTTTCGTTCTCTCTCTCTCTCTCTCTCTCTCTCTCTCTCTCTCTCTCTCTCTCTCTAGTTTAACAAGGACAAGATCGAAAAAAGGTCTGCGCACCTAATCTTTTACCCTTGTGAAATAAAGTTTCGTTCTCTCTCTCTCTCTCTCTCTCTCTCTCTCTCTCTCTCTCTCTCTCTCTCTCTCTCTCTCTCTCTAGTTTAACAAGGACAAGATCGAAAAAAAGGTCTGCGCACCTAATCTTTTACCCTTGTGAAATAAAGTTTCGTTCTCTCTCTCTCTCTCTCTCTCTCTCTCTCTCTCTCTCTCTCTCTCTCTCTCTCTCTCTCTCTCTCTGAACCGTCCGAATACCTGTCTCAGTAAATTCTCTTTCATGAGGGCTTAAAATGGTCCATGCTCCAAAAGCTGGCAAAGTGTGTAACAGTTAGGGACGTACTGACAACGTCACGAGCGCGTGTCTGCGTTATCCCAGGGGTGTCCGGAGGCATACTCCCTTGGAAATTTTACTCTTAAAAAACTAAAATTTGTGCAATTTAGTGCATTTAGACAGGAGGTTTAGTGCTTCAGAGGAGAAAACACACTTTTAGGAATATTTAAAAGAAAAAGAAACCCTAAAACTTGTGCAGTTTGGTGCATTTGGCACGAGTTTCAGTGCTTCAGTGGCGATCGGTGGTCTGGGGCGGTCGGTGGTCTAGTGGTTAAGAGACATGTCACCAATGCGAGAGGTGGGGGGTTCGAGTCCCACTCGGGGCAAAGAATGTTTCCTTCTCGTATGTGGCACCGTTCATTCGGGCCGATCGTCGGGGGTTCTCTCCGGGTACTCCGGCTTCCTCCCCCTCTGCTTTGGAAATGTTCAGCCCACCAAATTTTAAAAATAAATGTAATTCTAAAATTCCGAAATTTAAATAGCTGAGCTGACCCTTCGCACCACGTGATTGTAATGTGTTTATGTCCAGTGTGTGGGAGAATGCGTGTGATTCACGTGAGCGTGCGTGTTGGGTTCAGTTCGCGGCGCTTTGAGCCGATTCGTGAAACTGGGTCAAGCGCCTATACAATACTCATTATTATTAAAATACACTTTTAGGAAGATTTTTTTAAAAGACATAAACTAAGCTTTGTGCAGTTTGGTGCATTTTGGCACGAGTTTTAGTGCTTCAGAGGAGAAAATACACTTTTAGGAAGATTTTTTTAAAAGAAATAAACTAAAGTTTGTGCAATTTGGTGCAGTTTGGCAGGAGTTTTAGTGCTTCAAAGGAGAAAACACACTTTAGGAATTTTTTTTAAAAGAAATAACCTAAAATTTGTGCAGTTTGGTGCATTTTGGCAGGAGTTTAAGTGCTTCAGAGGAGAAAACACACGTTTAGGAGGATTTTTTAAAAAATTAAACTGAAATTTGTGGTATTTGGTGCATTTTGGCACACTTTTAGGAGGAATTATTTCTAGAATTAAACTAAAATCTGTGCTGGTGCATTCTGGTACGAGTTTTAGTGCTTCAAAGGAGAAAACACACTTTTAGGAGGATTTTTTGTTTTTATTAAACTGTATTTGGTGCATTTTGGCACACTTTTAGGAGGAATTATTTTTAGAATTAAACTAAAATCTGTGGAATTTGGTGCATTCTGGCACGAGTTTTACTGCTTCAGAGGCTGAAACGTTCGTATGAGTGTGTCTGAGTACTGGAAGTGAAAAGTAATGAGCTTTGAAGCAGTGAGGATTTGGGGGGGGGGGAGGAGTGTTTGCGGTAGGTTTGTGGGGAGAAACCATCATGTTGGTTTTGTTTTTACGTGCAGCATTTTAAATTTATTCTATTTTTATTTTGGTTTTTATTTTTTTCACGTTTGCGTTTTCATCATACCCTTTGTTCAACAGTCGCGAAAAGTACTGTCAGAGAAATTTATATTTTTAAAACACTAAAATGCCCGGGGGGGGGGGGGGGGAGAGAGAAAACTTAGAAAATGGCTTGTTACTGCGTGATTGCCACTAGCACAAGAGACTCCAAAGACAGTTCGATCGAGGGGACGCAACCCATCGTGGAAATCTCAAACTAGAGTTGCGTACCTGTAGAGTTTTGCACCTTCGGCCGCTCGGTCGCCAGTTCCTACAGCTGTGGCACATTTTGCCAAGAACCACCGGACGCAGAAACGTCATCTTGTACTGAACTGAACTCTCGGGGGGGGGGGGGGGGTCTCCAACCACTCTGTCGGTAGGCAGGTTTAATTTGAACTAACCAAGTAACCAGCCCTCCGGCTGAGGCTAACTCCGAACGAAGAAGAGTCACACCGAGTAACAGTTGTCCACAACTACGTGATTAATCTCTCTTTCACAATCAGTTCCACTTGTGTTAGGCGTGTTCGGACGAGGTCAGCAGTGGTCTCATTATACAGGCTTGTAGACAGGGGATCTGTGCCGTATCAACATTAGTCGGGACGTTCGCTTACGATCATGACTGTAGCTTGACTAAAATCTCTCGCGTTCCAATTTGTCAGTGTTCATCGAGACTTCTGAACTGTCTTTCTTTTTCTTTTTTTTTTTCTTGTTTTTGTTTGTTTCTTTGTTGGGTTTGTGTGTGTGTGTGTGTGTGTGTGTGTGTGTGTGTGTGTGTGTGTGTGTGTGTGTGTGTGTGTGTGTGTGTGTGTGTGTGTGTCATCTTCTTCTTTTCTTTTGCATTCTTCTTTTTCAAACCAAAGAGGTCATTTTTATTCATTTTAAAATTATTTATTCTTTTTTGTGTGTTTTTGTAGTACATGTACAGTACAATACAAACCAAACCGTGTTACAGGGTGTATGTCAGTACATCAGTACCAGGTTCTAGTTTTTAAACAAGACTTTGGGGTAACTAGATTTTAAACAGGCCGGCGTCGTAGATTTGGCAATCAGTGAATTGTTTTAGAAAATCCGCTGAGAGGGAGGAGGAGAAAGAGAGAAGGGAGGTGGGGGGTCTAGTTTGTCAGATACTTTTTTTAAAGAAAAAAATCAGGTTTGAATAATTTGAACAACATCATAACTTGTCTTTTTAATTCAGTGTGAAAGCAGTTCTGAAGGAGTGCCATCCTGCTTCGCTGTTAGTTCAATTGTTAACAGATCTCGGTTTATTTGTTTGTTTGTTTGGTTTGGTTTGGTTTTTGTAGGAGTTCCTTTTGATATTTGTGGGTGTCAGTGTATTGGGCAGTTTGGTAGCAAATATGATTAGACGTGATATTATCAACACTTTTAATGCGGCAATTGATTGAATTAATTAGTGAACTGATGAATTTTAATAGATTTGATACGGCGATGAATTTGCGAATTGGCGAATTATTGCATTACACGTTTATAAAACTGGCATCTGGAATGTCACCTACAAACAAAGAATGACTGCTCTAGTATAGTGCGTTACTGTGAGAGCTTCAGATTAATGAAGGGCAATTCTCTTTACCAAAAAAAATCTTAATAACACACAAAAGAACATGTTTACGTTTATCGAAACTTAATGTAAATTGGGTTGGGTTTGTTGTTGTTGTTGTTGTTGTTGTTGTTTGGTTGGTTTTTGGGGTGGGTGGGGGGCGGGGGTGTTTTTTTTTTCTTGGGGGGGGGGGGGGTGTTTTGATTGTTTTGTTTCTTTGGTTTTTTGTTTTGTTTTTGTTGTTTTGTTTGGTTTGGGTTTTTTGTTTTGGTTTTTTTTTTGTTTTTTTTTTTTGTTGTTGTTTTTTTCTTTTGGGGGGTGGGGGTGGGGGAGGGGTGGTGGTTTGGTTGTGTAGTTGTGCCGCTCCAGCTTCAGCTGTTGTTTAGGGGGGGGGGGGGGTATTTGTTTCCTTCTCTTGTTTGTGTCACTTCTTTCTACTGTTGTTTTTGCTTCCACAAATATGAAGCTAAAACAAACAACTTCACAGACTGAACGGTACGCCTGAGGCAGGGATACTTCATTAGAATGATGGTATGACAGTCGCTTCATTCAGTTATGTATGTGTCCTTCGCTTGATGGCATGTGTAATCTACCTGTTTCATTCGGGGGGTGTGCGTGTGTGTGTATAATAACAATAATGATGATACTATCTTTGATTGAATGATCATTCTCACATTCTCATTCTGTGATAGACAGCTGTCGATTTTCCTGATGTTTTCGATCTTTCTCCTGTTTCGAATAAACTGTACATGTCTTGTTTTTACAGTGTTGGATATTCAATTTGTGTTGGTGGTGGTTGCGGTGGTGTGTGTGTGTGTGTGTGTGTGTGTGTGTGTGTGTGTGTATGTGTGTGTGTGTGTGTGTGTGTGTGTGTGTGTGTGTGTCTGTGTCTGTGTGTGTCTGTGTGTCTGTGTCTGTGTGTGTCTGTGTCTGTGTGTGTCTGTGTCTGTGTGTGGCGGTAGATGCAGGACTCTCTCTCTCTCTCTCTCTCTCTCTCTCTCTCTCTCGGGGAGCCGGGGTGGCCGAATGGTAGAGCGTTGGACTTCTAATGCTCGGGTCGTGAGTTCGTATCCCGGCTGGGGCCAAATATTTGTGCTGGCTTCTCATCGTTGCCCCGTCTTTGATATCACCCGTATGTGGTGGAAAAGGACGTTAAACCCCCAAAACACCCCCCACCCCCACCTCTCTCTCTCTCTCTCTCTCTCTCTCTCTCTCTCTCTCTGTATATGTGTGTGTTTTTCCAATTTTTATACACATACATGATTATTATGACATCCATATTATGACAATCACGACCTTCTGGGGGCACGCCAAATGGTCAAAGTCACAAGCGCTTTTCATGTCTTAAGACACTGGCAGTGGTCCCTACAGGTCATCGCCTGGACACAGAGATAAACTATATAAAGGGTCAAAAGGGTCACCTCAGTATCGGGCCAAATGTCCTGCAACATGGCCACCAAACTGTACTTCGTCTGTCTCTTCGGTGTTCGTGAGTTTTGCTCTTGTAACAGCACAGATAGATTTCAAAAGCTAAATCAGCGTTGCTTTGTGCGAGTAGATGGCAAAGAAGTTTGCTTGTTTGCCGGGGTCGTGTGTGTGTGTGTGTGTGTGTGTGTGCGTGCGTGCGTGCGTGCGTGCGTGCGTGCGTGCGTGCGCACGCGCGCGTAAATGTTGTTTGCAGAGTGAAGAACCGCAAAAGGTCAGAAAATCGTTCACCTCTTATTTGTCGACGTGGCATTTTTGTTATTGTTGCATCATTGCTACCTTTACCTTTTTACCTAGAGTATATGCCCTTTGAAGCGGTAATGTCCCTCTGCAAACTATTCATGAGGTAAATTCAGCGGCAGAAATAATGGGGCGGTCGGTGGTAAGAGACTTTGTCACCAATGCGAGAAGTCAGGTTCGAGTCCCACTCAGGACAAAAAATTGTTTCCTTCTCGTGCGTGGGTCATTCGGGCCGATTGTCGAGGGTTCTCTTCGGGTACTCCGGCTTCCTCCCCCTCTGCTTTGGTAATATCTAGCCAACAAAATGTAAAATAAATGCAATTCTAAATTCCGAAACTTCATAGCTGAGCTGTTCCTTCACGCCACCTGATTGTAATGGTCCGTGTCCAGTGTGTGAGAGGATGCGTGTGATTCACCTTCGCGTGCGTGTTGGGTTTAGTTCGCTTCGCTTTGAGCCAATTCACGAAAGTGGGTTAAGCGCCTACACAATAATAATTATTATTATTATTATCATCGTCATCATCATCATCATCAATAATAATACAGTTATTGCCAAATGTACCAGTGTGCATCAGGGCGAATGGATTCCTGTTCCAAGACTACATGAACCAGTGGTTGCAAGGCTCGTCAAACATGAACCAGTGGTCGCAAGGCTCGCCAGATATGAACCAGTGGTCGCAAGGCTCGCCAGATATGAACCAGTGGTCGCAAGGCTCGCCAAATATGAACCAGGGACCACAAGGCCACAAAGAAGGTTACTTTTGAAACAAACAATAGTCTTGGGACGAGTCATATGTTTTACTCAATTCCCAATAAGTCAGTTTGGGGCAGTGCACCAGTAGCTTCACAAACATTAATAATAATAATTATTATTATTATTATTCATGGAATTAAATTTGGCTTTGTGGGAGTGTTGCACTTTGATTATACACGTGCTGGCTTCAATGAGAGAGAGAGAGAGAGAGAGAGAGTTTACTTTTTTGTTCGTATTTGCTTCAGGAGACGTTGCATATGAAACGCTTTGCGATGGAATGGCGGGTTGCCGAAAAACATTGGGTCAGTGTCGTCTTTCTCCTCTGTCATATTGACTGTTTCCTCAAATGAATCGATCAGTTAGACACTGGTAAAATGCACTGCTGACTAGGTGTCTCACTCCATCATGGGAATGACGTGTTTGAACCTCTTCTTTTTATCATTGTTAATATTATTAGTTTATATCCTCTTATTTAGGGGAGCCGGTATAGCCGAATGGTAGAGCGTTGGACTTTCAATGCTCGGGTCGCGAGTTCGAATCTCGGCTGGGGCCAAATATTTGTGCAGGCCTTTTTCTCGTTGCCCCGTCTTTGATATCACCCACACGTGGTGGAAAAGGACGTTAAACACCTAAACACCCCTCTGTTTTTATTTAGTAAACCATCTTGCGGACGGACAAACCAACCGCAAAGATGACGTTTTCTCACACACGCGTTTTGGTGCAACATCAACGTTAATAAGTATCAAAATTTTCATGCGTGCAACTCATGATTCATTCGTACGTCACGTATCACGTTTTTCCTGTTTCTTTTATCTCTGACAGTGCGATACGAGAGACAGTGTCAACTCTGGGGTTGTTACCTGGTGCCAGGTAACACTTTCAATTCCTGTTTCAATTGTTTCAATTCTTCGCTATTCGGTCACACAAAATTATATTACTATTTTATCAATTAACGCTTTCGCTGCTGGTGGTGTAGGCGATCGTTTTATTAATTTTATGCAGTTTAAAAAATGTTTTCTATTGATTGTAGTGGTGAGGATTGTTGTTGTTGTTGTGTTTTGTTTTGTGTTTTGCTGTTGGTTAGTTGGTTGTTGTGGTTTGTTTGTTTGTTTGTTTGTTTGTTTGTTTGTTTGTTTGTTTGTTTGTTTGTTTGTTTGTTCGTTTTCTTGTTGATTTTGTTTGTTTGTTTGTCGTTGTTGCTGATGTTGTTCTTACTGTTTGGTTTTGTTTATTTTTTGTAATGTTGTTGTTGTTGTTGTTGTTGTTGTTGTGGGGGTGTTTGTTTTTCTTTGGCTGATTCTTTGTTTTGTCATGTTTAGTTGTTGTTTTTGTTGTTGTCGTTGTTGTGGTTGTTCTTGTTTGTTTGTTTGTTTGTTTGTTTGTTTGTTTGTTTGTTTTTGCTTTACCGTTGTCACTCAGTCCACACTGATTTCAACGGTGTACAATGGTGTAAATTATCATCATGAAAGCTCTCTTTTGAATGTTGACTGATAACAGTATGTCCCATTCCATATCACGATAATAACGTATCAGATTGATTTGAGCTATTTCATCGTACGAATATCCCGTAATATTGCCCCCAAAATATAGTAATTATGGAGTACTAACTCCGTGATTTTTTTTTTCTGTACAGTTCCAATCCAACAGTCATCAACAACGCAGCAACAGACTCGACCCGCTACCCAAGCAATACCATCTACACCACAGACTTCCACAACCACAACCACACCCCTCACCACTCCAACAACAACAACGTCCATATCAGCCCCGACCACCGTCACAACAACTGCAACAACACGAACATCAACAACGACATCATCCACCACGACCACAACTGCGCCAACAACTACAACATCGACAACAACGGTGCCCACTACAACCACACCAACGACTACTACAACGACAACGTCAAGGACCACGACAAAGCGAACCACGACGGCACCAACAACAACAACAACCGCAGCAGCGACAACAACCACGGTCAGGATTTCACCCACAGCCAAAAGTACATCACGGACCACGACACCACCAAGATCGACGAGAACATCGAATCACCCGACGACACCACCAACACCACCACCAGCACGAACGACCACAACAAGAAGGCCGATAACAACAGCAACGACTAGCAGTATCACTGTTGTCCCAGCAACTCCAGTGATAAAGCCTAAAGAAGGTGGGTTCTTTGTTTGTTTGTTGAGGATTTTGTTGTTGTTGTTGTTGTTGTTGTTGTTGTTGTTGTTGTTGTTGTTGTTGTTGTTGTTGTTGTTGTTACTGTTTGTTTGTTTGTTTGTTTGTTTGTTTTTACTATTTTATTATCCCTTTCGGCAAATTCGAGCCGCTTCCCCCGGGGGAAGCGCGTCGCCGCGGTGCAGACCCACCCAATACCTATCTTTTTTTCTTTTCTTTATTTTTTTATAGTTTTCCTGTATGTTTGTTTGTTTAATGTCTAGTATGCTTACGTGCTGTCTTTCTTCGAATGTCTTTGGGTTCAATTTGTATATTTATCCACTAGCAGAATGATGTACCCGCGGTTTTGCCGAAAAGTCACGCGATGAGATATAATAAGAATATGTTAAGCCCTAGTTAACTTTTCTTAACTTTTCACTTTTTTAGAGCGGTTGTTTTGGTACTTTTTGCAGGTGATACCCTGGTGATAAAATCGTGTGACTCAAAGGGTGTTTGCACAGACGAGAAAAGTAAGTATTCGTATTTATAAGTGAAACAGTTGATTTTCATGCGACCAGTCTCTCTCTCTCTCTCTCTCTCTCTCTCTCTCTGAGTGAATCTGCGTGTGTGTGTGTGTGTGTGTGTGTGTGTGTGTGTGTGTGTGTGTGTGTGTGTGTGTGTGTGAACACATCAATTCTATTTCATTTGATATCAGAAAATACATGTAATAATCTTCATTTTCTTTCAGTGAAATGGAGCTATGTGTGTGATCCATTTTCTGCCTGTTACTGGCAGCTATGTAAGTATGCCGGAGGTGAAAGTGTGTGTGTGTGTGTGTGTGTGTGTGTGTGTGTGTGTGTGTGTGTGTGTGTGTGTGTGTGTGTGTGTGTGTGTGTGTGTGTGTGTGTGTGTGTGCCTGCTCGCGCCTGCGTGCCTGAGTGCGTGTATGTGTGTTTGTGATAGAGACAGACAGACGGACGGACAGAGACAGAGACAGACACACCGACAGACACAGACACACAGACAGACACAGACACACAGACAGAGACAGAGAGACAAAGCTAATCCTTCACAATGACTGTTTCTTGCAAAACAATGACAAACATCTTTGACAAGTATCGCACCCGACTCCCCTCCCCCAACCTCTTTTTGTTTAACCTTGCTGAAGATTTAAAGCTGAACATTAAAATCTGCCGCCTATCTTCTCTTCAGTCCCAGACAGGAATGCAAACACAATGGTCTCATCCACCCCGCCAGCACGCAATGGAGCTTCAACTCTTGGTCCAGCCAGTAATGTTATCGAGCCGAAGGAAGGCAGGCATAATATATACATTTTATGCGGTCTTTTTCCCCTGCATTATGCTTTGTACAGCTTTGAAGGCAATTATCATGAGTTATGGCATACAACCAAAACAAAAGTTCCTGCAATGGTAGGTAAAGACACTCGTGCCTTCATACACGTTTTCATAAAATGTGTGTGTGTGTGTGTGTGTGTGTGTGTGTGTGTGTGTGTGTGTGTGTGTGTGTGTGTGTGTGTGTGTGACAAAGATAAAACACATAAGGGTGTTTGGGAGTTTAACGTCCTTTTCCACCACTTAAGGGTGATATGAAATACGGGGCAACGAGAAAAAGGCCAGTACAAATATTTGGCACCAGCCGGGAAATGAACTCACGACCCGAGCATTGAAAGTCCAACGCTCTACTATTCGGCTATCCCGGCTCCCGATAGTCACATAAGCGACGTAAACAAATACAAAGTTAGCAACAACTACAAAAAAAAACAAAAAAAAAAACGAGCAAATAACTACAAGAAGCCCATTATTTTGAGTAACGCTTATCTTTTTCAGGCGCACTACTTATGATTCAGTCGTGTGACTCGAAAGGTGTTTGCACAGATGTTAGAAGTAAGTATTCTGTTTGCGTGCGTGTGTGCGTGCGTGCGTGCGTGCGTGCGTGCGTGCGTGCATGCGTGCGTGCGCGCGCGCGTGTGTGTGTGTGTGTGTGTGTGTGTGTGTGTGTGTGTGTGTGTGTGTGTGTGTGTGTGTGTGTGTGTGTGTGTGTGTGTGTGTGTGTGTGTGTGTGTGTGACCGTCATCTCCAAATACGACTGACTGGTGCTGTTATGTATATATGCATGACCCTAAATCCAATAATTCTTTCCAGTGAAGTGGAGTTATGTGTGTGACCCGATCTCCGCGTGTTACTGGCAGCTGTGTGAGTAACGGATTATTCATTTATTCCGAGCAAAGTTTAACCTGGTAGATTTAGAGCTAACCTGGATCGAATTGAAGTGAGTCGAATTAAAACTGAACTGAGTCAGGTTTATGTGTTAAGGATACAGATTATAGGCCATTGGGTCTCTTTGAAAACCGTCTTGTCCTGGTTAAAATGAGAAGACCGAGGGAAAATATCAAGAGACGGACAGAGACAGACACAGACAGACGGAGAGTAACCTGGAACAAAAAAAACTGTTTCGCAAAGCCTTCCAGTAATTTTCTATGTAACTTGTCAGTTTCACCTGTCTACGTCTGTTTATCTTTGTAAAATGTGCGTTAGAGTGATCGGCGCACTGAGGATAATACTAAAGTAAATACCATTTATTATCATTATTATTATTACTATTATTATTATTATTATTATTATTACTATTATCATTATTATTATTCTTATTTTATTACTTTCGCCCCTAATGAAAATAATACATTCCACCTTTTTCAGTTCCTGACAGAAGCACCCCATTTGGGCCGGTGGATCCGTCATCTGGGCCGTTCAATCCATCTGGAGGGCCTGTTACTCCTTCATTTGGACCGGTCAGCCCCTCTGGACCGCCAAATACTCCGCCCTTTGGACCGGTCAACCCCTCTGGACCACCAAATAGCCCTTCATTTGAACCGGTCAGCCCCTCTGGACCACCATATACTCCGCCCTTTGGACCGGTCAACCCCTCTGGACCACCAAATAGCCCGTCCTTTGGACCGGTCAACCCCTCTGGACCACCAAATACTCCGCCCTTTGGACCGGTCAACCCCTCAGGACTACCAAATACCCCGCCCTTTGGACCGGTCAACCCCTCTGGACCACCAAATAGCCCTTCATTTGGACCGGCCAATCCCTCTGGACCACCAAATACACCTCCATTTGGACCTGTCAACCCAACTGGACCCCCAAATACCCCTTCATTTGGACCATTCAACCCCTCTGGACCCCCGAATACCCCTTAACGTGGACCGTTAAACCCCTCTGGAATACCAAATACCCCTTAATTTGGACCGCCCAGTGATTCCTTAATTTGGACCGGTCAACCCCGCTGAACCTTTCAGACATCACGGATGACTACACACGCATCCCATTTGACCTTTGAATTGTTTCGCAGAATCAAACTCTTTTCGTTCACTCGATCAGGGGTAAGCTCCCGCCTGGAACGTCATTAGCCTGAATAATACCCCCCCCCCCCCCAAAAAAAAAAAAAAAAAAGAGAGAGAGAAACGTTCATTGCATCAGACATTTTAAGCTATGCTGTCGTCAGTTGAAAAAAAAAAAAAAGACTGGACAAATTGACCACGATACTGTTATACAGAATAATGTTTGAATGGCAAATAATAAAGTAAAAAGGACTTGTTTTCATAATCGTCATGTTAGTGATGGTGATGGTGGTGGTGGTTAGTGTGTCAGTTACTTAGGGCTTTACGCCGCGCAAGCTACAAACACTATTTCGCGGCTATATGGTGGTGAGAGACAGACAGACAGACAGACAGACAGAGATTGGGTTGGGGGAGGTGGGGGGGAGAGCTATAAGACATCTCAATTATGAATATAAAGATTAATTTTTCAAAACTTGCACTCATGTGCGAAACAGACCAGTCCAAAAAAAAAAAAAAAAAAAAAACCTGCTCAATGTCTCCTCTGGTTGGAGTCGAACATAACAGGTGTTGAAAATGAATCTGCAACAGCACTTTAAAAAAGGAATAACTAGTTTACACAGTGTTCCCTGCTTTGACACACACACCGCTCAGTTCTCCCCTGTTTTGCAATATCTCCATATCAACGTACCAGCTGAACACACGATCATCCCTGTGGGCTCCATGGTTTGACTTTCAGCTCCTGGCCAAAGGTGAGGCGGATAAAGCGTAAATTTTTCTGCCATAATTTTGTGCGTAGCTCACTTGCCTTTTGGCATACATTCACTGATAAAGTAGTCAACTTTCTGCACCCAGCGTATCCCTGTGCGTTTGGTTTAAACAAGTTTATTGCAGTGTAAGTTGTAGAAACGAACAATTTATGAGCATGAACAAGCACAGTTTATGGTAAAGCTCAGGGTGGAGCAAACAAACACATTGCAATGGGACACTGAACTGATCCGTAATTATGATAAATCAACACTACAGGAGAGAGAAATGAAATGAAATGAAAACTTTATTTGTCAACGGTAAAAGACATTGGTCGAGTGGTCCAGTTTTCATTCTTGCCGTTGCTAATGCTTCACACACACACACACACACACACACACACACACACACACACACACACACACACACACACACACACACACACACACACACACACACTATATCTACGTCCGCTCACAGACACGACATACAAAAGGATATAGGTATCAAATGTAAAACACATGAGAAGTAAAAAGCACAGGAGAGAGAGAGAGAGAGAGAGAGAGAGAGAGAGGTTCTATGCGTACACATCTACGCGAAGAAAAAAAAAACTCTCCGCGTTACTTATACATTATGTTCTCGAATACGGGTGGGTGGATGGGTGGGTGGGTGTTTGGAAGTTTAACGTCCTTTTCCACCACATAAGGGTGATATCAAAGACGGGGCAACGATGAAAAAGCCAGCACAATATTTGGCCCCAGCCGGGGTTCGAACTCACGACCCGAGCATTGGAAGTCCAACGCTCTACCATTCGACCACCGCGGCTCCCCTGTTCTCGAATACGCCCTACAGAAATCTCCCCGCGTCACAGGAGTACTATATAAATTATGCTCATTGCAGGAACTGTGTTTTATTTTTACCACTGTATTAATTTTACACCCCATGACCATTTCAGGATCGCACCTTTTGGCACTAAGTCACAATGATGAGTCAGGGTAAACAAAGGAAGCTTCTCTTAAGAAAAACTATGTCCTTGAGCTGACCTACACAACGTCAAGAAAGAGCACCAGGCCTGTACCTACAACTCGATCAACAGCCCAAGGTCGTATAAGTACAAACGCAAAGCAACCGAGTTCTTGACTAACGTATCTAGTATTTTTAAGGTCAATGTGATCGACTAACATCGGACCATGAATCGTACGATGTTTCTTTGTTGTTTCAGGGGTTTCCTTTTTGGACAGTAGGTTAATTCATATGAGCATATCGCTGTTACAGAGTCAGCAAATGTTTGTTCTCATTATCATTCCGCCGCATGACTTTAGGGATTAAAACTGAAGGGCAGGACAGGGCATGGCTTGGTGGGGCGTGGGGATGGGGAGCCGGGGGGGGGGGACAAGTGATTTGTACTTCGCTTTCATACATCTGCGATTCCCTGCAGGAAATATCGTCACTGTCAGATGGTGCCTACCCCAAACTGGCCTTAGTCTTGTCTGTCGCGCACGTTTAAAAAAAAGTGTCTGTATTACTTACAGTCTTTTGAGTACACTGGGTTTTAGCGTGCAGAATTAATTTGTTTCAAATGGCGACTCTACAAATATGAAACGATTGATTATGAAGAAATCCTCGCAGCTGATTAATCAGGCTTTAATCAAATTATGAGGAAAAAAATAAAATCAGTTCTTGATATATTTCGATTGTCCTCAGATTTCAAAATGTCCAAAATGCCAAAAATATTTTTTTTTCTGATTTTTTCCCCATGGTTCTCGTATCCCAAGCACCTCACATGTTTGTTTGTTTGTTTGTTTGTTTGTTTGTTTGTTTGTTTTACATGTTTTTGCTATTTTAGAGATAGCCCAAAGTCTATAAGCTAGCATCGGGAGGAAGCTGTAGTGAGGACCAAAGTCATTTCAATACGCGTGTGTGCGTGCGAATAATATTCAGCTGAACTACGCCGTATGTGTGAAATGCAACCACCCAGTTCGTAACTTGACTCCTGGACAAACGTCAACGCTTGAAAACAAGAATGTTGCACTTTCACCGCAGACTATTTGTTTAGCCACTTGCCCCCAAACGTCTGCCATTGATCGCTGGGCACTCGACCTACAAACTCAAGTGCATGGTTTTGCATTTTTACATAACACCCGGGCTCAGGGTATATATCATCCTCGAGAACCAATCACAGTCGCAGAAGCAGAAACCTTTGTACCGATAACATCAGTTACACCACTTGACCGCGGAAAATGCGGATCTGTCTTCTTTTCTGTGAGTAATAATGGTTTTGTTGGTTAGTTTGATGTTTTTTGGCAATATCAAAAGACAGCAAAAAAGAAACTGAATGTTTAAATGTAGACACGATTGGTCAAAGCTTGAAATTTCATGTATTCTAGATATGTCCGTACAGTCATGTGGAAATACATGTTTGTGTGCTTCAGTTGTTAAACAGATGATATTTAACATATCAGTGTTAAAAAAAAATCTTTTATCCTGTAATAATCATTCTTCGTGTATGTTTTAGAATAAAAAGAAATATTGAAATACATGGTAAAGTTTGGTCTTAAACATTTAACAGAAACATACATGTCAAGCATGTCTCGGCACTTCAGTTAACTACTTCAATGGAATAAAATTAATCAATTAAATTAAACTTTTTACCTTTTACTTTTTTCTTTTTTTTTTCGCTACCCCAACTCTTCGTCAGGGTGGAATCCGCGGAGGGCCCAGAAGCTAGGGCAATTTTTATTATGCATGATGATGAGGAAGTTGGTATGATGATGCTAAAGAGGTCCATGCGGTTTCTGTGGCAACAGCCTCCCCACTGGGCCCATAGCACGCCCGCTTTGGGTAGGAGCCAACGTAGATAGAAACAATCCTGCTTGCCTCAGCTGGGATTCAAACCCGGTTCTCCCGGTCCATTGTCCGAAGTGCTAACCACTATAGTACGGGGGCCGCCACTTCTTGACATTTTCACCACTCATCACGATGCTATTATTGTTAGGATTTAGTTATCGCCGAATCAGATTCAGGCTTGGAGCTTTGGAACATGTGAATAGATGTAGTCAAGGTGACAAAATAAACATTTTTACTTGTTTTTTTTTTTATCATTGCCAATGCGACCACTCTTGTAGGTTGCGCCCTGGCGTTGGCGTCAGCGGTGCGTAACGAGTACCAGGACCCGCAGTGCGGAGACAGACAGGTCATGGTCCAGTTGTTTGAGTGGAAATGGTCAGACATTGCTCTCGAATGTGAGCTTTTCCTCGGACCGCGCGGGTACTGTGCCGTGCAGGTAAGTACAAGTACAATCTTGGAGAGAATACACACACTATACGGTGGGCGTTTGAGGGGTTTAAGTCTCTTTTCACCACATAAGGGTGATGTCATAGACGGGGCAACGTCAAAATGGCCAGCACAAATATTTGACCTCAACCGCCGGGGCAATTTTTTTTATGCATGATGATGAGGAAGATGCTCACGACCCTATCATTGAAAGTCCAACGTTTGGCTGTCTCGGTTCCGAGCACAAACTGTAACATATGGCTTCTCTTTTTAAACCGGTTCCTATCAAGTAAGTTGTGTAGCCGGAATTAAGCCGCTTACCCAGGTAAGGAAAGTACACTACTTGAAAGTAAAAAAAAAAAAAAAACTTTCTATTGGCATAAGCACTATCCATATAGTATCAGTTTGCCCTAGAAAGCGAAACTAAAATAAAATGTAGACGTGGTTTTGATGACGTGCCAACAAAGTCTGCACATTCAAACCTGCCTCGGCGGACACTTGAATAAGGAGGACACCCAAAGGTGTCCCTTTCCACTTTCCCAATGTCAATTACCCTGCACCTTAATAATGCGACTCTACGCCCCATCTGGAGATCCACAGCCCTATCCCTGCGAAACAAGATCCGGATCTTCAACTCAAATGTGAAGTCGGTCCTACTCTATGGCTCGGAGACATGGCGCACCACCAAGACAAGCTCCCACAAGCTGCAAACCTTCATCAACAGATGCCTCCGCAACATTCTCAACATCAGATACCCACTGGTGATCACCAACCAAGACCTCTGGGAGAGAACAAGACAGGTCCCCATCGAGCAGGAGATCAAGAAAAGGAAATGGGGATGGATCGGACACACTCTGCGAAAGTCAACATCAAATGTCACCAGGCAGTCCCTTGATTGGAACCCCCAGGGAAAGCGCAAAGTGGGCCGACCGAAGCAGACCTGGCGGAGGAGTACGGACGCTGAAGCCAAGGCCGCCGGAACGACGTGGGCCGAACTAAAGAGGGCGTCCCAGAACCGAGTGCGCTGGCGGAGTGTGGTTGCAGCCCTATGTTCCCCAGGGAATAAAGAGGATTAAACTAAACTAAACTTAATAATGCGAACAAGGAGAGCATACATGTACTTTGTTCCGTTAAAATAAAGCCAGTACATTTCTTTTCTTTCTCTACTTTCCCCTCTCCATCACCAAGAACTTACCTTGTTCTAGGTGTCGCCACCGAATGAGCACGTGGTTGTTGACAACCCACCACGCCCCTGGTGGCAGCGCTACCAGCCAGTCAGTTACGTCATTGAGAGCCGCTCGGGCAACCAGTGGGAATTTCAGGACATGGTCGACAGGTGCAGACACGTTGGCGTCAGGTAAGAAATGTGTCTCCTGTGAACAGTAAATCTTGGTTGTGGCAGAGTTGCCTGTTTTCATTTGCTTGAACATGTTAGGCCCACTAATCTGTGAATGCTATTCCATATTTCATGTCAGAAGCACAGAGCGTTACGTGAAGTAAATAAAATGCGTAAAGACTCGTGTAAGTTATGTCTTCAAAGGGTGAAGGGACATAGCGTTCTTGATGGTGGAGCCGGGATAGCCGAATGATAGATCGTTGGCCTCTCAAGGCTCGGGTGGTGAGTTCGAATCCCGGCAGGGGCCAGATATTTGTGCTGGCCTTTTTCTCGTTGCCCGGCTTTGAAAAGTTGTGGAAAAGGCCGTTTAAACTCCCAAGCACCCCCGCTTTCTCAATACCAGAATCAAAATATGAAAATAATATCAGCAATATGCACTTCGTGCTCTTTTATTTTGATTTTAGAAATTCCCTCTTCATTCAACGTTTCTAAACTTAAATTCCCCATTGTGTAACAGTTAGCCGTTTCTTATTTCATTCCAGAGTCATAGTGGATGTTGTTCTCAACAACATGGCGTCGACAGGAAGACAAGGGGAGGGAAACCGTCGGTACCCCGTATGACGCTGACCTTCTGCTGTTTCCTGGTGTCCCATACTTTGAGGACGACTTCAACAACGCTTCGCTGTGTAACTCAAATGACACCACTTACAGTGACGTTGAGAAGGTGATCTCTCACTCGGAATTATTATCATCATTATTATCTAATAGTAGTTATAGTGGTAGAGGAGGGGGGGGGAGGCAAGTTGGGAGTGTGGGGGTGGGGGTACAGTAGGAGGAAAAGCAAGAACTTCTGAAGTTGCCCGAATAATAACTATTCGACCAGAGGCCTTCGACGCAGGCTTTATTGCTACAAGTATCGTTGAAGTCATTCATTAATCATTATTATCAGTAGCGGTAGTAGTAGCAGTAGCGTATCCCACGTTTTGGACTGTTTCTCGGTTTTGGCCCTGAATGCGAAAATCAGCAGGATTCATGGTTCCTTAACGACTCTGGTTGCAACAAACACGAGTATAATCAAACTGCAACACTCCCACTAAGCCAAATTTAAATCCAAGGAGACATAAATTAATTACAATTTGTTTTTCACCGAGACCACTGGTACACAACCCTAAACTAACTTGGTAGGAATTGGGTTAATATTATCTTTCAGCATAGTATTTTTGCAAGGTTTTAAAATAATATTTACAACACACAACGTGCTATGACTGTCACCAACTCCATTATTTCAATGAAAGCATTGTCTGCATATTTCCAGATGAGAAACTGCCCTCAGTTCGGTATGACCGACCTTGACCAGTCCCGGGAGCACGTGCAGGACGCAATGGCCGAGTTTTTGGGTGGCCTCCTGCGGATGGGTGTTTCCGGGTTCCGTGTGAACGGAGCCAAGTTCATGTGGCCACAGGACCTCCGTGCCATCCAGGAGAAAGTCAACGAACGGTCCGGTGGCATCAAGCCTTTCTACCTCCTTGACGTCTACGATACAGGCAGCGACGACGTCACAGCACGCGAATACGCAGACCTTGGCTACGTCACGGAATACCGCTACGCTCAGAGGGTATAGTAATGTTGCATGCTCTCTCTCTCTCTCTCTCTCTCTCTCTCTCTGCATTGCAGATCTGTACTGTATGAGCAAGTCGTAGTACTGGTTTGCTCACCAGAACCTATCATCGTCGTAAAATATTGCTTCATTTCTCTTTTCTCAATATTTCTCGTTTCTCTCTCAGCAGGCACTGAAATGTTTAGTCAGCTGTTATTGTGTGTAGGGAGTCATTTTAATAATAAGAAAAATAAATAATAAATAAAAAGTTTCTTGAGTATGATGCTGTGCATCCCGCACGAATCTGTCAGTCACTGAGTAGAACAATAAGGACCTGCATCTGAATTACAATGCGACAAATTTGGCCTACGTCTTTCAGGTTGCTGAGGGCGTCAGGGACTTCACGAAGTTCTGGGAGGTCGTGAACTACGCCGCTGGAATGGTGGACACCGACCAGGGCTTTCGTCTTTGTCGACACCCCCGCCTACTCAACGGTTCGTGCCCTCGACCTGACCTTCAAACACCCACGCGAATACATCATGGCAACGGCCTTCACCTTGGCCTACGGCTACGGCTCGGCTCAGGTCATGAGCAGCTTCGAGTTTGACGACTACAATCAGGGGCCTCCCAGCAATGCCGGTTACTCAACCAGGGTGAGATAAATAATAATAATAATAATAATAATAATAAATCATATTTATACAGCGCAATTCTAGAAAATACACCAACTCACTGCGCTTTTACGCAACATTCACACGCACATAGAACATGTCGTAAAACAGCAGGCACCACGGTTACACGGATCGGTAAAAAGGCAAGTTGAAACAGACTGGTTTTAAGTTCTGATTTGTAAAAATGGCAGAATAGGTTGCTGTCTCAAGCTAGCAGGCAGTGGGTTCAGACTGTTGGGGTGGTAAACCAGAAACAGCATTCGCCAAAGGATTTCAGATTTCTCTGAAGATCGACTGAAGATGATTGTTAATATACATCACGCGAAAGCCAGCGACCATGGCCACTTGCAAAACCACGCAGAACTCAACGATGACTCAGTGATCAGTGACGCAATGATGACGCAAGACTTCAGATTACCTCCACGAGCGTTATAAAGCGTTATAAAGAAGTAAACAGTATCTAAAGCCAAAGTTTCGGTCCATCAGCGATATTGTATTCCAAATTTGCTGTGCTGATTGTTTTTAGTTATACATGTATTTTTGTATATTTCAGTATGTTACATGAATCATGTGTGACGCATTACTTGACATTCCTCCATCCCCCACGTGGGGAGAAAGGAATAAAATGCAGCCACAAAAATGCTAAAATCACCCAGTAAAAGAGACGAGCGATAAAAAATGTATCCTTATGTAATTAAATGGCATATTAACTACATTATCTGAAAGCCTGTTTGAGCTTATGAGATGTAATCATAATTATGCCCACGTGAGGAGGGAGAAATGTTGCTGATGAAGGAAGGATGAAGTGTACTAAACGTGATGTCATATAACTAGCAGTATATTTATGGTATGGTATGGTATGGTATGGTATGGTATGGTATGGTATGGTATGGTATGGTATGGTGCCTTGCCAAATTTCGTAAGGCGAGTGGTTCAGTATGAGCATGTGTGTGTGTGTGTGTGTGTGTGTGTGTGTGTGTGTGTGTGTGTGTGTGTGTGTGTGTGTCGACTGTGTTGTTTTCTTGTACTTATTCAGATCGTGTTTTGATTGGTTGGCTGCGCACCTTATTTTTCTGTTCAGAATTCATTATCTTTGAGATCTTTGTGTACATATTCCTATGATGTTACACTTCCGTGTTACAGCTGAATTTATAGACTCTTGTTCCTTTATACATGATGATGTTGTCTTCTGATTATTTTGTTTCCATGCAACTACCGCTTGTGCTTTTTCTGATATCCTCCACACCCCAAAAGGGGGCTACAGGGGTAAAATATCTTGTGTATCTTGCAGAGTGTGGGGATTTCCAAGGACGGCTACTGCCAAGGAGGCTGGGTGTGCGAACACAGGTGGCGCGACATCTTCAAGCTCGTTCCCTTCAGCAACGCCGTGGCTGGCAAGGACGTCAACCACGTGACCGCCAACCAGGACGTCGTTGCTTTCTCCAGGGGCCGCAACGGATTCTTCGCCATGATCTCTGGCGCTAACTTCTCCGGCGAGCTCGATACTGGTACGTGCACGTTGTTGTTATTACATGTACAATTCCGTCTGCCCCTTTTCACTGCATTTTGCCCGATGGCAAACCTCAAAAGGCGGAGTATCGTGACTATTAATCCGTTTAGTCGCTACGGTCAAGGTCATGGCTCTACCTTCAAGGTCAAGATCACGGTTGAGAGGGAGGATGTTGGGCTGTCTACGTGATGATGCCAGACCTTGACAAGATGATTATTAACAATCGAGTTACTACCTTCCAGGTGAAGGTCACGGTTGGATGATTGTCGGCTCGTGACTCTCCTTCCTTGTCGCCTTCCTTGTGTGTGTGTGTGTGTGTGTGTGTGTGTGTGTGTGTGGCGACTGCTGTGTTTGTTCTTACTTTTGGTGATGGCAAAGACGACGACGACGTTGGTGATGACGACGACGATGATGACGACGACGACGATGGTGATGATGATGACGATGACGATGACGACGACGACGACGATGATGATAATGATGATGATGGTGGTTGTAGTCATGACTTTCTGTTAGGTACTTCTAAAGAGTACACGCCCTTCGTTCGAACTTGTGTCAGGTCTGCCTCCTGACGACTACTGTGAGGAGCTTTCTAACTGTGACATCATTCTGACGGTGGACGAGAACGGGAAAATGCAGGTGGACATGCGCGACGACTACAACCCCTTCATCGCCATCTTGACAGGTGAGACTGCTATTTCTCTTTTCTGCCTCTGGCGTTGGGAAAATCTCGCATCTTGCAGAGACTGAGAAAGCCTCGGCCATCGCACCGCCTGTAGAGTAGAGAAGAGTATAGTGTAAGTCGTTGCTGCAAGGTAACTGTCGATCATGCGTGTCAGGATGTGGGGTGTGTGTGTGTGTGTGTGTGTGTGTGTGTGTGTGTGTGTGTGTGTTGTGTGTGTGTGTGTGTGGCCGTTGAGGCGTTGCAAGACAACACACGCATTCAGACGAACCATCCCACGCACACTCACGCACTCACACGAATACAACGAACGACTTGCAGGTTACCATACTGAAGATCGGGCAAATGTTGTATCCTCACAGGGTTCACTCTCCGAATAGAATGCACGCACAAGCACAAGCACACATGCACACGCCCATTCGCTGGCCATGCTCTCACGTTATACGTCGTCATGGCAGCAATGCTGTGGTAACCATTGGCCAATGACGACAACAACAGAGCATGGAAGCAGAGGTCGACGATCAAACCTAAAATAAACCCTGTTGTTGTTGTTGTTGTTGTGTTTCTTTGTTTGTTTTGTTGTTTGTTTTGGGGCTTTTTGTCTGTTCTATTAGAAGATTCGATAGATGCCTCACTGAAACAAGTTGCCATTTGTTTTCGTTTCACAGTGTAGTTGATTTCTGCCGCACACACAAAGACTTAACTAGTATTGCTCTTGATAGGTCTGTTAACTCTTCCGTTACCAGATGCGCCTGGAATAGCTACAAGAGGACAGTGGTGCTTGCTGTGGTAGAAACACACAGTGTGCACGGGCCAATACGTTCTTCTTTGGGGGGGGAGAGAGCGGCAGTCGATCACTCACGCAGAACTGGTTTGTCCATCGGGTTATTCTTCATGATTTTGGCTGGTTGTTTAGTCAATGTCGATTGCATTTTCCTCGTTCACGCGTAGCGGTTTAGCAACGTCGTTGCCTGCTTAAGCTCTCGGGCTCGAGTTGAGAGAAGGCAGTATGTTCGAATCCTGATACAGAGAAGAAAAAAAATTTCAGAAATCTCCATTTGTCAGTTTTCTAGAAATGGAAACGCGTGCGCGTACACACCACACACACACACACACACACACACACACACACACACACACACACACACACACACGCACGCACGCACGCACGCACGACATACACACACACACACACACACACACACCACATACACACACACACACCTGACACGTGACACACACATGCAACTAGTCCCAAAACGACCCTTATCTTACGTATCCAGTAGAACAATTAATTTTATTCCTATCGATTATCATCATCATCATCATCATCATTGTACCAAACATCTGGTTCTTTTTTTATGTGCATCAGGTTGTAACGAAATCCTACTGGCTGCAACAACTGCTCTGTCCCATCTACCTTCGCAACGTCGAGATGCCGGGAGGTAACTCTGCGGCTACAGTCTTGGCGCGAGGGTGATCGGTACTTGGATTGTACGGACCCGAGGAGGGTCAGGGAGCTTTCAGTGACTGGCTAGGCGTACGGTACTACCGGAGTGTGGACCACAAATGATCCTTCCGACTATCGCTACAGTCCCGTGAACACGTAAGAATCGCACGGCTTATTTCATCAGTATACATGCAGTTGCTACCGCTCTCTTTTCACTTTTTCAGACCATGCACTGACCACCGCGTTTGTGCGGAGCCCTTGCATACTGTTGCCACCACACACCCAGACACCCGGGCGCTGACGCGTGAGGACGCTGTTACCAAGCACCCACAACCCATGTTATCTCCGCTCTCGCCGTAGTCGCCAGGCCCAATTATTCAATCAAAATATTTTCACATAAAGTGCTCATAATTATCTTTCAAACCATACCAACGCGATTAGGAAACATGTGAGAGAAGACCTCTTTCAATGAAATCGAAACTTGCTCAAATCAGCCGGTTGGCAAGGGTTGTTAACGCACACAGTTTCATGGGTCACGGAGGAATTCCATGGCGCGCGGTTAAGGTCTGCAATGAGTTAACCACTTCTAAAGTATGGTTGTTCAATTGACGGCTAGGATTTGCATGACTGACCTGAATCACCCTTTCTCTGAACAATTAGTTCCACCACTATTCAGCGCTATTCAGGGGTTCTCCCTGATCTCAAAGACTCGATCTTTGGACTTTAGGTCAAAACATTCAACATTCCTAATCCGTGAACTTGTGACGTTGTGTCCGATGAAGTGCATTAGCAAGATTATCTTCCTTCACTGTATAGTCTCACTTCTTGTCAACGTAATTATGACGATGGGTGACTTTTCGGTCGGTGGTCTAGTGGTTAAGAGACCTGTCACCAATGCGAGAGGTAAGGGGTTCGAGTCCCACTCGGGGCACAGAATTTTTCCTTCTCGTATGTGGCACCGTTCATTCGGGCCGATCGTCGGGGGTTCTCTCCGGGTACTCCGGCTTCCTCCCCCTCTGCTTTGGAAATGTTCAGCCCACCAAATTTGAAAAAATAAATGCAATTTCTAAAATTCTGAAATTTAAATAGCTGAGCTGGCCCTTCGCACCACGTATTGTACAATGTGTATGTCCAGTGTGTGAGAGAATGCGTGTGATTCACGTGAGCGTGCGTGTTTGGGTTCAGTTCGCGGCGCTTTGAGCTGATTCAGGAAATTGGGTAAAAGCGCCTATACAATACTCATTATTATTATTATTATTATTCCAAATGTTGACCGTTTTACAACGTTTCAGCAAGATGGTCATTTGGCTGGTGATGCGAGTGTAGTGTGATTATACTGGCTGTATCTTGCTTTCATTTTCATTTCTGTTGTTTTTGTTTTTGTTCTTTTCCTTCGTACATTTCCTATAGAATAGATCCCTAGATCTCAGGCATTTTTACTCTCTTTACCAGGTACGGCGAGCACTACTGGCTGCTTGACATGGAGGTGGACTGCTCCAAAAACAGAGAGACGGATATTTCGAGCTGAAAGCAACGCTTGATGGCGTATGGGAACAGGACA
This sequence comes from Batillaria attramentaria, assembly GCA_018292915.2. Taxonomy (NCBI): domain Eukaryota; kingdom Metazoa; phylum Mollusca; class Gastropoda; family Batillariidae; genus Batillaria; species Batillaria attramentaria. The sequence continues at coordinate 175,588 of JACVVK020000171.1, forward strand.
TTGCAGGCCAGCAGTGCGCAGGTGCAAGGCCCCGCCCCTTTCACGTCAATCAACCACGTGGCCTGTGTGTGGCCAGGTCAACGGTCTTCCACTGGAATGAGGCTCGATGTGAAGTCGAGACATTGTAAACCGAGTTTCTTCGATTTCGAACAGCTGACAGAGCCCTGTAATTTTTCTTTGTGTTTGCGGTATTTTGGATTAGAATTTTAAAATATTATGGTGTGGTAGAGATGAGAGATGAGATGGATTTTTGTTTCTGCAAGCAAAGTTTTCCTTGTTCTTCTCTCTTTCCGTAGAAGAGGATTTTTTTCCCAGCCTGGTGTAAAAGCTCATTGTGTGTTTATCCAAGTGTAAACCTTACCTGGGGAGTAACATTACAGATCTGCTGCAGTTTCTGTTCGATGAGAATTTTTTCCTTGGGAAGTAAACTCACGTTTGTGGTCTACTATGGTGTGTATTGAGTTTTCAAGCGATGCCTTGCCATTTGTGTGTGTGTGTGTGTGTGTGTGTGTGTGTGTGTGTGTGTGTGTGTGTGTGTGTGTGTGTGTGTGTGTGTGTGTGTGTAAAACTACCTTATGTGCTGAAGGGTGGTTGTTCAATGTCTGGTCTTTCGCCGTTTATCGTTGCTCTGCACACCCGTTACAAACATCAAATATTGGACAAAACAATGCAGGACAATCCTGGAAACACACTCTCTCTCTCTCTCATCTCTCTCTCTCTCTCTCTGCTCATCTCTCTCTCTCTCTCTCTCTCTCTCTCTCTCTCTCTCTCTCTGTAGCCTTAACAACGGCAAGTTTGTAAACTGACGAATTTCTGTCAAAACTTTACCCGTTGATAAATGAAGTTTCATCATCATCATCATCATCATTATCATCATATCTCTCTCTCTCTCTCTCTCTCTCTCACACACACACACACACACACACACACACACACACACACACACACACGCGCGCGCGCGGCGCGCGCAAGCACGTACGCACGTACGCACAGTGGAATCCGATCGAGCGAACACAAGAAAATATATATTATGAAGCACAGAGTACACACCGTCATCCTATTCACACCAAATAACAGCGTATGCTTCCGCCAATATGCGCCCCCCCAGCCTGAATATAAAGACACAAACCATAGTAACATAAGTATGTGAGCAAACATCGTTGGAGACTGGCGCTCACGATCGATGGTGAGCCGGATGACAGTACCGAAGAGGTCTGACCGGTATGTACTTGTCATAATTATGAACAAGCGGATATTGGTAAACCACAGTTGGTCAATAGTGCGCATAAGGTTAGAGTTTACCTCCCTATAATCATTGTGGCATATCATACTTATCAAGCGTGTAAGATTTCAAGTCAGTGATCTGCTAGCGGAGAATGCAGAGCAATTTTCTGCCTTGTACACAATGTCAATTTGAATACCTTGTACTGCGATGTCACACATTTGCAGATGACGAAAAAGCTCCCAGCAATAATAAATTCGAAGGAACCATACACCATCGGTGCATTGACAACGATTTCGAAAAAGTGTGTACTTTCCACAAGACCATTTGCACTTTAGTAGTAGAAGTAGTAGTAGTAGTAGTAGAAGTAGTAGTAGTAATAGATATTTATAAAGAGGTTATTTCTCAGTGAGCTCTAAGCGCCGACAGGGCTAAAATAACTAAAAGAGCTAAAAGAACTAAACTAGCAAAACGAGCTACAGGAACTAAAAGAGCGAAAACAGCTAGGCGAACTAAAAGGGCTAAAAGAGCAAAAAGAGCGGAAAGAGCTAAAAAAAAAAAAACTAAAAGAACTTAAAGACTAAAACAGCGAAAACAGCTGAAAGAACAAAAATAGCTAAAAGCGCGAAAACAGCTCAAAGCACTTAAAAAGCGAAAAGGAACTCAAAGAACTAAGAGAATCGGAAGAAACCAATACAAGAACTTAAAGAAACCAGCACAGGAAAGCACACGCGCACACACACACACACACACACACACACACACACACACACACACACACACACACACACACACACACACACACACACACACACACCACACACACATACACACACACACACACGGCACACACACACACACACACACACACACACACACACATGCACATGCACACGCACATACTCACTCACACACGCACGCAACCACGCACGCACGCACGCACACACACGGAGATCTGTCATTCACTCATAACTGCTGATGAGAAGAGAACAGGTTGTTTTAACAAAGGTTTTAAACCTGGGGGCTGAGTGCCTGTGGCCCTGATGTGTCTGCAACGAATGCATACAAACAAAATGCCGCGCATGTTCTACCCTGTAATATTGACTTGAACGCATAAAATGATATAGATTAGGCTGTATTTCTATGAAACTTTGTTCGCCACCTGATGAGCTCGTTCTGTCGTTGTCCTTGCTAACGGAAGAGTAATGATGTTGTTGGAGTGGACATGTAGTTGAATAGGCAGTAATGGCCTGGAACAGGGACAGACATTGATTTTCATATTTCGCTCACCAATTACGACAGACAAAACCGGAAATGGTGAATGTAATTTGTGTCAGCGTCTGTAGGAAAGTTCAAGTGGTTTTTTTTTTTTTTCCTGGACAAACTGCCCAAGGGCATTAAAATGAAATTATTATGAGGGTGGGTGGGTGTTTGGGGGTTTAACGTCCTTTTCCACCACATAGGATGATATCAAAGACGGGGCAACGATGAAAAAGCCAGCACAAATATTTGGCCCCAGCCGGGATCGAACTCACGACCCGAGCATTAGAAGTCCAACGCTCTACCATTCGACCACCCCGGCTCCCAGAAATTATTATGAAAAAAAATCAGTATTGAGGTAGTCACATGAATAGTCATAGAATATTTTTTTTGTCATGGCCAACGTGCATTTTTTTTTCAGGCTCCAAAGTGTTGTTGTTCTTTTCTTACAAGAGCTGACAGGCAAAAATATCGGTGTTTAATGAACCAAACTTACAGCACAGGGCCCGCATGTAAACCTCGAGGTTTATTTAGCCCACGGCTACGGGCCTAACCCAGAGTAGGACAAAAAGAAACAAACAAAAAAACAAAATTAAATTTAAAAAGGAAGCGAAGAAAGGTAGAAAAATATCTCTCTAACGGCTTAGGCACCATGGTGGAATGGTGGACCCGCTTCCTGGTTAAACAAAAAAACCCAAAAAATTTAACCCTAGAGCTAGTTTAGTTCGAGGCTAGACTCTAACCCTGGGCTGAAATCCCTAACCTCGACTTTTACATGCGGGCCCTGGTGTTCTCTTCCTTCAAGCGTTGACTGTTATTAATCCCTCTTCAGTTACGCCGCCCACGTCCATGCGTTTGTGTTTAATGGTCTGTGTGTGTGTGTGTGTGTGTGTGTGTGTGTGTGTGTGTGTGTGTGTGTGCGGGTGCGTGTGGGTGGGTGTGTGTGTGCATGCGTGGGCGTGGAGTGGGGGCGGGAGGACTGAGAGAGAGAGAGAGAGAGAGAGAGAGTGTAGAATACAAACTACGTAACCACACACACACACACACACACACACACACACACACACACACACACACCCCACCTCTATCTCCCCACTCTACACAAAATTTACTATGTCATGTCATGCTCGATACCGCCATTTCTCAGCGAGTCAAAATCAGATAGTTTACTCAGCTTCATTCTCCCCAAAATCTGGCTGACACCTATACGTCCATTCGCCAGATTTCTGTAAGTTTGACGTCAGCTTTCGTGGACACAGGTGTTACCCTGACGATCGAGAGAAGGCTATAAAAGCACAGTTCCCAAAAACAACTCCTTAAAAGATACGACATGACATCGAAGTCGAAGAACTCTCAAAGTCGACCGATGCAGTCAAGCCGGGGGGTTTGACACCAGACAGAGGCCAGCGCAGAAACCTTTGACGATGGAGCTGCAGACTGCAGTGTATATCCTTTGTGTGATGTGGTTGTAGAGTGAATTAAGCTGGCCAGCATGTGTTCTATGATCAGTACTGTCAGATAATGTAGTTTGTAGGGGCTTATCACACTAAGTTAAGCGCAGTTAGACTAGTTTGCACCATTGCTGGCGTACGGACACAAACTGACCGTGGGGTCATGTTTGGTGTTTATTTGAGGTACCCTGTTTGGCACGTGTGATAGTCTGTAGTGATTTTGTTGTCACGAAAAAAGCGTGATTTTCGTGATTTTTGTGTTATATAGATCAAGGTGCATGCCAGGCGGTCACAGAAAGAGGCAAGCTGCCAGTGACGCTTGGACTTTTTGCACAGAGGTGGGACACAAATGAGGCAAGCGGATTTGTGCGAACTGCCTCTCTGGCCTAAAGAGTACAAGCAGACGTGTATTACTCCAGTGAGGCCTCCAGTGAGTTTTGTTTTTTAAACCCCTGTCAGGTGCGTGCCTTTGAATGGTCTGTTCATGGTAGTAACTGTTTGTAGATTGAAACATTTATAGGGGTGGTTATGATGCTTTAGGCTAGTAGAGAATATAATTATAGGCATTTTGAGGCCCTGTGTTTTTGTGTCCTTCGCCCTGCACCGCATTGGGCAAACTATACCAACGCAACCATGCTCATTTAGTATGGTTCGCCTGCTTTGATTGGTTTAGGGTTAGGTTTAGGTTTGGGGTTAACTTGTGGTAATTGTGCAATCGCTATGTTGTTTAGGCCGTCGTAGTGCAACGACAGCAGGTGTAAATGTCACAAGGTGGCGAACTACACCAGCGCAGGTTAAGGCCTTGTCAAACGTACAGTGCCTGCGAGGCACCCGCTTGTGTGTTTGCACGGGGGTTGCGGTCATACGTTGCAACACACTTTGGCTACCAGCTGCAACGCCGGCCCGGCGCTCCAGTACACAAAGCATGGTCAGCGGCGACTTGCTGGCGTGGCTAGTAAAAAAGATAGGACCGTGCTCTAGTCACTGGCGTCATGGCTGCGTCTCCGGGGAGTGCCCGCTACAAGCGGATTTAATTGGCTCTGAGGGTCTTTCGCCGCTGGTAGGCCTGCAGAATCGCAGCGTGTGAGGACCCGTTTAGTTACAGTGGGCAGTCGATTGAGGGGGCGTGGGTTTCGAGCACCTCAATACACATATGGCCCCCAGTGCAAAGTGCAGTTGAGGCACCGGCGAGCAAACGGCAGAGCATGTCGTCCAGCAGTGCCCCAAGCTCCAGGAGCTGCGTACAGCAGTGTGGCCAGCAGAGACCAGTCTGCACTCCAAGCTGTACGATAGCCGGCAGGAACTTGAGAAAACGGCCCACTTCATCGTGACAACCGGCCTGCCAGTGTGACCCCAGCGGCCGCAAAGAAGAGGGTGGGTGGGTGTTTGGGGGTTTAACGTCCTTTTCCACCACATACGGGTGATATCAAAGACGGGGCAACGACGAAAAAGCCAGCACAAATATTTGGCCCCAGCCGGGATACGAACTCACGATCCGAGCATCAGAAGTCCAACGCTCTACCATTCGGCCACCCCGGCTCCCCCCGCCAAGAAGAAGAAGAAGAGGTTTCCAGAGTAGCCGATTCGCCTAGAGGCTAGATATAGCAGGGCCGGGTCGCGCAGCTGACTAAAATTGGCCACAGGAATGAGACTGGGTGGTGAAGATGCAGGAACGGAAAGCGAATTGCGTGACACGCTGCTCCTGTTATTTAGTAGTAAATGACAAAATCGCAGATGTTGCTGTGTTGGTGTATGCGTACGAAAGAGGCATTTGAGTCTGTGATGAAGCTTGCAGTGTGTGTGTGTGTGTGTGTGTGTGTGTGTGTGTGTGTGTGTGTGTGTGTGTGTGTGTGTGTGTGTGTGTGTGTGTGTGTGTGTGACAGCCAGCCTTACAAAAACATAATTATTATCTTGACCGTCCGCCAGGTTCGGGGAGATAAGCGAATACAACTACATAATTATTATTTGTGATGCCTGTTGGCCTTGATCGATAGTCTTTGCTGTATTTGACGTTTTACGTACGTACTTTAGCTTATGACTTGAGAGTAAGGTCAGATAAATAATTTAACTGTTTGAGTTCAAATGCTTTGAGTATGTTTCCCCGAAGACTTTCTTTTTTTATGAAACGGGGTAGGAGAAGGTGTTGGTGAAGGGCGGCTGTTGTTGTTGTTGTTGCTGCTGCTGTTGAGTCAACATTGGCTCTTTTGTTCTTTTTCTGAACACAGATCAAACGCCATGCATCGTAGAGATTCTGCTTTGTGTGCCACTCTCAACAGTTTCCGTGACACATGTCGCAGTCAACGTTATAATGACTGAGATCCACAATACACAACTTTTTTTACGGCGAGATCCACCACACTTAACAGTTTCTGTGAAACACGTCCCGCTGAACGTTTCTCTCATTCCCATCGGAAGAACACGCCGTTATCTCATCATCCATTCCATATTCATCCTTCGTCCTTTTTCAGTTTTATCACTCGGCCACTCATTCCCAATACTCTCATACTATTTTGCTTTCAGTGTGTGTGTGTGTGTGTGTGTGTGTGTGTGTGTGTGTGTGTGTGTGTGTGTGTGTGTGTGTGTGTGTGTGTTGTGTGTGTGTGTGTGTGTGTGTGTGTGTGTGTGTGTGTGTGTGTGTGCGTCTGTCTGTCTGTCTGTGTATTCGTCTACTTGTTGAAAATCCGTTGTCATACTTTGTGATAAGTTTTAAGAGTTTGTTTTACGTGTGTTTGAATTATGAATAGATTTCATTTTGAATTTAGAGACTCACCAGTTTAAGGTTATTTGAACTGTTAAAAGTTTTAATTGGACAGGTTTCGTTTCCAAGTTTTCACAGATTTCATTTCCAAGTTTTCACAGATTTCCGCTCTAATTATCCCCAATTTCAATATCTGACAGATTTAAATCCCAGTTTTTACCAGTTTTCAATCTTTCTTTGCAATCGTCACACTCCCTTATAACTTAAAAGAGAAAAGCCTTAGTATCTCTGAAGAACAAAGAATGGTTCCTTTAAAAAGCATGAGACTGAGCGAAACTGTGGCACATGTTTGATGCCACATTAAAATTCTGATTCACAATCAAATAACAGTCTTTGTTTTTTTGTAATTTTCTAGAGGAGCCAGCCAGCCCCTTCCAGAGAACGATTGTGGTCATGGAGAAGCCAACAGCCCCTGGGCAAAACCTCTTCTTTAGGGGCGGGATCGACCATTCTCGCAGAACAGGTACTAGGGGAGTTATTTTTTTATGTGACGTGACGCCCCATGACGTAACGTGACGTTTTGTTACGTCACCGTGCGTTGTGTTACTCATTTCTGTGTCGCTTTTCAGTTCTAGCCTAACCTATTCTATTCTAGTTAATTCTTGTATAGTCTAGTCTATTTTGGTCTAGTCTAGTCAATTATCACCTCGCGAAGCCGGGGTGGCTAAATGGTAGAGCGTTGGACTTCTAATGCTCGGGTCGTGAGTTCGCATCCCGGCCAAATATTTGTGCTGGCTTTTTCATCGTTGCCCCGTCTTTGATATCACCCGTACGTGGTGGAAAGGGACGTTAAACACTCAAACACCCATCCACCCAATTATCACCTCTAGTCAACTGTAGTCAGTTGTAGTTAACTGAGGTCAAACGTTGTCGTCCAGTACAGTCTAGTCCAATCTAGTTCAGTCCAGTTTAGGCAAGTGTAATACCAGTGCTACAAAGAGAGCTAAGCAGTACTACTATCACTTTTAGTAGAACTCTAGCCAGTTGTAGTGATGCCATGGCCATAACTTTAAAATCCGCTTACAGATAACTTTAAACGGACTTATTCCATCTTTGCCAAGCCAGCTTATGTTTGGGAACAGTTTCACTCGTGACTGCGCCTGTATGCTCGAAATACTCTGCCTTGATCATTAGTACAGCTTTTAATGCAATACTGTATTGTTTACACTGTGCGCGAGCTGTCGAACATTCAAATTCTACGACTGTTGTTACACTACTGGAGCGCTCAGTGTGGTTACCGCGTCATCGAGCTCGCTTCTGCTGAGCTGAGTACAGTTGAACCTGCCAAGGCGGTCACCTGTATAAGCTATGCCACTGTCTAACCTGGTCACCCCACAGGATCCCCTGACATGCTAGCTGTTGACATGCCACCCTGGATAACCCGGTCACCTGTCTAAGGTGGTCAGTTTGGCCCCGTCCCTTGGGTGACCGCCTTACACAGGTTTGACTGTATCAGCATTACAGACGCTGTCATTGTCCAGGTATCTTAGTGGTGTAATGATAGATACCTCGAAAACGGCTCAGAACGATCCGCGAGCATAACAATGGTATTATCGCTTTAAATCATGTTCACGCCGATTTTAACGAAATTCAGGATGCACGCTTGTGGCTGAGGAGAGCAACTGTTCCATCCCGATCGAAGTTCGCGACATAGTGGAGTTGCCGGACGGTCACGTGGCCGCCTACAGGGCGTGGAGTCAAGGTGACCGCTTCCTGGACTGGTACGGACCGGAAGAAGGGCAAGGGAATTTCAACGGACACCAGGCACAAGGCACGCCGGCAACATGGACCACCAACGACCAGTCACGTGATGGCTACCATCCCGGCAACGAGTACGTTAAAACCTCTATGTTCGTAACGCATCTGAGATGGAACACTGCCCGCTTTCGAAGCTGTAAGGTTGTGTACCAGATAGAAGGATGTTTCATTTGGCCATTGCGGTCGTTTTGCGACTTTGTGGCTTCTAATATTCGAGAAATACGACTTTCTCATTGGGCTTACCTTCCATTTTTGAACAGAATGGGACTCGAAAAAGCTGCTAAAAATAGCAACCGCGCCGTCTAGCTGGTCTTCAGTTCGCAAGTTTAAAGATACAGATGTGTGTGTGTGTGTGTGTGTGTGTGTGTGTGTGTGTGTGTGTGTGTGTGTGTGTGTGTGTGTGTGTGTGTGTTTCGGGAGCAGCAAGCTCAGCTGGTCGTGTGAACGAGAACTTCAACGGCTCGAAACTCTAGCTCACGTAGCGTTGTCACAATGGACACGAGTGTTTCCGGTGCAAAAATAGCACCGCCAGGACAGAGTGTTTCCGAACAGTAGCACCGAGTGTGTCCATTTTCAAATGTCAGAGGCACCGTGTGTTTCCAACGTACTTCGGTCTGTCGGCGTTAGCCATGTGCCAAGGCTGTTGCAGACGCTGTGCCTTTCGGCTTCTGTTTTCTCAACGCCAGTCCTTGTTAGGCTGTAACTGTTCGTGTGCACTACAAAAACGGCTTCAAATGATTTGTCAGTCTAAATAAAATGCTTCCGTTGAATTCTTCTTTTCTCGAAGATTCGGGGACAACTACTGGCTCCTCGACATGGACATGGACTGCTCTAAGACAGAAAATGGTTACTTTGAGCTGAAGGGATTCCTCGGCGGACAGTGGGAGGGTACCATTTCGGACAACCAGTGCGAGGGAGTCGACCCAGCTCCTTTCACTTCAACCAATCACATCGCCATGTGCGG
>JACVVK020000171.1:187500-200000 GCA_018292915.2 Batillaria attramentaria
TGTCTCAGCCAGTACAGGGACCCGCACTGCGGTGGGAGACAAGTCATAGTGGAGTTGTTCCAGTGGACGTGGGATGACGTGGCCGCTGAGTGTGAGACGTTCCTCGGACCCAAACAGTTCTGTGGCGTGCAGGTGAGTTTCACACACACACACACACACACACACACACACACACACACACACACACACACACACACACACAAAATCCCTCTATACGGTAACCAATCGGCCACAGCCACAAATGTTTATGGTATGGATCACAGAATACACGCCTTGTTCCCGTTGCTCATCAAACATCCGCCTAACTGTTTGCTGATTGCAAAAATTAATTAAACCGCAGTAACGTAAGTATATGCAAACGTTGGTTAGGACCCTAGACTATCAAAATCAACACGGGCCGGTGCGTGTTGCAAATAGTCTGAACACCAACGTCAACAGGTTTGAGAGCAACGCCAAACACCTTTGTCAAACATTTAGCAAGCATCAGATGCTGACAATGCTGATAACGGCCCAACACTATAGAATCTGTGGTGGTGGTGGTGGTGGTAAATTTTGCCAGCTGAATGTAATGCGAACCAAAATCAATGAAACTCGCGGATATTGTCCACTTAAACGCCGGTGTTTCACACACGTGCACGTCGTTCGAGGAAATAGCAGGGTGTTTCGTGAATTGTGAAGGTACACTTCTGCTCTGTGAGGTCTGCATTGAAACTGAAACTGGATCCATAAACTGGATCGAATTTTCCTCTTCCTTTGAAGTGTGTTCCGCGCAAAGTGTTCATGGTAATAGGGAGATGCTTCATGTATTATTGTGAAGGTGTATATGTGAGGTTCCCACTGAACCTATCCATAAACTGCATCAAAAGCTCTTTATTTGAAGGCCCATGTTCCGTGCAAGGCGTTCATTGTAACAGGGAGACACTTCTTGAACTGTGAAGCTGTATATGTGAGATTTCCACTGAACTTATCCATGAACTGGATCAAACGCTCTTTTTCTTTGAAGGCACGTGTTCCGTGCAAGGCGTTCATTGTAATAGGGAGACACTTCGTGAATTCTGAAGGTGTATATGTGAGATTCCCACTGAACTTATCCATGAACTGGATCAAAAGCTCTTTTTCTTTGAAGGTCCATATTCCGTGCAAGGTGTTCATAGGAAGACACTTCGTGAATTGTGAAGGTGAGATGTGAGATTCCCCTGCAAAACGGAACTCTTGCAATAGGAAGTTGTCATCTGTGTAGTGGGCACTGGCAGAATTGATTGTTAGTTTGATATTAAAGGTTACCATTAAAAATGTATTACATATTGTGCCTCAGCAACGCAAACACCGACACAGTTAGCTGGTAAACAAAATCATTGTGTTCGCCACACGTCAAAAATGTCCACTTACGAGCATGATGCTTCGTGAATTTTGAAGGTAGCCTTCCCAAGAGCATATAGCTTGAGTGCCTGCGTGGCCTCCAGTGGATTTATTCAGATTATAAACTGAATGAAAATTCGTATATTCTTTAAAGACAAACACCTAGATTCACAAATCGTTCGTTAACCGTTATCATGTGGTGACTAGCAATGTACCACTACAGACAGGCTGGCACACAAGCCGAAAAGCACCGCGTCTGCTATAGATGTCCTCCCCAGCGTGATGTGCCGCGGGCCTAAGCAGCTTGAGGCTGGAAGTGCCCGGGGTCAATGCAGCTTGAGGCGACAAGTCCCACGGGTCTAAGCAGCTTGAGGCTGGAAGTGCCCCGGGTCAATGAGGCTAGAAGCGCCCCGGAATCAAACGAACCGGGGAGTAAATCTGGCCTATTACACCGGCATGGCTGACTAGCACAGCTTCGGGCCGTTCCTGTTCTCCTTCGAACAGCCAGCAGACATCAAAGAAATGGAGAATACTCCGTCAAATCAATCAAACGATAAAATTCTCTTCATCAAAAATGAGACGGAAACAACGAACTTAACCTCGTTTCCCGAGTACGCCGCGTCTCTTTTGATCTGGAAATACTGCCCTCCTGCGCTGCTGTTGGTAGGGACTTTCGGCAACGTGGCTACAATCATTGTATACCGGCGGATGAAGTGGGGAGATTCCACACAGCCGCTGTTTCTCACTGCCCTTGCCGTGGCTGACCTGACCGTGTTGTACTCGGGGCTCGTGCCTGATATCTCCTACCACGTGTTTGGCCTTGACCTGCGCGGCCTTCACGACGTGACGTGTAAAGTGTTGTCCTGGGTGCTGGAGTCTTCGGCCTTGATATCCTCATGGCTGCTGGTCGCCGTGACGACGCAGAGAGCCATGTCCGTCACGTGGCCACACCACGTGATCTTCCTCTGTTCGCGCCGAAAGTCTTGCCTCACCATTTTCCTCATAGTCCTCACAGCAGCTGGAATTCTGGTCCACCTTCTGTACGGGCTGAAAGTGCATGATTCGGACGTTCATGTAGATGGGGCGTGCGCTCCGTCGGAAACGTACGAGGACTTCTCGACGTCCGTGTGGTCATGGGTGGACATCACCATCTTCGCGCTCGTCCCTGCCGTCCTGCTTCTCATCTCAAACTTCGCCCTTGTCCGGAGTCTGAGAAACTCCGCCAAACAGGTCTCCAGCCTCGGAAGAACAGACACCAGAGGAGGCCGGAGGAAAGTTGTCTCTTCAGTGACCGTCACCCTCTTCACTATCTCCATCCTCTTCCTCTTCCTGATCACCCCGATATCGGCAGTGGTCGTCATGTACAGCTGCTATGGAGAAAGACTGGAAACGGACGACATGCTGAACGCAAAGATGGAGCTGGCTTGGGCTGTTACCAACATGCTGTGGTACGCCAACAGTGCCGTGAACTTCTTCTTCTACTGTCTCAGCGCTTCTCGGTTCCGCAGAGAGTTCCTGAAGTGCTTCACCTGCACACGTAGAGGCGGGCGCTGTCGACGCCTCAGCAGTCCAGAGAGGTTTTCCGGACCGGTCTCAGAATCGACTCATTGTGTTGGGTGCGGTACCAGTGACCCTGTTGCCGTAGTGTCAGTAATACGCCTTCCTGAACTTACAGGTACTCAAGCCTGTTGAGCTCTTAGCAATAGTCAGTGGATCTTTATAATACTGTCCCTGGTGTGGACGTAACAGAAGCATGTAACTCAGCATGCCGAAGTGGAACTGTGATCCTGTCACGGTGCTTTTGGGTGAAGTCGGTTTTTCTTCCTCCAAACAACGACCACGCACTCATAATTGAATTGCTATAAACCATTCCGAAGTTTTCAGTGTGTCCGTGTGCAGTTCCCAGTATCCTTAATCCACACACTCACCAAGGAAACTGTACCAAGTGCTGCAAATCTTCTTCCGAGGTAGACGAGGTGGGAATTAATACTGAAGTCGGTATCCATCCTCGAAGAGATTTCAAAGACAGGGAGTAAAATTCCTACACAAATTTTGATCTCGTCATTCTGATCTCCAACCCAAATCACGGTCGACTCACCTATCACCACCACCACCACCACCCACCCACCCATCCACCCACCCACCTCCTCTTAATTTGTAGGTGTCCCCACCCAGTGAGCATGTTGTGGTGACCTCTCCCCCCGGACCGTGGTGGGAGCAGTATCAGCCAGTGAGTTACCGGGTTGACAGCAGGTCTGGAACAGAGGCGGAGTTCCGGGACATGATCAGAAGATGTGGCTCAGTGGACGTACGGTGAGTAGTACATGTAGTAGCAGTAGTAGCGTGAGTGTGTGTGTGTGTGTGTGTGTGTGTGTGTGTGTGTGTGTGTGTGTGAATTTTGACTTCGACGTTTTTCGACCATTGGTGGAGTTTTTAACGTTCAGCTAGACTGTGTGATGGTATGAGCATATACACCTGAAACACTTTGACGTGGGTAGGTGGGTGGGTGTTTTGGGAGTTTAACGTGCATTTCCACCACGTAAGGGTGATATCAAAGACGGGGCAACGAGAAAAAGGCCAGTACAAATATTTGGCCCTAGCCGGGATTCCAACTCACGACCCGAACACTAAGAGTCCAACGATCTTCCATTCGGCTATCCCGGCTTCCCCCCTCCCCCACCCCCCACTTTCAAATGGCATGTAAGGGAGACCGGGGCTAGTCCGCCCTCGGGGCAAGTCCGTCCTTTGGCTTTTGTTTGAAAACTATGAGATAAATCGTTGTTTTGGTGACATCACTACGTCATCCAATCGCCAGGCTTCCTCCCATGTGAATTTGGCTTTTATATTGCGCACGCTGCTCAACTGAGAACAAAAAACCTGATTTTTAGTACTAAAAGTAAGTTTTAAGAATTTTTGTTTCGGTCAGGTTTCCGCTATTTCTAATGAAGGTAGACAGACACTCATAGCACTGAACAAAGATCAGTATCCAAGCTTTCGTTTGGAAGTATCCTTACGGTTGTAGCTGGTGTCAATGACAGCTGATATCTCGGACAAGATGGATGCCTGTGTCGGGGCAAGTCCGCCCCCCTCAGCAGGGGCAAGTCCGCCCCGTAGGCGGACATGCCCCGGCGGTGGACGGACTTGCCCCGGAGGTAGACATTCACAAATCCTGAGCGGTTTTTATGCTTTTATAAGGGGTCGCTGAGGGCGGGGTGGGGGTGTCCGTCGACCTGATCACGCTTTCTCCCATCTGAACCTGCCCTGCACGTGGAGCACACAGGTGAGTTGAGAACCAGTTAAATACCTAATTACTAAACGCAACTTTCAAGATTTTTATTTCGACCAAGTTTCCACTATTTCTAAGGACCGCAGTCAGACATTCTGAGCAGTGACCAACGCTTAAGTTTAAGGGATCCAGATGGCTGAATGGCCGTTTTCCGTTAAAAAAAATGCGCTGCAAGGAGAGCGAGTACGCCGTCTGAACAGGAAAAAAAAAACAACCCTGCATCAGGAGGTCAGCTTGGAAAAGCTAAAACTGCCAAATATCACGCACAGAACAGCAAGGCAAAGAAATCTCTGAGATATGAACCATCGGAAGAGGAGGAAGATTACTGCATTGTCTGCTTGTCGACCTGGTCAGCGAGTCAAAGAGGGGAAGTGCATCGAATGTAAAGACTGGGCTCCGAGCCATGTGGAATGCGCAGACATCGGGAAAAGTCCATCCTACGTCTGTCACAACTGTTTGGATACAGGGTGGGTAGGTGGGTGTTTCGGGGTTTAACGTCCTTTTCCACCACACAGGGTGACGGGGCACGAGACGGGGCAACGATGAAACAGCCAGCACACATATTTGGCCCCAGCCGGGATCGAACTCACGACCCGAGCATTAGAAGTCCAACGCTCTACCAATCGACCACCCCGGCGCACCGTTTGGATAAAGAATCAGTCTACAGCTCCTGATATGATCTGCACTGTGCAAGTTGCCGGAGTTGAAGACATCGCATAACGCATACTGATTTTGTTCTCGTTGTACCAGACAGTTTGCTGGTGTTTCGGTTCTGATATTTTAAAAAAGGACTGCATGGTGTGCTGTGTTGTCAGAAGTTTGAGTGTTGGAGTATGTCTGGTGTTTTTGAGGATGGACTGTGTGGATGTAAGTAAGGATATAAAGGGACACGCGGTGTGTGTGTGTGTGTGTGTGTGTGTGTGTGTGTGTGTGTGTGTGTGTGTGTGTGTGTGTGCGTGCGTGTGTGCGTGCGTGCGTTCGTGCGTGCGTGCGTGTGTGTGTGCGTGTGTGTGTGAAGCCTAGCGAGTCCTTTATTGTTATGTCAGAGCAGCGCTATACAAACTAGAGGAGCAAAGCCTCCTTGGCTCACTTGTGAGATGGGTCAAGGTCGATCAAAAGAGCTGTAATGACCTTAACCTTGAGTCAAGGTCACTCAAATAGGTATGTCTGCATAGGTCTCTTTGCTGCCTAT
This sequence comes from Batillaria attramentaria, assembly GCA_018292915.2. Taxonomy (NCBI): domain Eukaryota; kingdom Metazoa; phylum Mollusca; class Gastropoda; family Batillariidae; genus Batillaria; species Batillaria attramentaria. Next base: position 193,338 of record JACVVK020000171.1, read on the forward strand.
CATTGTGCCTTGTTTGGTGCCTCTGCTGTTTGTTGTTTCCAAGTAAATGCTAACGTTAAAACATCTTGAATGGCCTTGACCTTGACTCACGGAAATTGAATACAAATATGCCAGTTCAGGTATTGTCAATGTCTATCGTCATGCAAAGTTTGATGCCTCTGGTACCCCTAGATTCTGAGAAAATGGCAATTTTAAATTTCCAATGAGACAGCTTTGATGACCTTGACCTTCAGTCAAGGTCATTCAAAATGGTATGTCTTGAACGGTCTTGCTGCTGTTTATCAGCAAGCCAGGTTTGGTGCTTCTGCTGTTTATTGTTTCTGAGAAAATGCCAATGTTAAGGTTTTGGAAGGTTTTCCACAAAAAGCTTGCATGGCCTTGACCTTGACTCAAAGTCACTGAATACAGGTATGTAAGTAAAGGTGTTGTCAATATCAATCATCATGCAAAGTTTGATGTCTCTGGCTTTTCTAAATTCTGAGAAAATGCCAATGTAAAATTTCCAAACAGACAGCTTTAGTGACCTTGACCTTGGGTCAAGGTCAATCACTATAATATGCTTTGAAAGGTCTCGTGGCTGTCTATCAGTTTGCCACGTTTGGTGCTTCTGCTGCTCATTGTTTCTGAGAAAATGCCAATGTTAAGGTTTACTGCGGACACACAGACAGACAGACACACACACAGACAGACGCACAGACAGACACACAGACAGACGACGGAGGGTTATTACACAGACTCACTTTGTTACACAAGTGAGCCAAAAACATTTATTGTTTTCACTATTTATGCCCAAAGCATATGTGGGCGAACTTGCCCCGGACACCGGGCGGACTTGCCCCATGTCGGGGTAAGTCCGCCCTGTGGAGGGTAGGTCAGCTCACAGACAAATCTGAGTACTTTTTTATGGCAGTCTTCCCATTTTTTTTACTACACAATGTAGGCAAGATATTTGCGCTTAATTTAAACCAGTAGTTGATCCTCCAGCCTTAATGGTACGTTCTCCAGGTCGCTCAGACTGCGAAGTGGAGCGAACTAGCCCCGGTCTCCCTTATATTATTTAATTCAATAATTCTAAAGCCATTGTAAAATCCGTAATCATAAGGGGGAAAAACACCAAAAACAATAAATGTGTTCAGAATATACGTCGATGCCGTCCTCAACAACATGGCGGAGATAGGACGGTACGGCAAAGGCATCGCCGGAAGTTCCTTCGACAGCGACTTCCGGCAGTTCGGGGCCGTTCCTTACAACGTCAGTGACTTCAATGACGCAAGCAGGTGTCCTTCCGCTGACGGCTTCGTGCACAACTTTAACGATGCTGAGGAGGTCCGCAACTGCTCCTACATGGGTTTCACATATTTGGACCAGTCCAGGGAGGATGTGCAGGTTAAGGTGAATGAAAGTCTTCATATCTGGCTTGATTAGGATGTTGTGTTTGTGCCTGAACTGCTGAAGATAAGGGACTCGCTAATCGGGTGGTTATTCGTTTTGACCTTTCAATGGTGAAAAAAAAACCCAACTGAACGTTGAGTTGACTGACTTGAAAAAATGACGATGAGGACTCTCTCTCCCTCTCTCTCTCTCTCTCTCTCGTATTGGTAAGCGTGGAATTGACGATGCTCAGAGCAACACTACCTCCACTCCACCCCCCACCGCCACCCCCACCTCCTACATCCACACGCATACACACATATCTCACACGCTTAATACCCCATGCACATTCTCTTTGTCCAATGAATTCCTAGGCAATGATAATATATATCGATCGAATCTGTGACATTTAGCGCTTTGTTTTGCATGTATTTCAACTCTGAAATACTCTGATCACACCAATGCATTATCACCGAAGCAGCACGAGTTTTCCCCGTTAATGTTTTATTCGTCGGGTGTAGATTGCATCGTATCTGAACCACCTCATCGACCTGGGGGTTGCCGGCTTTCGAGTGGACAAGGCCAAATTCATGTGGCCCCAGGACATCGCGGCCATCCAGCGCAGGGTCAAGGACCTGCCTGAGGGAGGGAGAACTTTCTTCGTTCAACACGTGACGAACTACGGTCATGACGGCGTCAACGCGTCAGAGTATCGTGATCTCGGTTACGTCACGGAGTTCCGATATGCCACAGCCTTGGCTACAGCTTTCACTCAGGTGAAATTATACGTGGATGCTACTGTATGGTTCAGTTTGTGTCATCTCTTTCAGGAGCTGTTGTTGCTGATGGAAATGGACCAAACCTGGCTGAGATTTCCATAAATTATCATTCCGTTCACTGCTTTAGTGTCATTGCCTCGGGAAAAGAGTGACTGGATTAGTTCGGCTAAAAATCTAGTCATCTGGATTAAAGGGCGTAAGTGCTGTGGATCTGATAAACGGTCAGGCGTTTTTCCTCGAGAACGGTAGACATGTCTGATTCTGATCTTGAAACAAAACCAGAGATAACCCAAGCACTTTCGTTGTGTAAGTTGTATCCCCGTATGCTCATTGTCCGCATGAAGTTAGGGTCAGTATACCTATGTTTTGTTCTGGGTGTCATTTTAATGTTTTCCTTTAATTTAAATACCTTTCACTTGTTTCTCTAAAGGGGTTTGACAAGTTGAGCAATATTGAGGGCCAAGTTCAAATGACGCCCTTGTTTTCGTGGACAGCCATGAGACGCAGCGAACGCAGAACGCCAAAATACCGCACTTGACCTTCAGGTAGCCAAAGGACTTAGCCATGGCAACGGCCTTCACCTTGGCCTATAACTACGGGTTTGTGAGGGTCATGAGTAGTTTCAACTTTACCAGCGTAGACGATGGCCCGCCTAGCTATGCTAACTTGACAACGAAGGTGAGAAGAACGTTGTTATTATTAATCATGGTTTGATTTTTCTTTATTCTGCACAAGCAATTAGGTCTAGTGCAAATGTTCCAGAAAAAAAAATCCGACGCGCTATTCAAAACAGCAAACTGTTTTCTGTTTTCTATACAAACACAAGATGAATGGCGACAAAACTGAAGTTATGCCCATTTCCACACTCTCAAAACTTAAAGCTGTTAGCAACCATGCTGGCATCGAGTTGTCGGGGACGAACATCCCCTTCTCTGGCCAAGTGAGGAATCTCGGTGTTCCAACGATCCATCACGGTCCATGGACCGTCAGATCAGTCACATGTGCAAGATCACATTTCTCGAAATTCGAAGAGTAGCCCATATCAGACCGTTCCTGTCAGTCGAGGCCACAAAAAAACTGATGTCAGCCTTTGTCTTGTCTCGGCTCGACTACTGCAATTCCTTGTTGTCCGGCTTACCTGACGATAAAATCAACCGTTTACAGAGGCTGCAGAACAACGCGGCAAGGCTAGTCCTCCGCAGATCCAAGCGACACCAATATGCAAAACTTCTCCTGAGAGAGTTGCATTGGCTGCCAGTGAAGGCTAGGATTGAATACAAGGTCGCCACTCTATGCTACCGCACTCTGCAGTCTAACACACCTTCATACCTTGCTGAGGAAGCAGAGCACCTCTGTGTCCCTCGCTTTAATCTAAGCAGTTTCGGGAAACGTTCTTTTTCTTACTCTGGTCCTGCTTCATGAAATACTTTACCAAAGCCCCTCACAGATTGTCCTACACTGTCGTCTTTTAAATTTCATCTTAAGACACATTTGTTTTTAAAGTATCTGGACTGATCTGAGCGATCATACTTATGAGCTGTGATCACAAAAGGCGCAAGGGTGGCATCATATGCAAGTCTTATAGTTTCAGCCTTACTTTTAGCTCCTCACCACTGCTATCTTTTAATGTTTTATCTGGCTTATTCCAATCTATCCTCTTGTTTTTGGTCTTACCAGTATCACTGGTACTTGTTCTTGGTTTTTAATAATCTCTGCCTGTCCTGTATCATTTCTACTCAGTTGTGTTGTCTGTTTCTTTTACTTTTTTAAGTTGTTCTTACGTAGTGTACATTGAGTGAATGTGGTGTTTCATATTGTTTTTTTCGGTTTTAGATTGTAAGGCGCCTAGAGCTCGTTCCCCGGGGATAGGCGCCCTATATTATTATTATTATTGAGGGTTATTGTTTTCGGTACTCGAATTTCTCCTCAGGGTGTGTCCGTCACAACAGATGGGACATGTACAGACGGATGGGTTTGCGAACACCGCTGGCCATCCGTTTCCGAAATGGTACGATTCCGAAATGCTGTGAAGGGAACTGCCGTCACGAACAGGATCGGCAAGCCAGACTTCGTCTCCTTTTCCCGCGGTGACCGGGGTTTCTTCGCGATGACGTCAGCGAAGACGTACGCTGATGACGTCAAGACAGAGGTTCCGCCCGGGGTATACTGTGAGCTGATCAGCCAGTGTAATTTCACCGTTACTGTGGAGAGTAACGGGACGGTGCATCTGAACATGGATGCTGATGTAAACCCAGTTGTTGCTGTGTTATCCGGTAAGTTAAAATTACTTTCACGCGTACCGCTTGCCACTGCAAATGTCCGATGGCTTAAAGGGGCTAATTCTACCATTTTTATACTCGCATATCGTTCTTGGCTGTTTTCGTGGTATCTATCATCACACCACTTAGACACCTGGACTGTGACAGCGTCTGTAATGCTGGCACTGGGCCAACAGAGGCGTACTCGATGACGCAGAGACCACACTCCAGAAGTGCATTAACAAGAATTTGAATGTTCGACCGCTTACGGAAAGTGTGAACATTGTATTGCATTAAGAGCTGTACTAATCATCACGATTGAGTATTTCGAGCGTACAGGCACACTCACGAAACTGTTCCGAAACATAAGTTGGCTCAGCAGGGATGGAATCAGCGCGTTTAAATGTAAATGGTTTGCTTTCACAGTTAGTGAGAACACGGAGTACGTGAAAGGGTTTAGAAACGTTGTATACAGCTCAGACGCTGAACGTGAGCCGGTTACGGCAATGAGTCAACGAGTGTTCCATCTGTGCCTAACGGTTTCTTGTCCCTGTCACTGAATCCCGTCGTGGATAATGGAAAGGCTTCTCAGTCCTTCTTAGGATGCCTTTTTCTTATTGAAACTCCCTTGTTTTTCATTGTTAATTTTGTTTCTTTAGATTATCCGTACACTACAACGGTGCCTGTGCAAAGCACGGTTGTCATCCAGCCAGACAGTACGACAAATGCTGCGGGAATGCCCTCATCTCCAGGACTTCAGCCTACTACAATGCCCTCGTCTTCAGGATCTCAGCCTACTGCAATGCCCTCGTCACCAGGATTTCAGGCAACTACAATGCCCTCGTCACCAGGGTTTCAGCCTGCTGCAATGCCCTCGTCACCAGGATTTCAACCTACTACAATGCCATCGTCACCAGGATTTCAGGCTACTACAATGCCGTCGTCTACAGGATTTCAGCCCACTACAGTGCCTTCGACAGCAGGATTTCAGTCTAGTATAATCCCAGAAACGACCACGGGCGAAAGAACGATGCAAGAAATATCCATACAGACAGCGACCACGCAAGAAACGACTGTACAAGAATCATCGACTCAAGGAACAACTCTGCAAGGAATGACCATGCAAGACACAGCCACGCAAGAAACCTCAACGCAAGAAACGACCCTGCAAGAAACAACCATGCAAGTAACGACCATACAAGAACTTTCCACACCAGAAACGACCATGCAAGGACCTTCCACACAAGAAACGACCATGCAAGAACCTTCCACACAAGAAACGACTATGCAAGAAATAACCATGCAAGAAACATCCATGCGAGAAACGACCATGCACGAAACGACTATGCAAGAATCAGCCATGCCAGAAACGACAATGCAAGAGACGACAACGCAAGAAACTTCCATGCCAAAAACGACCACGCAAGAAACAACCATGCTAGAATCGACCATGCAAGGAACAACCACACAAGAGACGACCGCGAAAGAAACAGCCACACAAGAATCAAACATGTCAGAAACGACAATGCATGAAACGACAATACAAGAGCCGACAAAGCATGAAACGACAATGCAGGAGACTACAATGCAAGAGACAACAATGCAAGAGACGACAATGCAAGAACCGACAATGCAAGAGACTACAATTCAAGAGACGACAATGCAAGAAACGACAATGCAAGAGATGACAATTCAAGAGACGACATTGCAAGAGACTACCACGCAAGACACAACCACAGAATCGCCGTATAAAAGAACTGTTATTCTTCTTCACTGGAGAACAAGGCCTGGAGAGTACGTATTCTTCAGGGGAGGAATTGATGAAAACCACAGACAAGGTCAGTAAACTGTTGCTCCCTTTCCTTCTTTTTTCGTTATTAACGTGGACTTTCAAATGGCTTACACATGATCGGTATCCAAAGCGAAAATGTCAGTCGTCTGCTAGCACATCGATCGCCATTTTGTTAAACTTATGTGATACGTGTTATGTTTGGCTTCATTTGCGTCAACATAGCTTTGGCGTTCGTAAGAGAACAAGTATTCAAACTGTACCCATTTTACAATACCCGGATTTTAACGGTGGTACTTGACTTTTTGTGACGAGTTTATGTGTATGTCTCGCTTTCAGTAATATTGGCGTGATTTTAATTGTGATAAAGGGAGACAAAGTCGCTCAGTCACTTTTGATAATATCAACAACAACAACAACAAAAATGATGGGTGGTGTGTGTGTGTGTGGGGGGGGGGGGGGGGGT
>JACVVK020000171.1:205000-257500 GCA_018292915.2 Batillaria attramentaria
CCTCCAACATACTGGCCGTGCCCTTGAGCTCCGCACGAGCGTTCAGTCTGTTCACCTCATCCACCGTCAGCCCCCGCTGGTACCTGCCCCCCGCCTTACCCCCCTTGCCCCTCTGAGGCCCGTGTCCGTTGGGGAGGTGGGGGTTGGAGGAGGAGGAGCTGTGGCTGTGGTGGCTGCCCAGCGAGTGTGCCGAGTTGCTGCGACTCCCTTGCGAGTTACTGGCGTTGAGCTGCTGGACCAAGGGGCTGGCCCGCACCCTGGGGCTGTCCCTCGGGCCGTACGGGTGATTGAGCGCGGCCAGGGCGGAGCTGGGTCTGCCCGACTGCCCCGGGACGGCCAGCGGGGAATTCCTGGCCGGCATGGACAGGGCGGATCCCGTCACCGACACAGGGCTCTGTCTCTGATGCGCACCGTCCCTGAACCCAAGCCCCGGGTACAGGCGATGATGCGCGGGGTGGTGCGGGTGGTGGTGTTGGTGATTGTTCAGGTGAGCCTTCAGCTCGTTGGCGTGTTGGCGGTAGCGCTGGTAATGCTGGATGACGTCCGAATCAGAAGGAGCGATGGAGCTGGCGTTCTCCAGGTCGTAGTGCTCGGGCATGTCCTCGCTGGACATCCCCGGCATGTTGGTGACACCGTTCTGGTCGATGTTCTCGATGATCATGGTGCCGTCCGCGAAGTGCGTGGGCTGGGGCACCCCAGACAGGTTGGACCCGATCAGGTCCGGGCGGGCGGTCAGGGAGCTCGTCTTCTGGCCCGCCAGCTCCTCCGCGATGTGGTTCCTGATGATCATCTCCTCCAGCTGCGAGTTCTCCGCGTAGCGCGAGTCTCGAGAACTGTGCAGGCTGTTCTGGCTGCCCACCAGCTTGCTTCCTCCGCCTCCTCCTCCTGCCTGCTTCCGCCCGGTGTTGTCTCCCTTGGTGGGCAGGCAGCGGTTGAACCAGGACCTGCGCAGCCTGAACAGGACGAACACGATGACGATGGCGATGAGCAGCAAGATGAAGAAGACGATGATGACGATGATGCCTGGCTCCAGACCGCCTCCGGCTTCCACGGGTCCGGTTGGTGCTGTGACTGTGCTGCAGTTGTAAGTTTCGCCGTCCGGGCTGCAGACCTGACCCGACTCGCATGGGTTGCTGGCACACAGAGCAGCACAGCCAGTGGACACGCCCCCGGTGGGAACGATCTCGTAACGGTCTGATGACCCGTTGAGGGGAAGCTTCGCTCCGTTGATTCTGAACTCTGACACGCAGCCTTCAAAACCTGCCGGCAAAAGAAAAATGTGATAAGATTCACTGGTGAGCTGTCAAGCAAAATTCCTTTGTAAGGATAACAGACTGATTGATGGATTGGTGGACTGACTGATGGACTGATTGATGGATTGATGGATCAACTGATGGACAGATTAATGGACTGAGTGACTGATTGATGGACTGATTGAGAGATTGATGGATTGAATGGATGGGTTGATGGATGAATTGATGGACTGATTGGTGGATTGGTGGACTGAGGATTGATGGATTGAGGAAAGAAATGGTAAAAGACGCATAGAAGATGCAGTACTGTAACTGTACGGATTCAAAACGTACAAAACAAAACAAAACTACTGTCACAAAAGGCAATAGCAGTTCACAACTGTGTATCACATAAAATACGAAGTAGGTTTTCTGTCTTCATAACGCACAGACTGTCTAACAGACCCATACACTAAGCCAAAAACAAAAGGCCCTCACCATTCATGGTCTGCCCGTCAGGTAGAACGCGCCCACCGCCGACGCTCATCGCGCTGATGTCGATGGAGTTGAAATCAAACGCCTTTCCGAAGTCACGGGAGCGGGTGAGGTTTCTCAACCCGTTGACGATCAAGGTGACATTGGAGCCCAGCGTTGTCAAGGCAACGTTGTGCCACGTGGCGTCGGCAAGGTTGGTCACCAAGGTAATGGGCTGCTGAGAGGATGGAGCCACCTGCACCCTGACAGCACCCTCCTCCAACTGTGAGAGACAAGAATGAGAGATGTCATGGTTATACGATCTGGCACGGCAAAGTTACCTGAAGATGCATGATGATTCCGGACAATACAAATTATTCACTTTTAGTTTGGGTCAGTGTCGTACCTATCTCCTTTCACCCTTCAGTTTAGCTGTTGCTGTTGGTGGTTGTTGGTTGATTGGTTGGTTGCACAGTTTTCTTTGTAGTTTTGTTTTTGTTTCTTTTTGTGTTTGTGGTGCTGTTTCCCGTTGTTGCTGCATATGTTTGTTTGTTTGCAATGTTTTGTTTGTTTGGTTGGTTGGTTGGTTGTGGTTTTGTTTGTTTGCGAGTCTGTTTGTTTGTTGTTGTTGTTTTTTTTGGGGGGTGGTTGTTGTTGTTGTTTGTTATGGTGTTGTTTGTTTGTTTGTTTTTTTGGCGTGGGGGGGGAGGGGGAAGGGGCTGTTTTTGTTTTTCGTTTTTTTTTTTTGTTTTTTTTTTTTGTTGTTGTTTTTTTGGGTTGTGTTGGGGTCTTTGTTGTTTGTTTGTTTCGGTTTTGTTGTTGTTGTCGTTTGTTTGTTTGTTTTTCTTTTTGGTTGTTTTTTTTGTAAGTTTGTTCATTTGCGTTTACTCACCCATAGCACAAACTGTGTACTGCCGGTACTCGCATGGTACAAAACACCGCTGGCCGCTGTTGTGCGAATGCGTAGCGTCAGCGTTGACTCGGGCGCTGCACGACGGCGACGCGTTTGTCCAATAACCTCTTGCATCATCTGGTCACGACGATAACTCTCACGTGTTGTGAAGGTCACTTTCGCGTTGGCCCCGAAGCCGAATGGCTGCCACTCTGTTGCGGAAAGATCAAGAAAGAGAATGAGTTACTGGGGTACTCCGGCTTCGAGAAAACGGCTGGCAAACCATTCAGCATAACACTCAACAGGCAAGTTTGTCAGTTCGGTAACGTTGCTCTTCTTCTTCTTCTTCTCCTCATTATGACTATTAGTATTTCTTTGCACGTCAGTACATAGTTTTGTGGCAGGGGCCTTCAGTTGTGGCTCTGTAACATAGCTTACTAATGGGAGCCAACTCGAGGGAAAGCGAAACTGTCATATACGCAGTTCTTTCCCTTTATCTAAAACGAAGCAGCTCGTATCGTTGCACACAGACTAAAGAACTTCGCTTTTTGTTCTGAAGATGGGTAACAGTATAGCGCTATCAAAACTCACTATACACAACTGAAGATAACTGTCCATTGACCGGGAAAAAAATAATCATGATAAAAAGATGAATGAATGAATAATAATATAAAAAATAATAAATAATAAAAATTAGCAAATAATAAATACAACAGTAATAAATTCACAACAAAATGTAATAAATTCACAATAAAAAGTAATAAGGAATAAATTCATAAATTCACAAAAAAAGTAATCAGGAATAAATTCATGAATTTACAATACTCACTTGTTTCACACCGGTTCCCTGTTGTGCTGTCCGAGCACACACACGCCGCCTGCGACCAGCGGTCGTCACAGGTGCCGCCGCTCCCACAGGTGGTCGCTGTACACAGGCTGGTGGCCTGGCGACGGGGGCAGGTGTCGCTGAGGTTGGTGAAGTTGATGGCGCGGTTTTTGTCCAGAATGTCCCGGGTGTTGACTCGGAAGGAGTGGGCGCACCCGACGAAGTCGTGGCTCCGGATGGCCCCGGCAAGCTGGAGGATAGGGGTCAGATCCTCCACCCCTCCCACACTCAGAATATCTCCCTGGATGGTGGAGGTCCTGTGGGGAAAAAAGAACGAAGTCGGTCAATCAGTTTTAAAGTTAAAGTCTTTTGTGCATGACCCACTTGGTGCACTGAAAAAGAAAAAGAAAAAGTGTTATGCTAAGTGTTATGCTAAGTGTTATGCTAAGTGTTATGCATGAACTTTTTGCTCATTTGTTATGCTACCCCATGTGCTTCACGATTATACATGCCTAATTAGTTTATAACTACTAAGCTTAAGGCTGAAATGAAACGTCCATGCCTGTTCGCCTTCACCTTGTCTGTACATGTCTGTTCATACCAAAAACAAAATTTAAAAAAAAAATAAAAAAATAAAAAACAGGAAATAAACATGCAAGAACCATCAATCATTTGATCAAATCAATCAGTCAATCAAATAATCAAATAAGCCAATCTTTTTTTCTTTTTCATGAAACTGATAAACAGTGATTCGATTTATGCCAAGCAATATGAAAGGTGACGGTTTAATGGATCCAGAATGGAAGGGCAGTGGGAAACTAGAAAATGCAGGAGAGACTCTGTGCACTACACGTATGTTTCTTTTTAAGTTAACGTACGTGTGTGTGTGTGTGTGTGTGTGTGTGTGTGTGTGTGTGTGTGTGTGTGTGTGTGTCTGTGTGTGTGTGTGTGTGTGTCTGTCTGTCTGTCTGTGTCTGTGAGAGAGAGAGAGAGAGGGAGGGAGAGAGAGGTCCAGACGAAAGGGCACTGGGTCACTCTCGAGGAAGACATTCCGACGAGTACGTGCTGTCAATCCTTCCTCCAAACCTAACACACCTATCCCCCCCCCCACCACTCCCCATCCCCTCCTCCTGCCGTGCGAGAATGTCACCAACTTAGCCGTGGTTTGAGCATGAAGTCATCGCTTAAAGCAAACTTTCCCTACCCGTTTTTCCCAGGTTCTTCCATTCCATGACCTCAAACTTTTTTTTTCCCCTGTGTTAATTATTTCATTCAGGTTTTTCTTCTAAAGGATTTTGACGTATTTTTGAAGTCTGTGTTAGGTGTTACATTTTTATCTCTTTGGTCTCTGTCTTATTCAGAAAAGCCAAGATTTGAATCCGCTTTCACTTTCACATGCACTGTATAACTAGCCGATTTCTCTAACTTGAACATTTCTAAAAAGCGAGACGCAGAAGACTTTACACACACACACACACACACACACACACACACACACACACACACACACACACACACACACACACACACGCACACACAGAGAGAGAGAGAGAGAGAGAGAGAGAGAGAGAGAGAGAGAGAGACAGAGAGAGACAGAGAGAGAGACAGAGACAGAAAGAGACAGAGACAGAGAGCTTAGTTAACACTAAACCACAACAGTCACCATGAACAAGGCATAAAGGCAGTAAAATAAAGATTAGCAACGAAAGATTTATGACCGTTTTGTTATCTCCTACCGAAGTTCCTAGTAACACGACAGATAACCATTTCACCTAACAATCTTTTCCCTGATTAAGCCCGCACGGGATGATCAACGTACAAAGATATGCTATTCTGTCCAGTTCTGTTTTAAAGCAAAACCGAACGGAATAACAGCACGCTCAAATCTGCAAACCCTATTCTCCCCCCTAACAAAAAAGCTCAATGGTCGATAATCCTCTGTCAGTAGTCTCCCTTTGCCAGTGTGTATTTGCCCCTTGCGAAAGAAGATCTGGCTGTTTGGTCAGGTAGCGGGGGGACAGGGAGAGACTATTTGCAGTGTACGACAAAACAGGACATCGCCACATTTCGTCGCCAAGTTGGCAGCTTTGCTACACCCCACACTGCGTCAGTTTGAACAGTCAACTTTTTTTTTTCCTTTGTTTCTTTTTGTGGCATTTTTTTTTCAGGACTACACACAAAAACATCAACGAAAACAGTGACAATGTACGGTGAGAACGCAGTTGGTATACACGGAAGGTGCAAAAAGTATGGCAGATAGGTTGAAGATAGCACTGGTTTCAAACGAATGTCTGAACTACACAGGACATGGCAAACATCGCAAGCATTTACTGATCTCAAACAAAGCAATTACACAGTTGCCAATGTTGCCAGAACGATGATGCATCGCCGATTACGTGGAACATATATTTTTTTCGATAAAATATCTACTCTTGAACTCTCGTAAGAAACTGCTCACATTTAGACGCCTATCCAAGCATTTGCAATAATAAATATAAAATTTAGCCATCAACAGCAAGAGACTGAAAATTTTATCAACAATAACACCATCTTTCGAACCAAACAGAAATAAGTCCAAAATGTGATTCTAAGTTGTCGCAGTGAGAACATTCATTTCTCTTTGAACAGTCAACTTCATAACTCGACAACTTTGTTTGAAGTGTTAGAGGGATAGCTGGAAGGATCTGTTATGCATAATAACGTGAAATGCTAAATCTCTCATAACCAACATTCCAGTTTCGAAGGTCTGTTGCCCATAACTTTGTACTATGCACACACAAAAAAAGTCGATAAACGTTGGACGAATTTCGAAATTCCAAGCGAGGCGGGGGATTAGTGGTTCCCAACCAAAAGATTACAAGTTTTCTAGCAAACTGTGTCACACACATGATATCCACCCTCCACCCCGCACCCCCCCCCCCCCCCCCGCACCCCCCCCCCCCCCCCACTTCCGGCCGCACTCACCCATGCTCACACACACCACACACACACATCAAGAGGACTTTACTCTCTTATTTTGCACACAATACCGTGCAGAGAACACTTTAGTATAGACACGCGCGCGAAAATGATTCTCGGTTGAACTGTTGTACAAGCTAGACCCCGAAGTTTAAATTTCGCACACCTTCAATACAACTGAAGACCAACCAACACCCCCCCCCCCCCACCCCCTCCCACATTCTGACCTGTTTTGAAATGCAGTGTCACATCGTGTCCCACTAAGACACAAGCAAAATTGCAAAACCTCCCAAGCCATACTTACCAAGTACCAACTAACCAATCTGCCTGCTGTTTTCTTGCAAGTTACCCCCCCCCCCCCCACACACACACACCTTCACCCAAACCATCCCTCGGGGAGGGAAAAATCTGCTTTGTCCGCGCGGGCATTTCAGTTATATGACCACCTGTGCGAGTATATCCTACATAACGACTTCATCTGATATCATTTCAGAGTATTATTACACGATAATGTCCGTCGCCGTTACGATGGTATCTCTCACCAGTACAACGAATCCCTCAAGTATATCCGACTCTACACTCCATAATCAAATCACACACTCTGCCTCGTTTTACTGTCCCTCTGCTGGACCCCTAAGGGCCTGATGCTATCTGGACCCTATCCAACACGTCTGCATTTTCCAGCCGTTACTGATCTAAGTTTATTTCCGCACCCTGGGGGTTGTTATATGGTTTTCCAGTGTCTGGACAATGGGATGTGGTCCGTGTCCCAAGCTCTTGTAAGCGGGGCTTATACTGAACTGAGCGAATGGTTAGGCAGGTGATAAAAGACAGACAGACACAGAGACATACAGACCGGAAATGGCAAGCAGAGACAGACAGACGGACAGACGGAAAACTCTGAGAGAGAGAGAGAGAGAGAGAGAGAGAGAGAGAGAGAGATGATGATGATGATGAAACGTTTTTTATTCAGGATAGAGCATTTAGGCATTGCTGCCTATCTTACATGCTGTCCTGCTATTCTACATTAAAGGGTATTGAGAAAAAAAATCAAAACAAACAAACAAACAATGAAAAAGTTTAAAAAAAGAAAGAAAAAAGTATAAACTATCTAGGGGAAATACAGGAGAGAAAAATACACACGATAAACAAATCAAAACATACGTGGCATGTGCTGATGATACTGGATGTATGCCAAGTAAGAAATTTACAGTCGTCTCTAATATTGCAAAACATGTATGTAACACATTTCTATATATATCGTCAGATAAGCGTATCGTGTAGAATTTGTTTGAAGTTTATGAATTTGGAAACGTTTTGGATACTCAGTGGTAAAGAGTTCCACATGGATGCCCCTGAGAAAGACAGGCTACTTTTATATATATCAACCCTTGGACGAGAGAGAGAGAGAGAGGGTGTTTGGCAGTGTAACGTCCTTTTCTACCATGTATGGGTGATATAAAAGACGGGGCAACCTAAAAAAGGCCAGCACAAATATGTGGCCCCACCCGGGATTCGAACTCACGGCCCTAGCACTGAGAATCCAACGCTCTACCATTCGGCTATCAGAGAGAGAGAGAGAGAGAGACAGACAGACAGACAGGCAGACAGAGACAGAGAGACAGAGAGAGAGACAGACAGACAGACAGACAGACAGACAGACCACACACTAGAGCTTGCAGCGTATTCTCCCAGGTAGACAGACGTACAGACATAGACGGAAATACGGACGGACACAGGAGTGAAGAGAAAGCACTTACAGTGGTGAGGTCGGCACACTCGTGTAGCAGGTCGGATCGTCACTCTGACACGCGTCACAGGAACTGCCGTCATCCGCACACCGCTGCACCACCAAGGACGCAACCTGCCAACATCAGCCGTTAACATATTATACAATATCAGCTAAAAAAAAAAAAAAAAAAAAGTAGCACAGTAAACTACACTAAACAAGTCACGATACAGAATTTTTAAGAATCATTGTGATGTTTGCAATGGAAACCATTTAAAATGCAGTTTATTTTTAATTTAACGATGAAGTTTCCCTCGCGTTTTCTGCACTAGCATACCCAAACTCTTATTCTGGCGTTTCAACTTGACTAGGCTACCGAACAAGTCTAGTGGTTAATATATTGGGCTGGTATATTTTTGTAACCACAACAGTGAAGAATCTGACAAAGACACAACCACACACAGCCACGCACACGCATGCACAGACAGACAGACAGACAGACAGACAGACAGACAGACAGACAGACAGACAGACAGACAGACAGACAGACAGACAGACAGACAGACAGACAGACAGACAGACAGACAGACAGACGCACGCACGCACGCACGCACGCACGCACACACACACACACACACTCTCTCTCTCTCTCTCTCTCTCTCTCTCTCTCTCTCTCTCTCTCTCTCTCACACACACACACACACACACACACACACACACACACACACACACACACACACACACACTCAAGATTTGAAAATGGGTTCTGCTTGAATTTAGACAAGCTCATGAAACGAATCCGGCTCTGTGGTCTAGTGCCGTGTGTTGGTTACAGTCAGCACATTCCGAAACAACTGGGACAGTCGGTCTGTCCAGCTTCCTCGCTAGATCAGCAGATGACCTATCTTCAGCTACAAGTACTATCTCTTCTTACTCTTCAAAGGAGAGTAGAGGGACGAGTTACGGAAACTGTACGGAATAAGTAGGGGATTTCCGTTGTTGTGAACTCTCTCTCTCTCTCTCTCTCTCTCTCTCTCTCTCTCTCTCTCTCTCTCTTCAGACCAGTGCAACAACAACAAACAAACAAAAAATGGGACAGAACAGTATCCCCAATAAAGATTTTTTTAACTTAAAAACGCCATAAGGAAAATCCGAAATTTAATGGGCAATAAAGATCTTTTAATGTTTCAAGTCAGACGTCTGAACTGATCCACCTTCCAACCCCAACCCCCCACCCCCACCCCACTCCATTCCCCCCCCCCCCCCTCCCCCTCGGCTCAACCCCCACCTCCAGCGCTGTTTTACAGCGGGACGGCACAAACTGTGTGACCGTCAAGCCACACGACCAAAGTACGGAGACGTATAATCGATTCCAAATCTCCTTAAGTTTGCTGCTACCAGCCCAGGCCGAACGGACTAAATTCCAGTTGACAACGTGGGAGTGAAGGGACGCACGGGTCAGGGCTGGGGTGGGGGGGGGGGGTGAGAGAGCGGGGAGGGACAGAGGGACGGGGAAGTGTGTGTGTGTGGGGGGGGGGGGGGGGGCGCTCAGAGGTATAGACAGGTTGAAAGGGGGTGCAGGCACTCCATGCCCGGAGCGAGATGTCAGGTGCACCTCTCTCTCTCTCCGACTCTCTCTCTCTCTCTCGCTTTTTCTCCTGTCTCGTTGTGTGAAAGTTTGCTTCCAAACCGTCAATCTGCTGAGAAAATCCTCGCAAACACTGACACTACACACTACTGCCCAGGTAAAAGAAAAGCGGAGAGAGAGAGAGAGAGAGCATGCGTGGAGGGAAACTGAGGTGAAGGGGGGGGAGGGAGGGACGGGGGGGAGGGAGGGAGGAAGGCGAGCTCGGAAAAGAAGGGTTGTGAAAGGAAGGCTAGAAATGGCAACACTTACTGGGTCACTTGTACACACAGGATAAAAGCAACGACGCGGACTTTGTGTTTTCCGAAATGAACGACCTGAAAATCCTTAATTGCACGCGAAGAGCCGTATTCCTGCCGCTACTCAGAAACGAAGCTATTCTGGTCGGACTTCACGCAAGCTGATTTTTTTTTTTTTTTTAAATACCATGATTCAAAGTTAATACAGTCCACGGTGAACAGAAACATGTCTCGACGCATCCTGAATAATGTGAAAACTTGATGCTGGAGACGTATATTGCTCTTCTATGTCCTGAATGTTTATGAAAATAATAACCTACCTGTGGAACTGAGAAATTGGCCGGTAGGAAGGAGTGGGGGAGTGGACGGGGGGGGGGGGGAGTGGGAGGGGGTGCGGGGGAGGGGGGGAGCAAAACAAAATCAGAAATTGATGAAGAGAGGCAAGAAGCAAACAAAAGAAAAACTAAAACAAACAAACAAACAAGCGAATAGGACGATTAAAAAAAAAATTAATGATACACCAACCTGAGCCAGTTTCTGGGCCTCCAGCCTGTACCAGTGCCCGGTGCTGACGTTGGTGGCTCCGACCTCGACCACGACAGGCTCGGGGCCCAGCTTGAAGGAGAAGCGGACAGCACCGTTGACTACCTCCAGAGCCACGTAACCGCTGTCCACGCTGTTGATGGAGACTGGGTTAAACAGCAGCAGGGCGTTCCTAGACCTGGTGGCGAAGTGACCTGTCACCACGATGTTGCCGAACTCGGAAATAGTTGGCATGGTGAGGTACGAGCCCTCGTTGAAGCCCAGGCTGGACTTCTCACACACGTCCCCGAAGAACCCGTAGGCGCACAGGCAGCGGAAGCCTCCCTCGGGCACCTCCAGGTCTTCCAGGCAGGTGGCCCCGTTGAGGCAAGGCCTGCTGACGCACTGGAACTCCGTCTCGCAGAACTTGCCGGTGAACTGCGGCGGGCAGTCGCACTTGAAGGAGCCGGGGGTGTTGACGCAGGTTCCGCCGGACTGGCAAGGTCGTCCCAGGCACTCGTCCACGTCGCTCTCGCAGTATGTGCCGGTCCACTCCGAAGGGCAGCTGCACCTGTTGTTTTCGCACGTCCCACCATTAGCGCAGTAGCTGTCGCCGCAGGGTTGCATGGCCGTCTCACAGAAGTCGCCACCGTAGGCTGGTGAGCAGAGGCAAGTCTCAGTGAGGGACGGGGAGGAGGAGGTGAGGATCAGGAGAGGGGACTCGTTGGACAGGAGCCCCGGGGACATGGCCACCCTGGTCACGCATTCCCCGTTGTGCTGGCACGGGCTGGCGGAGCAGAGCTGGAAGGCAGCGTCCCTGACCTTGACCCCTGCCCTGCTGTTGAGGATGGAGGTGGACTGGCGGAGCTTCTGACTCAGCGTGCTCTGAGACACAACGCCGCGCTCGTCGCTGACGGACAGGAAAACGAACAGGTCCGTGCCGTTTGCCTTCACACTGAACACGAACGCCTCGCTGGACAAACCGAACAGACCTTTCACGGCGTTCGTGAACGCCACGTACTTGTTTTCCAAGAACTCTGCTGACGTTATCCCTTCCAGCAGCACGGCCACGGCGTTGTCCAAAGAATCCTCGTCGTACCTCTGCAGTTCCACCCTGACGTTGTAGTTGACTTCAGGGAAGCTTCCGTCAGAGCCGGCGATGGACAGCTGGTGAGAGTCCTGGTTAGAGTCCACGTTCATCCTCAACGCACACTCTTCGGTGATGCTGAAGACGGAGGACCCGCCGCCCACGATCCTGCAGCTGTAGTTCCCCTCCAGGTCGTCGTCCAGAGGTCTGACGTCGGCGATGACGCCCACAGGGGACATGCCGTCCAGCACCGTCACCCGCACCGTCAGCGGCCTGGGCTGCGGCGGGGTGTTGTTGACGTCACTCACCACCACGGTGAAGGTCAGGGTGGAGCTCATCTTGGGCACCCCGTTGTCGGAGACGATCACCGGGATGAGAAATTCCGGGTGCTGCTCGCGGTTCAGGGCGACTCTGGTTTTGACCAAGCCTCTCTCGCGCTCGATGTCGAAGAAGTCGAGGTACTGGACGCCCACGTATGTATAGGGTCCCCTGTTGTGCGGCGCGTCAGGGTCTGACGTGTTCGTGTCGAGTGTCGTCACTACGGTGCCGGGCGGGAGACCTTCTGTGACGTAGACCGTCAGTCGCGGGGGGTCGAACACAGGCCCGTTGTCGTTGACGTCATCCAGGATAACTCTCACGGTACACGTGCCTGTGGGAGGGAAGAACAGGGCTTACTGACAATCCGTTTATAACCTTGTTGTGTTGTGCTGTTTTTCACACAAAGAGTTGCCGAGTAACTGATTCGACACTGAGGAGCGTGTCCGCACTTGTAAGTAGCAGTATAACAACAAATTCTCTCTCTCTCTCTCTCTCTCTCTCTCTCTCTCTCTCTCTCTCTCACACACACACACACACACACACACACACACACACACACACACACACACACACACCCCACTACCCTCCATTAACACGAAATTTCGATTTCAACCTCAATACGTGTTATGCCTTCGGGCTGTTATTTTTACATTGTTGCTGCTGTAGTTTCCTATGAGCGTAATGTCATCTTCTTTTAAAGAACTGTTTCTCTTGTAATGTCCAGTGCGAGTTAGGCTCCGTGTTGAAGTATTTTTAAAATCGCATAACGAAAAAAATAAAATAAAATAAAAATAAACTCACCAGTCTGTGGCGGAATGCCCGTGTCGACCGCCACCACCGTGATGTCGTATGCGGGCACGGTCTCGCGATCCAGGATGCCCAACCCCGTGGTCTCAATCCTGCCCGAGTTGGCGTCGATCCGGAACCAGGACCCCTCGTTCCCGGCCTCCAGCTTGTACTGGAAGTTCCTGTTTTCCTCCCTGATGTCGTTGTCGGACGCCACGACCGTGATGACCGGCGTCGCAGCCCCGGACCCTTCCCGCACGTGCGCCTCGTACACGTCCTGGGTGAAGACAGGCGGGTCGTTGGCGTCTTCCACGGTGATGGTGATGGTGCAGATGTCGGTGTCGTTGTTGCCGAGGATGCTGCCCCAGTTCTTGGCCAGGGCCGTGAGGATGATCCTGGGGGACGACTCGTAGTCTGGGCGTTGCACGACGCGTAAGGTTCCGGTCAAGGGGTCGAGGGCAAAACCTGAAGAAGAAAACACGCGCGGAGGGTGAGCAAAATTATGACCAGGTGGTGCGTGAATTTAGACGCACGGTTACACGACTGCCAGTCTGCATGTTGCCGTGCTCGGCTGCCTGCTGGCGGGCAGCGGTTTTTTTCCGCACACGCAGTCTGCGGCGTTGCAAGGTTTGGGCAGTGATTGGTCAGTTGGCTGTACGGGCTGCCTGGGGCTAGCTGGCTGCCAGGAAAAATAGGACGGCTTTCTACTGCCGAGCCGGCACCGGCAAGGGGGATATGCCAACTGGCCGCCGGCGATTTAATTAGGGTTGCCTGCGTTTCTAGCCCTGCAAGTGCCGATCCTGGCAACGTGTAGCAGCGGCCCTTAGAGCGTTAAAGGCCGTGCTGAATAAGGCTCAGAGTTTGCTGAATGCTGTATTTTGGGGTTCCTGGCTTTTGTCTCAAACGAAGGTGATTTCAAAGAGAGGTCATCGGAAATTCGTACGTCTGTGCAAATTTTTACCTTGCCTGGGCCATCATTATTCTGATCAATCACGTCAACACTCTCTGGGGCACAGAGTCTTTCAGTGGAAAGTACCTCTGTGCACAGTGGGGAAATGGCGCTCACTGCGCTACCGTGACGGGCCTAAATTGTCTCGGTGCTCTCAAACACAAGGTCGCGCACTATGTTATCCTTGACCAGCTTTGAACCCAGAGGGATCCTCAGTGGCGCAAGTGATGGCAGGCTGTCTTCAGAGTGAAAGTAGGCGTGTTTCTGAATCAGAGACATACATAACATGTCTCTGTCTGAATGTACAGATCTATTATTACATTCAGTCCTAGACCACGGGTGTGTATGCTTTTGTAATCGTCTCTTATTCCACCACAAGGCAGGTACGTGATCGTTTGCACCGTGCAATAATACTTGCCTGTAGAGTGCAACACCTTGGCCTGTCAGAGTGCAACCCCCTTGCTGTTTACTCACATCCTGTTGGATCAGTGTACCACGTAAACAGTGCCATCAAAGCGCAACAATAATTGTCCGCTGGCAAAGATTTTGCCCAAACGAAAAGTGGTCGGATATTCAAGACTTCGTTTCAAATCGAATCATATGACACACAAGTCTCTGCTTTTCTAAAAAAAATTCGCCATTTTTGAAAATGGCGCTGGGTGTAAGCAGTCACATTTTCACGCCCCGCCGAAAAGGGACTGCACTCTGGAGTCTATCACGTCAAGTCAAGTCAAGTCAAAATACTTTATTTATCCCCGTAGGGCAATTCATGCGGGCGAGCATAAGACACATAAAAGAAGTTAAGATCACTAAATTCATATAATTGTACACTCTCTCTCTCTCTCTCTCTCTCTCTCTCTCTCTCTCTCTCACACACACACACACACACACACACACACACACACACACACACACACACACACACACACACACACACAATCGCTAACTGGACGACAAACATGCATTACGTAAATTCTTGCTATAGCTGCTGGGAATATTATATATCAAGTAACAAAGTTAAGGTGAATATGTTAAGATGACAGCCTAGTACCAGAACACACACACACACACACACACACACACACACACACACACACACACACACACAGGGACAGCCAGACACACGGACAGACACACAGGCACACACACAAACACTTACGCCTATCTGTTTTAGATAGTAAAACCGAAAAAAAGGGGGGGGGGGGGGTCTTCCGGATTATCACATGCTGACCAAACAAATCACATCCAAAAGCAACACCGTACACAGAACGTGTGATATACTAAAAAAACTAAAAAAAAACCCACCAACACCTGTAATGAACCTACTCACCTTTAAGGTTGCTGGAGCCGACCAGGTAGTAGTAGACGACACCGTCAACACCTTTGTCGTCGTCGGTGGCGTGGATGGTGACAAGGGTGGTGTTCATGATGGCGGACTCGCTAACTGTGTGACTGTACTCCTTCTGCACGAACCTGGGGTAGTACTCGTTCACACCAGTCACGTACACTCGTACCTGTAACACGAGTCAGAAATCATTACACGTATACTCGCTGGTTTTTGGGTTTGTTTGTTTTGAAGTCGCCGAGTGCAGAAGGTAAAGTAAGTTTTCAAAAATATGTATTTGGTATGCAGAATGTCTAGTACAGTGAGCCATGGCCGCAAGCATATATTTACGGTTGCACGCACATATTTCGAGAAGCGAAACTTGGCCTCCCAACCTAGTTCGAGTAAAAAATAAAACGGTCAGCCGTAGGAACGAAGGAAGAAACGCAAATAAAAGAAACAAAAGAAACCAAGGAAACGGACGAGGGCATAAAAAAATGGAAGAAAGAAAGGAAAAGAACAAAAGAAAGAACGACAGAAAAGGGGGAAGAGAGAGAGAGAGAGAGAGAGACAGACAGACAGACAGACAGACAGACAGGCAGGCAGGCAGACAGAGACATAGACAGAGAGACAGAGAGATAGACTGACAGAAAGAGGGTAAGAAAAGGAAGAGAAAATAAAAAGAGAGAAAGAAAAGAACGAACGTGTTTGGGATGGTAAAGTTCTTTTCCACCACATTATGGATGATATCAACGACGGGGCAACGAAAAAAAGGCCAACACAAACATTTGGCCCCTGCCGGGATCCGAACTCACGACCCGAGCGTTGACAGTCCAAAAGAAAAGCAGGAAAGAACGATGGAAAGACAGACAGAAAGAAAGAACAATACAAATAACTCCTATGAACTTAGCAACGTGTACTGACCTCTGCCACGTTCCGTCTGACCGGTGTCCCAGTCCCGGCGTTAGGGTTGTACGCCATGACCGCCAGCGTGTACATGTCACGTGACTCGTAATCCAGACGACCCTTCACCGTCACAGTACCGGAGTCCTGGTGGATGGCGAACATGCTGTCGGCCGCGGCGTCGCCCACGATGTCGTACCTGACGACCGCGTTGTTGCCGGAGTCCGCGTCCTCCGCCTCCATCGTTATGACGACGGCGCCCACCCTGGAGTCCTCCGGCACGAAGGCGTTGTACAGGGACTTGTTGAACACGGGGCTGTTGTCATTGACGTCCACCAGGGTGAGAGTGTAGCGTCTGGTGACGTTCAGGCTAAGCAGCCCCATGTCTCGCGCGGTGATGTCCAGGACGTGCACCTTCTGGGTCTCGTAGTCCAGCTCTCCAGCCACCTTCAGGTACCCGCGCACCGGGTCGATGTCGAACAGGCCTCCCTCGTTGCCGCCGGAGATGGAGTAGCGAACTTGGCCGTTGAGGCCCGGGCCGTCCCGGTCCATGGCGCTGATGGTGTCGATGACGAAGCCCACTATGGCGTCCTCCGGGATCTGTTTAGACATGATAGGGTTCCGGAAGTCGGGTCGGTACTGGTTGGTCTGGGTGATGGTCAGCACGACCCTGGCGTTGGCAGACAGCTTGGGATCGCCCTGGTCCTCGGCCGTAACGACGATGACGTAATTCTGCCCTGCCCGGATGGAGCTCGGCGATGACCGCACGGACACCTCACCAGTGTCCTCATCCACCCCGAACAAGGAAGACCCGTTGCCGTCAGAGACACGGTACTTCACTTGAGCGTTGACGCCGAAGTCCAGGTAGTCGTGAGCTTGAACGGTCAGAATGGAGATGCCCCGGTTAGCGTTCTCCGGAACTGCAGACATGTACTCGCTCAGTTCGAATTCTGGAGCGTGGTTGTTGGCGTCTGTGATGGAGACGGTGACGGTGGTTTCCGACGACAGCGACGGCATGCCGAGGTCGGTGACGAGAACGTCCAGCGTGTGGATGTTGGACGGGGAAGGTCCGTCTATGCTTTGTTGGTACTCCATGCTAGTCCGCGTTTTGATCTCCCCTGTCTCCGCGTCCAGCTCGAACAGAATGGAAGGACGCTTCAGCGAGAAGTAAAATTCATTGTTCGGGGAGCTGATGTCAAGGTCAGAAGCCATCAGCCGTCCCACCAGCGTGCCCTCTGGTTGACCTTCACGGAGGTCAAACGCGAAGGTCGGGCTGACGAACTGAGGAGCGTTGTCATTGACGTCCAGGAGCCGAATGATGATCTGGGTCTTGACTGAGTGACTCGCGTCCGACACCCCGACAAAAGGCCGGTACCTCTCGTTCGCCTCGGCGTCCAGAAGGAGCTTGTTGGTGATGTTCCCGCTGATGGGGTCTACGGCAAAGGGCAGCGACTCGGCTCCCGCGATGAGCTGGTAGGTGGCGTTGGCATTGGCAGGCGTGTCCTTGTCCGTGGAGGTCAAGGTCAGGATGAGGGAGTGGAGGGGCAGGTCCTCGGGCACCGCCATGCTGAAGAGGCCGGAGAAGACTGGCGGGTTGTCGTTCAGATCAAGGATTGTCACTCTCACAGTGGACGTGGCCGTCAGAGGTGGGGAGCCCTATGATGCACAGACAGTGTAATATTTGTAAATAGCAATAAGGCTGAAAAGTGGCACCCCTGAGGCTCGGAAACCAGCTGCTTGTGGCTTTTATGAATTCCGGGTCGTTTACTAGAAATACACGTACTTCAGGTCGACCACTGTTTGGATACTGTTCAAGTATTACTCCGCGTGCGTCAGCTACTAATGTAGTTTGTCTGAAGTTGGGGTACGTGCTGTTGTTGTTGCCTATAAGAGGCAAGCGGGAAGCTGCTGGTTAAGGCAGTACACCTTTAAGATCAGGAACTTTCTGTATGTAATGTGTATGTAAAGTGCACATAATATGTATGTAATGCTATTGTAAGGCGCCCAGAGCTCCAGCAGGAGGTTGGGTGCCAAACAAATTATTATTATTATTATTAAAGTGTTTCGAACAGTAGCCGACATTACTGCGTCAGTGGGTTCCCAAGAGACCAAGAGACTGAGGCTGGGACTAACCGAGCGAAATCAAGGAGCCCGGAAACAGTTTTAGGGATATTCGTCGAGCGGACGTCTACATCTGGCCAACCATGGCCTTACACTTTACAGTCCGCACAACTCACCTGGTCCACAGCTTCCACCACCAGGTTGTACAGGTCAATGCCCTCGCGATCGACGACCGGATTGTGAGTGGTGACGAGCCCTGACGAGGGGTGGATCTGGAACGTGTTGTTCTCGTTCCCGGACACGATGTGGAACGCGATCTGACCGTTCGTGCCGGAGTCGGCGTCCGACGCTTGTACCTGGAGTAAAGACAGAACGCATGCAGGTAAGGAAGAGGCAATGAGGATCAGTCCGCAATAGGCGCCGTGACGGGGTCATTGTGTAAACCAAACACTTGGACAATTTCAATTTCAACGATACTGGGGGTGGATGTTTAGGAGTTTAACGTCCTTTTTCCACCACGCATGGGTGATATCAAAGACGGGCAAACGAGAAAAAGGCCAGCACAAATATTTGGCCCCAGCCGGGATTTGAAGTCAACGACACTAGGGAGACATACTTCTGAGCGGTGGGGTGGAGTGTACATGGGATTTTCTGAAGACCAGAGCTGATGCCATCTTTTTACCTGAACTGAACTGGAATGTTTAAAACCTGGGAGGTACTTTGTTCTTTGATTAGATGCGAATTTCCCCCTTTTTTTCCCCCGAAAAGGTAGGTTTGTTGGCTGGTTTGTTTGTGTTCGTCATAATGGCTGGATAATTGGTAATTTGGTTGACCACTGCCCCGGTTGAGTCTCTGTCTCTGCCCCCCTCCCCCCACCCCCCACACACATCCCCTACTCTCTCCTATCTGCTATTCTTGTCCATATATCATCAGGGGAACTGGTTCGATCAGACAACACTAACAGACCGCACAATGATAAAACAATAGGCAAAAAGAACCAAAGCGTACCCGTATAACGCTGGTGCCGAGCGGCTGATTTTCCACAAAAGACTTTTCGTACAGAGAGGCGCTGAACCTCGGCATGTTGTCGTTGGCGTCCTCAACAGTGACAGTGAGCTGCTTGTAGGAAGACAGAGGGTCGCTGGCGTGATTGTCCTGGGCCCTCAGCCACAGAGTCAGACTGGAGGCCACCTGCACAACGAATAGGGCTCAATGTGAAATCCTACATAACAATTTGGAAAATTCAAAATCATGGTTTCATACGGCTGAATCAAAATTGCAAAATACTAACTGCATCATCCAATCTTGTTTACACACCGTAGCAAAACCATAATAAAATTCAATTGCTCATTGGGTTTGTTTGTTTCTTTGTTTGTTTGTTGTTGATTTTTTTTGTTTAACTCAATAGCAAAACAAAAAATCAAGATGAGAGAAAACCCCTAAATTCTAAATTACAACGAGAGCCAAGCCATCGAATGGCATTTTTTAAAGCGCATTTCTTGAGTTGAACAATTTAGGTCTTGTATTTACCCCCCCCCCCCCCCCCCCCCACACACACACACGCCACAACCCTTGACAACACCAGAGACATACTTTCCCCTACAATGTTCTGGCGAAACAATAGCGTGCAAAACGACACCACACGTCATGGGGCAACCAGATTTGCTTGAAGAAAAGCAAGATCTTCCAAGGTGTAAACTTACCTCATAGTCTATAAGCCCCGCCACAGTGATTGTCCCGTTGTCCTCATTGATGGTCAAAGCTGAGTTGACGTTCCCACCCACGATGTGGTATGACACGCGGTTGCTGCGTGACGTCACAGCGCTGACTGTTGTGAGTACTGTCCCTTTGCGCGAGTTCTCGGGAATGCGCACATTTGTTGGGAACTCGCCAAACGAGGGAGGAGCACCAGACACTCTCCGGAGTTGGACAGTTACAGACACTGTAGAATTCCTCGGTGAGATGCCCTGAAATGAAACATGGGTCAATGATAAGTGACGTCAATTGTTGTGCGGTATTGTTGTGTCGTCATGGTTGATGCTCACACTTGTTGTCGTATAATTACTGGGGTCAAAACATAACATCCCATGTGGACAACACAAACTGACTAACTTTTGATCGAGTTTTCTGTGATCATTTACACAACATCCTTGAAGAACCTCGTTTGACTTTCTGACATGACACTGCATTGAATGATGGCAGAAGAGACTAAATCAAGACTGCACTATAATTTTCTTCTTCTGTATCGTCTTAATTTGTCTTTTGTCCATTATAAGTTAAAGTGGTGGGGGAATAGGGGAGGGAGGTGTGTGTGTGTGTGTGTGTGTGTGTGTGTGTGTGTGTGTGTGTGTGTGTGTGTGTGTGTGTGTGTGTGTGTGTGTGAAGGGGAGGGGGTGTCTTGATCATGTCACATGTGCGTCGCTACGAAGACACAAACAAAACAAACAATTTCTTAAAAACAAAAACCCCACTGTATCAAACCATCAGAATAACAAACTCTTTTCAGACCTAGCATTTCATCCATACAGCCAGGCTCCAGGCATGTCTGTGAAACGAAAACAAAAAACCTTGACTCAAGCTCACCAAGTCTGATGCTCGAACTTGGAACGTGTAGGTTCCGGTGCCAGAAAGCCTCTGCGCGGCCGTGATGACGCCGGTCTCTGTGCTGATGTGGAAGCGACTCTCACCGTCCACGAAGGAGTAGACTACCTTCCCGTTGTTGCCGCTGTCCTTGTCCACAGCTGTGACGCCGATCACAAAATCGCCTACGGAACGAAACAGAAACCACGCGTGTAAATACAGCGAAACAGCCATGCCACTCAATGAGTGACTGAAGGAATGAAGGAATGAAGGAATCAGCGAATGAATGAAGGAAGGAAGGAAGGAAGGAAGGAAGGAAGGAAGGAAGGAAGGAATGGGTGTTGTTTTCAATAATCGGAAATATCACGGGAATCTGAGCGTGTCAAAAGCACACATGGTCAATGGAAGTGGACTGGAAACAGGCAGTATGAAAACAGTGTGAGACTTTGTACTTTCTGTTAGCTCAAGCAGTTTTCTCTTTAAATCGGTGTCTAAAGAATTTTACCTCCAGGAAATTTTAGCCCCTATCATGAAACTCATATTCTACTCAGTGACACTGGTGCTGACTACCAGGTACATACAAATTTATTATCTAAGCAAAAGCAGGGAGGAAAAACCGGGGGGGGGGAGTATGACAGGTTTCAGTGCTTTGTACGGTGGACACTGCACTTTCAAATATCCCGTAGCGAAACGAATTTTCAAAATGAAAGATTAATAATACAATCTGCAAGTATGAACGAACAGTACTCAATAATACATACTCGATAACCCTCGATAAGTATCACCTACTAACTCGAAAACACACAACGTCCTACCTGGATCACTCGGGTCCATGATGGTCTGAGAGTAAGACGCCTGTTCAAAGGCCGGTGAGTTATCGTTCTCATCGTCAACGTAGATGATGACGCTGCACGACGATGACTTGGGAGGGATGCCCTGATCCGTCGCTATGACAACCAGGTGGTACTCCGCCGACTCCTCCCGGTCGAGGGACTGGGTGGTGAGGATTTCCCCTGTGCTTGGGAGGACAGTGAAGCGGTCCCTCTGGGTATCCTCCAAGCGGTACCTGCAATGGACACATATTGACCGTGGGGTCAGGTGCAGTGACTATTTCGAGAACCCTGTTGGGCGAGTGTGCTAGTTTGTAATGATTTTTGTTGTCATGAAAAAGCGTGATTTTTATATCTTATAGGCCAAGGTGCATGCCAGGGGGCTGCAACAAGTGTCAAGTTGCCAATGAAGCTGGGACTTTTTTGACCAGGAGAGTAGCAAAAGCGACGCGAGCGGATTTCGATGAAGCGGCTTTCTGGCCCAAACAGAAAGTAGACTAGCATTATTGCAATGAAGCCTGAGCAGAAAGGAGACATTCAGTTTTTTCAAACCCCTTTCAGGTGCGTGCCATTGAATGGTCTGTGCTTGGTAATTTTTGTTTCTAGACTGAAGAATTTCTAGGGGTGACTATGATGCCTGAGGCTAATAGGGAATATATCGGCATTTTAAGACCTCGTGCATTTGTTTGTACAAAATGGTGAAACTTCAAGGTGGATATGACCAAACATCGACCCAGGTAGTGTCGTATCTTGTCAACTGAAAAAGACTATTTGGCTGAAAGTTTGGAAAATTGGATTTATTTTGTTTCTCAGGTCTCAGATAAATGAAAGTGCTGTAAGAAAAAAAAAAGCTCTTTTAACTAAATGACGACACAGATAAGTAAAGCTTCCCTTTGCATTTGCCAAATTTATATCTTGTCACTTGGATAAGACTTCTTGGCCGAACATTTGGTAAATTGAATTTATTTTCTGTCTGAGGCCTCCAAGAAGTGAGAGTGATGTAAAAATAAAAGCACCCTGCATTTTCTTTAACATTCAGATCTGTTGTACATGTGTTTCATCTTCGACTACGTGTGTGATACTAGTGAATCGGTTTTTCTGACCCAAGTTCCTGCATGACAAAACGCAGAAAGTCACCACATTTTTACCGTGCTCAGTAATATAACCCAGTGTGCACATGCAGCTCCTTTGATATCGAGGACCAATCAAAGGGCTTCTCAAGAGGTCTCCTAGACTCTGGCAAATTTCAATTTCATTTGCACGGTCATGCACAACCTCTCTTCGCTGTGTTTGCTTTGCCATAAATTCAAAGTCAAATGAGAGGAGACAACATCAGACCAATGAATCGGGACATGTGTCTAAACCACTTCACAGAAATGGCACCCATCAAAACTGAAATATGAACCAAAGAAAGAAAACAAAGTAAAAAAAAAAACTATCTTTATGAATACTCACATGATTTGAGCATTGACCCCTTCGTCAAGGTCAGTGGCGGTGACGGTGATCACTGATTGGCTGCTGCCGCCGTTTTCTGTCACGTGACCGATGTAGGGGGCGGTACTGTCGAAGGTAGGAGCGTGGTCATTGACGTCTTTCACGTATACTGTCAGCGTGCCAGTACCGGTCAATCGGGGTGTGCCTGGAACACACACAAAACGAAAAAACAAACTTAAACATACGTGTGGAATACAGAGAAAACAGACAGAAGGGTTTTCCTTCAAATATTCAAAGCTTTTGTTATTGAATTATTGTTCACGAGGTACCAAACTCAAGCATTGTCTAAGTGCATCAATTCTGAATTATACAAAAGTGATGTCAGTTTTGTAAGGAATTCGGCACAGTTCTTACAGCCCAGCCCCCACCCCCGCACCCCCACTCCCAACCACAAAGTGACAAGTGACAAAGACACTGAACTGTCTCACAACGGCTGATTCATTGACTTCCATGATACATACTTACCATTGGAAAATTAGCTTCTCTCTCTCTCTCTCTCTCTCTCTCTCTCTCTCTGTGCGTGCGTGCGTGCGTGCGTGCGTGCGTGCGTGCGTGCGTGCGTGTGTGTGTGTGTGTGTGTGTGTCTGTGTGTGTGTGTGTCTGTGTGTGTGCGTGCGTGCGTGCGTGCGTGCGTGCGTGCGTGCGTGCGTGCGTGCGTGCGTGCGTGCGTGCGTGCGTGCGTGCGTGTGTGTGTGTCTGTGTGTGTGTGTGTCTGTGTGTGTGTGGGTGTGAAGCAGACAAGGTGAGGACAAAAGCGGCACTTCTATCGACTGATAACTCGTCAAGACTTACTAACTGAGAGATTAAGGAACTGTTGCATTTTAGCTTGACATTTCCTACGCTCTCACTGAGTTTCAACTCATATACTACCAAGACAGATGTTGTTGTTGTGAACCCAAAAGCGGCTATACGGTTTCTCGTCCTTTCATCACTCCCCTGTGTTTTGATACCATTCCCAATCACTATCTGCCCGCTGGGAGCGGCCTAAGTGGCACTTTGTGGTGAAGACATAGAAATTCAATTAGAAACCTCTAATGAACACAGCCACTGCGACTGAAGCAGCTTTTGGCAGGGATGAAGCGCCTTTGGGAGACTATAGTCGATCTCAATGCCGCACTTTTCACCTCTGGGTTATGAGTATGTTGCTATGGTAACCCGGCCCTCCAGGATTGGTCATCTGGTCAGAAGCGATGACCGATGGATCTCTATTGTCACTCGCAGCTGTTAAACGCTGGTCGCGGACCGGCGTTTGCGCCTTTCAGAGAGGCGCCAGAGGAAAATATTAGCTGCCCGGCGTTTCAGGCAATCGGCTTTTAGAAACACTTCTAGGTCTGGGCCGCATGTTTGTCGGGAGAGGCAGGCTCTGATTCACTTGTCTGTGTGTCTAGTTCGGTAGGAACGTACCCTGATTGTTTCGGACTGTTTGGCCATATTTCATGCACGTGGTTGCTTGTTGTTACGAAGCTGGTGTGCTGGTAATCCCCCCCCCCCTCCCCACCCCACCACTCCGTCCATCCTAGTCCTTTTGCTATCCTCCGAACACGCACGCACGCGCGCACGCACAAGACAGACAGACAGAGATTGAGAGACAGACAGGCAGCCGGACAGACAGAGAAACTGACAGACAGAGAGAGAGAGAGAGTGGGTGGGTGGGTGCTTGGGAGTTTAACGTCCTTCTCCACCAATTATGGACATAGAGAGAGAGAGAGAGAGAGAGAGAGACAGACAGAGACAGACAGAGACAGACAGACAGACAGACAGAGACAGACAGAGCTCATCACAATTTTCAAGTCAGTCAACGTTCCCCCCCCCCCCCCCCTTTTTTTTTTTCCACGACAAACGAAAGGGCACGACGAATAACCACCCGATTACAAAGTCCATTTCTCCTCGAGCCGTCATCAGCAATTCAAGCATGGAAACGATATTCTAATCAAGCGAGAGATGGAGTCCTTCATGAATAAAACAAGCGCAAAAAAAAAAAAAATTCTCAGCGTTCCACCAGCGCTCGGAAACTCAGCGAACCAACTGTGCTAATGTCAAGTCAACACCCACAATTCTACCCGGGCACATCGAAAAGGGACTTCCACGCTTATCAAATCCACAGCGCTTAGGCCCTTTATCTCGATAACCGGAGTAATCCCTTCTGCTGTCCAGTGCTGCTTGGTGTCATAACGGTTAATTGCGTCTACCGCCGAACCTGCAGATTGCGGGCCGAGGCTCATTGTGTAAGGATCACTGATGGAGTAATTAATCTCTTCATCTTACACCTCAGTCTTCTCGCCTACCATTAGCGGCTGCCCGCTGACCACTCATGCTCACTGATTAGCCGTTGGTCACAAGCCTTGCCTGGTCAGAGAGAGAGAGAGAGAGACAGAGACAGAGAGAGAGAGAGAGCCCACATGCATTGACTGAGCGAATCAAATGGCAGTTACTTGGGCCGGAGGCATGAGCTGCTCCTTAGTGCTAGTAATTGGCGGGTTCTTGTGAATGTCACGTGCGCGTTTCCAGCTGGACTGACGGCCGGTGTGAGAGTGGATATGTCAGCGTGACATTTTGACCGGAAGGTGAAAAATGACGGGGCTCGTTGGTGGTCGTAGGGAGGCGGTGGTGATGAGCGATGATGGTCTGTCATTAGGTCGTCATTTGTCAGTCAGTCTCTGCTCGGCGCCGGACTAATGTGATTCGAGAGACATAGGCTGTGTATTTGTGGCACTGGATCAACATCTCATGCACAATGATTAGGTTTGACACGTTCTCCTGTCACAGAGTTAAAGATGGAAATAATGAGTGACTTGGCACAGATCATAATTCCTTCATTAAAACGGACGAAAGACGAACGACCGGGAAAGAAGAGAAATGATGGCTGTCAAGCGGGCAGTTTGGGCCAACCATTCACCGATTTGGTTGACCAATCAGGGGCAAGGTTGACCATGCAATCCGAAACCAGTATGACCAAACATAAGTTGGTCTGACCAATCAGAAACCATTTCCATCAATCATAAAGTAAGTTTGACTACACGTCCAATCATTTAAAATCATCTAATTCTTCAAATTTCAGTTGACTTCAACCCGAGTCAAACTCAATGCCAAAGAAAACATGAAACCAAGGTGGCAAGGCCGGTAAACGTGACTCATCGACTCTCCCTGTTTGTACACCCTTTTCCTACCCCCCCCCCCCCCTCCTCGCCCACTCTGCCTCCCCCCCCCCACCCCCCCAAGCCCGGCCAATGAGACCTAACAATTAAATAATGCCAAAGACAACCAACTTACGCTTTGGAACAGTGAGTGCGCCTGTACACTCGAAATACTCTATCTTGATGATTGGTACAGCTCTTAACGCGAAACAGTGTTGTCTACACTTTGCGTGAGCGGTCGAACACTCAAATCAGTCTACGACTGTTGTTACACTACTGGAGCGCTCAGTGTGATCACCGCCGCGTCATCGAGTACGCTTCTGTTGGCTCAGTGCCAGCATTACAGACGCTGTCACTGTCCAGGTGTCTACGTGGTGTGATGATTGGTACCACGAAAACAGCTCAGAACAGTCTGTGAGCATAAAAATGGTAGCATCATCCCTTTTAAGTAATCCCTCAAAATCGCAGTTCACTTCTCAGAGTCTCGCAAACTGCACTGCACACAACACTGCAACAGCAGCAGAAGAGCATATATAGTCAGTCGCCCCTAACTCGTCCAAGCCAAGTGACATTTCTACGGGTGTTTTTCGCCAACAAACAGTGACAGACACGTCAAGATGTGCACTCTCTCGCTGCATTTCCCTCTTTTGTCTGTTACGCATTACAGACAGGGAGACGATTAGAAACATCGCTGACGTGCTTGGGGGAAATTCCTCGGCAAAGTAACACGTGTTTTCCCCATTGGCGAAACTACAATTTTGGGTAACATGTTTTAGGTCAGAATTCCGGACCACCCCCCTTACCACACCACGTGGGTCCTTTATTTGTCTGGATTCCTCCCTCCGCTGGGTCTGGAGAGGTGCAGGGAATATTGGCTGCAGCCAAGCACAAAATAGGGGCTTCATAATTATAGCCAGATGGTCACAGCCGGTTACGTCTAGGGGGATGTGTGTGTGTGTGTGTGTGTGTGTGTGTGTGTGTGTGTGTGTGTGTGTGTGTGTGTGTGTGTGTGTGTGTGAGAGAGAGAGAGAGAGAGAGAGAGAGAGAGAGAGAGAATGACTGACAATGACAATGACAATGACAATCATGACAAACCTTTAATTTTGAACGGTAGAAGAGTTTGGCCATCGGCCAGTTTACAACCCCTTGCCGTTGCTAAACTACAGAAACTTAGCAAGCACACACACACTCACTCACACTCACACGAGAGAGAGAGAGAGAGAGAACACGTGTGCGTGCGTACGTGTGTGCGGTTTGCTCCCGTCTTGCTCAGACTAAGTACACCTGTGTCAGTATTGTTGACAAAACCAAGCACCGCAACACCCCCCCTATCACAGTCAGCCGATGTAGACACCTGTTTACCCTGGCACAACCACTCGCTTCACTCCGCACCATTTTCACCGCTACCAGAATTCCCGTCTGTCGCCGTGGAAACAGTAGCAACCCATAGCCCAGTGACTGCGTACAAACCGTTTTGCCACGAGTACAATTTCACCAGCTGTTCGGAAGACGAGGCAGAACTGACTCAGAACACCTCTAGATTACCTGTACTGTCTGACATGCGTGAAACTGCAAGTCACTCAGTAAAAAAAAAAAAAAAAAAAAATTATGTGTCCTTCTAAACGGTCCAGTGCGCTGGCAGCACTGCACTGAACCACAGTTACCTTCACTAAGAGATCGGTTGTTTTGGGGTTTGCTGGTTGTTGTTGTTGTTGTTGTTGTTTTGGTTTGTGTTTTTTTTGTGTTTTTTTTTTTTTTTTGGGGGGGGAGGGGGGTGTTTAACACTGTATGTCAGATCTAGTTTTAATTTATAACTGCAGGATTGTCAGTGCAGCCATGCATATGTTTTTGATGTACTGCTATCATGATGCTTGTAGTTCGAACTTCACAAAAGTTTAGGTTTACTCAGTTTTTTTATTATTCCCCCTGAATCAGTGACTTCCCTTTCACGCGCACAGAAAGAACTAGTGGATCTAGGGCCCATGGCACTACGTTGCTTACACGACGTCATTTGTACTTCGAAATTTTCGCACAAAATGCAAGGAACGGGCTGCTTACCTCAGCAAACGGCAACGGCGGAACAAATGGTTCAGTTCCGTCGCTACTGTTGTCACAGAATACCCAACCGTACACTGACCATGTGCACTGACACACACCAAAGACTGAAAAGTGGTGTCAAAGAAGGGTGGGTGGGTGTTTGGGGGTTTTACGTCCTTTTCCACCACATATCAAAGATATCAAAGACGGGGCAACGATGAAAAAGCCAGCACAAATATTTGGCTCCAGCCGGGATACGAACTCACGACCCGAGCATTAGAAGTCCAACGCTCTACCATTCGGCCACCCCGGCTCCCCGTGGTGTCAAAGAAAGAACGTGAAAGAAAGAAAATACAAGAAAAGAAAACATTTTCTCTCCCTCAGTAAATACACCGTCATTCGACACGTCACGAAGCCTGGTACGCTCTGGCTTATCAGTTTTCACAACGCTCACGTGATTATCAAAACTCGCCATAAAGCTTGGTAGGTTCTGGCTTATCGGTTTTCACAACACTCACATGATAATCAAAACAGCGAGTGCTGACGAGCGGTAAAGGAGTGCAGTACACAGACGATCCCAGAAGCTGTTGGGCTTCAGGTCTATTGGACAGACCATAACATGAACTCTACGTGTGAAGTGCTTGACGAGGTGTGACGTGAAGTTATAAATCTCAGCAAACAACCTTGGCGTTCATGTGGGTGCCATTAAGACAAAATTAGTTCCATCAGAATAGGAGGAAAGGCTTAGTTGTTTTTGTTGTTTGTTTGTTTGTTTGTTTGTTTGTTTTTTAATCCCGCTTTGCGGGTTCCTTCCACAGCTGACAGTCACTAATGTCGCATTTAATTTTAGACTGACGTCGTTGTTGTTGTTGTTGTTGTTGTTGTTGTTGTTGTTTGTTGTTGTTGTTGCTGACTAATTATTCGTAGAAGCATACTTTTATTTGACAACGTCTTGGTATGTATACTGACGTATACAAGTACCTGTGGACTTTGAAACACACAAACTACGAAAACGAGAAATATATACAAACTATAAGAAGCCATGAACACTCAACCCCCTACGACACTGAAGCCTGAAGGTAATTCGGAATACTTCCTTCGCCAGTCCCCCGTCCCTCCCCCCCTCCCCCCCCCCCCCACACACACACACTTCTCCAGTGAGTCACAGGTAACGCCGATACCTGGACGCCATGTGGCGATGCGCATGAAATACCTCGTAGATCACCTTTGTCTCCAAAGAGTCAGACACCCCGTCAAAGTGTCGCGTTACCTCGTTGCACCCAATCTCTTTCTGCTTCGCCACTAGTGCGTGGCTGCAGAAAGCTTGATACGGAGTGGCATGATTGAAATCTGCGATGGTGCCAGCTGATGCCAACTTTTTATTTTATTCTGCTTCATTTTGTTTGGAAAACGCATAAGCATTTTTTTCCAATTTGAAAGCCGGACATTCAGCTCATGCTGTTCCTACAACTCAGTTTGTGTCAAGGTATTTTACGACACCTGAAACTCTCAGCATTCTTTGCACGTGTTTTGATCATCCCCAAAGAACAGTCCGCTATTTTCCAGGTATTGTTTGAAAATTGTAACCATTTTCTTCAGGTCACTTTCTGGTTGCATTCAAAACTTATAGAGCAGCAAATACAGGTTAAAAAACAAGCCGCAGCCAAGACCCTAGAACATGATAATTGTTCATTTTCCAGGCGTTGCTTGAAATTGGTAACTATTCGTTCTGCAGACGACAGTATTACAAAACGAACATATGAAGTCGATACTCTGCAAAAACAAGGCCCAGCGCTGTCAGGCCTTCTAGAATATTGTTCAAGGGCAAGAAACCAACACTAAGCGAAGTGCCTTCATTTCTCTTCGCCTCCCCTCTCTTCAAAGTATCGCGTGCATCGTAAGAACAACACGTTACGGCAGTGGCCAGCCTGTTTTTGCTGCCAGCAATTAGGAAGCAATCCCAGAACTAGCTTCTCCCAGCATGCTTCAGTGCTCTGTCGTTCCCCCCTGCCTAATCTACCTGTCCGCCGTGTGGGCAGGTGATATCCCCCATCTGTACCTGGGCTCATTAACGAATCTTCACAATCAGCGTCGCTTTACAAGGGAGGGAACTAACCGTTCCTCTCTAACCCGAATTACCGGTCATGACCTGAAACAGGGTATGAGTGTCTTCCTACGTCAGTTTCTGTCAGCGGCAATTTGTGTGTGAAATAACAGGCGTACGAGGAAGAGTCAATTGACCACAGGCAGAAGTGAAGGTGAGCATAATTATGCTGTAGAACTGGTTGACTGGTTTGTTGGTTGGATGGTTGGTTGGCTAGTTGGGTTTTGGTTGGTTGGTTGGTTGCCGTGACTGGCTGGTTAGCTGGTGAATTGACTGAGAGTATTAACGTCCTTTTCCACGACATAGGATTGAGGTCGAAAACAGCGAAACGACGATAGAGCCAGTTTATATTTCTTCAAAATCGGAGCAGCAGTCGCACTTATACAAGCGCAGCGAGTCCTTGGAAGTTGGAGAACAGCCTCTATAAAAGCTATGTATTATTATTATTATTATTATTATTATTATTATTATTATACGACCCCGTAGTATTGCCAATCCAGTGCTCTATCAGTTAGGCTTTTCTAACCCCCCCCCCCCCACCTCCATTGAAAACGCTATTATCAGCAACTCAGCAAGTAAAATGATCCTAAACTGTCAGCTGTTCAACTTTCTTCAAAAGGTTATCTGCCTCAATCCACTGAGTCTAACGCATCTAGTGAAAGCCAAAACTGAGCAATGTTTATACAGACAGTCTAAAAATCGTTCTATTCAATCTAGCATGTTTGGACAGATTGCTATTTTCAAAATAAACCAGCATGAAAAAACGGAACTGGTGTCAAGAATTCGTTTGAATCTGATAAAGGCGGTATATGTATTGAAGAAGGAAAGTTTATTTCCGCCTGTCCATCAATGTAAAAGTTAAATAAACACCAGCTCAAAAGAAGTTGCAACACAAGATAACAGGGTCATGTCTCGCGCCTTCTTTGCTTAGTGGAAGTTCCGATTTTGAGACTCGGGGGCAGACAACAGGAAAAGGGAGGAAGAAGGAGATGAAGGAGGGAAAAGTGGTGAAAAAAAATATATTTCTATGTCTGCTGAGACCAATTTATCTCTTTAGGATTACGGACGCAAAGTCTGAAATATCGCAGTTCAACTCCGCGTGCACATAAAAAATGATGCGTTTTATCCCCCTGCCTGCAATCGTTCCGGTGCAATTCCCAAGATCCCCGAGACACTTCCCAACCCTGCCCAACCGGGTAAGCCTGGTGATTAGAGCAGCGCTGATATTTCGTGCACCCCCAATCCCTTATGGCTTCAGCAGCTGTGGAGCTCGTAACATGGTTCGAGGGAAGTCAACCCCCCCCCCCCCAATAACTCTGCCCCCCCCCCCCTACTCCCTCCACAAAGATGACGAGGGAAATATCGCGTCTCATTATCAGTTAGCTTTTTATTCCACCTCATCTCGGGCCGTGCTGAGTAACGGCTTCAACAGCTGTGTAGGGGAAAAATGTCTCTGTTTTAACCACTTCTCGTTCACTGGCGCTGGCTGGTGAAATAGTTGCATCTGAGTTCCTGTCACTGAGTATTAGGCGTGCGGGGGAAATCAGACTCAGTCTAACCTAGGCAGCAAAGAACTATCAAACTGATTCTCTAGCTCACACGAAAAGAATTTCAATACACGCTGCTGGCGAAGAAATTGTTTTAAATAACAAAACAATACAATACCTGCCGGCGAAAAAAAAGGGAGGGGGGGGGGTAGAAACTTTAAGTGTGTCTGTTGCGTGCGAGGCTGAGGAAATCACTGGACTGTGACAGCATCGAACCCGGCGGTTACGTGATCATATTGATACAAATTATGAGGATGGATGGTGTATCAACCGCAACACCTGCAGGTGTGCTCCCAAAGAGGCTTTTGAAAGAGTTAACAGAACTAGGATGGGGGGGGGGGGGAAAGAGAATGCAGTAAGTCAGTAAGCTGGCTTCTTGTTTTGCCCCGTGCCGTGCTTAGTCTCTGAAGCCCCAACCCCCCATGTGGTCGGGGAAAACATATATATGCATTACACCAACAACAAGAAGTCATCCCAGGCTTCATTCTTTACTTCTCTCCTAGTCTACCCCCCCCCCCCCCCACACACACACACACACACACCTCCCGGGCCTTCCATCCGGTAACCCTCGCCTCCCCACCCCCCACCCCCCTCCTCCCCGGCTCCACCCACCAACCACCCGCACACCTCACCCACCTCCCCACGCTGCGACCGGGCCGATGCCTTACTACCACCCCTCTTTTTTCAATCGGTTGTCAATGTTTGAAGGTTGGATCCGAATCAAAGAAAGGCTGTTGGAGGGTCAGTATAGGTTGCGGTAGAGGTTACCCGGTCAAGAAAGCAAATGTCATAAGTACGCTGAGTGTCAGTGAATTTCGGGGAAGGGGGGGGGGGGGCGTTCGAGCTTAATTTAGATGCCAGCCAGCCAAAGAAGCATAGCTGTACAGACAGAGAGAGAGAGAGGGAGGGGGTGTTTGGGAGATTAACGTCCTTTTCCCGCCACTTACGGGTGATTTCAAAGACATGGCAACGAGCAAAAGGCCAATAGAAAAGATTTGACCCCATCCAGGATGGAGAAGCGCGGGGCACACACGCCGCACGCACGCACGCACACACACACACACACACAGACACACACACACGAGGAGAGAGAGAGAGAGAGAGAGAAATCGTAAATCAAACAACATTCACAATCCTTATAATACAGCTTCTAACAGAACAAGGGGCCGGGTTCGCCGCTCGAATCAATACCACCCCCGAACACACACACACACACAGACGAGCAAAACAAGGTCCTTTGGCGTTCGCTTGGCAGTGAGCTCTCCCAAACCAAACTCCATGCCAGGGAGCTACGGTAAACGGCCTTAGGGAGAGAAAGAAGCCCCTCTCCACACAATCAAGAAGGAATCCTCATCACCAAGCCAAGAAAGCGAATTCGCTGTCAGCCCTCCAGCTCAGTAAATATTTCCCCCCTTTTATTTATCATCAACGGTTCCATTTTCTTTCACATCACACGCATGCTTTCGAGTAGATGTGGAGGAGGGGGAAGGGGGGGAGGGGGGGATTCATGCCCCCAAAACAATTGTCATGTTGCGGTGTTTAGACCGCTCTTAATCTTGTTGTTTGAATCGCTAGGTCGTTACCCCTGACACGTTTGTCGCGTTTGTTTATAAAATACACCGGGCTTGGAAAGATCTGGGCATGTGTTCCCGTCAGGGAGAACGGCAGTAAAGATCAATAAAATACTACTAAAAAGCCCCACGGAAGACATGTCGAGAAACTAAGTAAGGCTCAGTTGGTATAGTTCGCCCGTTAGTGGGTGCAAATGTATACCAGTCAATTCCGTCGATATTTCGCATAAAGTCGTAGAACGAAGTCAGCGGCCACGTGACTTCACCACGCCAGACCCCGGAGAACATTATTTCGCACCCCTACTCCAGCGTTGCGCGGATACAGTCGTCCCCGTTAGTGGACGACTGGAGTTTATTTGCCCCTCCTGCGCATGACTGGTATACATTTGCACCCCCTAACGCCGGGGCGAACTATACCAAACTGAGCCTAAGTAAAACCATACTCAAGAAACGTCAAGAACCACCTTCAATAATACGTACATGTTGTCAGTTTTGAAATGGTCACATTTCGTAAACGTGTTGAGATAAATTGACCAAACTGCACAGCAGTGTTTGCGAGAAATCCGACGCTGTGAAAGCAAAAGACAAACAAACAAACAACAACAACAACACCACCACCAACAACAACAACAACAAAACTTGCACTTCCACTTCCGTTACACCGTGCCGCAGCATTAATGAATCAGCAGTATGACAAAAACTCGATCAAAATAATTAACTCATCAAAACAGGCGCCAACAAATTAAATGACGAAGCACATGTGGAAGAATGAATGTTTGGCATGTTGGGACTTGAGCTCTTGTCACGTGTGATTTTTTTTTCCAGGAAACCAGTTATCATATTATTCTCTCACTATTCTCCTGTTGTTTATAAATAACTTACTCGCAGGCACCACCGAGGACCAGGAAATCGGGGAAAATTGTCATGAATGATTCATAGCTGAAACGCGGCGTGAGTCTTCACTGAGCGACAGTTTCACTCAGCTCAGTCTGGTTATGTGTGAGTTTTCAGGAAACAAATTATCATTTTATTCTATCATTTTCCCCTTTTGTTTATAAATGACTTACTCGCAGGCAACATCAAGGACCAGGAAAGCAGGGGAAATTGTCATGAATATTCATAGATGAAACGCGGCGTCTTCAGTGGCAATTTCTTTCAGCTCATATGCGTGAACTTTCAGAAACCAGCGGCCATTTTCTTCCGCTATTATCCTTCTTTGTCTATAAATGCCTTTCTCATGCTGTCAGCAGGCACTGGGAAACAAACAGCCGTCAGGGAAACTAGTCATGATTATTCATGGCTGAAACTCGGCGTAGATAGTAGTAGAACAGTTTCACTATTGGTCATCAGCAGATCGAGACGCAATGAATGATGTATTCATAATGGTGACGGCTTGGCCGGGGCGCGGAGTGGTTTATGGTTTATGGCCTTTGTTTCCTTCTCGACAAGTCCCAGTGAAAATATTACTATTACTACCACGGCGTCCTAAACCCCTAATTCATAGACTCCCCGTCGCTATATTGCCAAGTTCAACTTCCTGTGAAAAAGCCCCTATCCATTACCACAGCAACAAACACTGTCCCCTGAGGGGCCCCCGATCAAGGGCAGGCCATTCCCGGCACCTTTGTTTTTGTTCCCCGAACGACGTGGGTTTATCTGCCCTTGATAAATGCCAAAGAATCACACAAAAGGCTGGGACAAGAACGCGGGGGAGGGTGGTTGGTAAAGTAGGGGAAAAGGAAGGCGGAGGCCGGGGGTGGGAGTGGGGGGGGGGGGAGGGGGTGCTCCCCTACTGATACCTTTCCCTCTATCCTTTAGGGTGACAACAAAAATCCCAGCGTCTTCGCTTCAATGACCTGAAAGCCTCCGAAACCCCCGTTTGAAACGGAAGATGACAACAGAACGTCGTAAATCAGAACACACGCCCAGAAACGACAAGATCACATCATGGTACGGACAAGCGTGAGGCTGCGTGTCTTTCTGTGATGAAACTCAGTATAGACATGCCCGATCAAGAATACTAGTATTCGTGTAATTCGACACTCGAATGAACGCTCTAACGTGGTCAGAGTTAGTCTGGAAATATCCCTCCAAAACAGAGAAGTATTATCTGTGAAATTCAACACTCCGATGTGTCCTCTACGGGAGTCATAAAGTAGCTTGTTTTAATCGTCTGTTTTAGCGTTGGAATTTCAACAGTAAAACGAGCTGTTGTTGACAATTGCTGATACTGTCGTTTGGCTGCTGCTGGGGCCCTAAACAACCTAATGTTACCATTTTTTATGCTTACAGATTGTTCTGAGCTGGGGTTGTTTGTTTTTGTTTTTTTTGTTTGTTTGTTTTTTTTTTGTTTTTTTGTTTGTTTGTTTTTTTTTGGGGGGGGTATCTACCGTCACATCACTTAGACACATGGACAGTGACAGCGACTGTAATGCTGACACTGAGCAAACAGAAGCGTACTTGATGACGCGGCGACCACACTGAGCACTCCAGGAATGTGACAACAGTCGTATAATTTGAATGTTCGACCACTCGTGCAAAGTGTAAACAACATTGTATCGCATTAAGAGCTGTACCAATCATCAAAATAGAGTATTTCGAGCGTTCGGGCGCACTCACGAGCGAACCTGTTCCAAAACTTAAACATAAGTTGACTTAGCAAAGACGGACGTAGCCCGTTTAAAAACCCGCTGTGGAGCTCTAGTGACAAAACTGGAACTTGACTCGCATACTTTAAGTTTTATCTCAAAGAATCACTTATCAAGTTGCATTACATTGTAGAGTCGTTGAAATTTTGTCATATGAAATCT
Organism: Batillaria attramentaria; assembly: GCA_018292915.2. Lineage (NCBI taxonomy): Eukaryota > Metazoa > Mollusca > Gastropoda > Batillariidae > Batillaria > Batillaria attramentaria. Next base: position 241,053 of record JACVVK020000171.1, read on the forward strand.
AGATTTGTGCACCAACAAGACTCCACGCTGGCGTCCAAAGTATTACGTACTGTCATTAGATTTGGCGTTGTTGTTATTTTGTCGTTTATAATGACAGTGATGGGACAAACTGCCACAAATACCGCAACGTGCAGGAGACTGAGAAGCCAGGTATACATTTGAAAAATATATTCACACCAAGCTCACGGTAAATTCATACAACGGCGTCCTTAGTGGTACACGCTGGGTCGTTGGCACAGAGATAATCCAGTTCGTTTCGCCAGTAAACCGATACGCATTTACGCGAAAAGTATTCGTGTCAGAAACGTGAAACACGATACACGCAGCTTGAAATTATCTGTCAAAAAAGGCACGGCGTGTTACTTGTCCCGTGAACTGATGAAAGCAACAGGCAAAGAGATTTAGACACGCTAAGTGAAGTACTACCCCAAACTAGTCGCGGCTTAATGGGAGAACATGATGGCCGCCAAATGGAGACGGATTTGGGTTGTCAAGGGAACTGAGGCCTCATGGGAATGAAACTACCATACGGTGTAAGTGTGCACCAGTGGCGTGTACACATAAGGAACGCACGTATGCAAGATCAGTCGGGTATCGAGTAGGAAGTATGGCTGCTGCTCGCTGTATGGGAGTATGTCAAACTTTATACACCAGGAATGACTTCACACATCAGGAATGAATACAAAGAATCCCTGAGGCCGCTAACAAAGGAAACGCCGCACATCCTTACTCAGTATGTTCGCCCCCCACCCACCCCGCCACCCCCACCCCCCACACACACTGAAGCTTAGTGTTATGCGCTATGCAACAGCTCGACAAAAATGTTCTCAAGTGTTTTAGCAATGGCCTAAACCTGTGAGTCTGTCAAATGGAATACTTTTTGTTGTTATTGTGTGAGACTAAACAGTGTGGATGAACTGAATGCGTATCGAACACTGGCCATGTAGCAAAACAACCTGTCCTGTTTACCAACTAATGAACACAGTTTAGAAACACAAATGTCCTTACTGAATTCAGTGGTTGGTTGGTGGTTGTTTGGGAGTTTAACGTCCTTTTCCACCACATAAGCGTGATATCAAAGACGGGGCAGCAAGAAAAAGGCCATTTATTTGGCCCCAGCCGGGATTCGAACTCACGGCCCGAGCATTGAAAGTCCAACGCTCTTACCAATCTGCCACCCCGGCTCCTTACTGAATTCAGACAGTCAATTCAGACATATCTGTTTGCAGTATCCATCACACCACAACTTCCCTTTCCGGGTAATACAAGTTTTATTGAAATGCACTGAATTGAACTTATTTGTCTCTGCAGCTCTCTGCAGCAACCACATTCCCTGTGCCGGCTGTAAGTTCGCACAACCCTCATTCTTAACCTTACCCCCCAGTGACACATGCGACAAAGCTGCCACCCCTTCCACACTCCAGTCCTGAGGCCTTTCCCTCCATGAACCGAGATTCTGATCAAGCCTGGACGTCACCGGTTGAAAAGTGCTGTGTCATCAAACTCCGATTTAACCACCGGTGTTGAAAACGGACAGTACACCGAGACCTCGGGCGTGCTTCACGCCTTCTGTTTTTGCCTAGCAACGGGAAAACATTCCAGGTGTGAACAAAACATAACTGCGCGGAGGGGTATCCATATTGTGCTGGTGTAAAACGCTACATGTTTTATCGGTGAAATATTCTGAGTGGCCTAGTTTTCACAGCCATCGAGCTACAACAAAACAAAGTGCGGAATCCACAATGCTAGAATTGCCCGTGGTCTTCGTTCAGTGACGTCTTCTGGGCTGTAAGCTGTACTGTCTGCGACCCTGGTGTTTGGGTGTACTGCTGCAGTCTGGGCAGACGACATTTTACCGCCATTCGTCTCAAACAAAAACAAAAAAAAGCACAAACGTTATACACAGAACAGAAATGCATTTGTTTTTCAAAATATCAAAATGCCTTCAGAAAGTGACGTCTTCCTGAAGGCTGTACTGTCTGCGACCTGATCTTTGTGACTTCTGCTGCGATCTGGGCAGACGACAATCGTCTCCAGGAAAAGGTAACCAAGCAGAAATATTGCACAGGAACCACAACATGCTTTTACAAAGTATCAAAATGCTCTTCAGTAAGTGACGTCTCCCTGTAGTCTGTACTGTCTGCGACCCTGGTCTATTTGGGACGACTGCTGCGATCCTGAGCGGACGACATTTTACCGCCATTCGTTGAGCGTGGCGGGTTTTGAAAAGAGCGGCTCGTATTTTACGAGCTATGACACACGATGTCAATGGAGACTGAAGAAAGGATGAATAACGATGGGAGGAAGGGGAGAAATCTGATCTCACGGATCACGTTTTAACACTGGGACTGGTTTCGCACAACAATCACCGACTACAACGTCCCACATCGTCCCAAACAAACTATGAAGCGAGGGGGATTGGCGCAACCTCGCCAAGAAAGCTCCGTACAACCCATACAGTCCTTGGTACAACGTTGAGCATAGATGAGTTCTGAGGCTCGTACGTCGCTGCTAACACTTGTGTGGGAGAAACTGTTTATCTAACTCCCATCACTTTGTCCGGTCTGTAGTCATTTTTCTCCTAGTTTGTCGCGGAATATTATTTGAGCGCAGACTGACGGATTAGTAAAAGATTATCGCTATCACACCAGACGGGGCGTGGTGCAAACTGGGCAACTGGCAACAGATATTTATTTATCGTCGTTTGGTGAAAGGGTCTATGCGCCTCTATGCCTTTCACCATTCCACGATTCACACGAGTAAGTGCACGTGACGAGGGAGGTACGATCATTCGGCATCAACATTCTCAGTCAAAAATCTACGTGAACACAGGCAGCGAATAAAAACGTTACAAACAAATGTGGCATTCAACACGCTCAGAAAGTAAAGTCTTACAAATTCACTCATAAAACGGTAGTTCTATGCACGTATACGCTGCATGCGATGTAATAAACACTATTAAAGAAGGGGAGCCGGGGTGGTCGAATGGTAGAGCGTTGGACTTCTAATGCTCGGGTCGTGAGTTCGATTCCGGCTGGGGCCAAATATTGTGCTGGCTTTTTCATCGTTGCCCCGTCTTTGATATCACCCTATGTGGTGGAAAAGGACGTTAAACCCCTAAACACCCAAACACCCACTATTAAAGAAGCTAATGCTACCACTTTCATGCTCACAGATCGTTCTAGGCTGTTTTCGTGGTATCTATCATCACACCACTTGGACACCTAGACGGTGACAGCGTCTGTAATGCTGGCACTGAGCCAACAGAACCGTACTCGATGACGCGGCGACCACACTGACCGCTCCAGCAGTCTAACAACAGTCGTGGAATTTGAATGTTCGACCGCTCGCGCAAAGTGTAAACAACATTGTATCGCATTAAGAGCTGTACTAATGATTAAGATAGAGAATTTCGAGCGTACAGGCGCACTCACGAGCGAAACTGTTCCAAAACATAAGCTGGCTTAGTAAAGATGAAAACTGCCCGCTTAAAAACAAACAAACTTCTGCTTCGGCTTGTTCTGAAAAGTCGTTTGTTGGTTTTACTGGTTTGAATAATAATAATAATAATAATAATAATAACAATAATAATAATCTATTGTATAGGCGCTTTACCCAATTTCTTCAATCGGCTCAAAGCGCCGCGAACTGAACCCAGTACGCACGCTCACGTGAATCACACGCATTCTCTCACACACTGGGCATGAACACATTACAATCACGTGGTGCAAAAGGTCGACTCAGCTATTTAAGTTTCGCCGGGAACTTTGAATTGCATTTATTTTCAAAATTTTGTGAGCTGAAACTTTCCAAACCAGAGGGGGGAGGAAGCCGGAGTACCCGGAGTGAACCCCACGGACGATCGGCCCGAATGAACGGTGCCACGTACGAGTAGGAAAAATTCTTTGCCCCGAGTGGGACTTGAATGTCGTGTGTCGACTTGCTTCACTGAACACAGGCCCTATCTACCACTACAAAACACGCGATAAGCATCAGTATATCCCCCGAATCTCACTGCTGTGGCCCGAACTCTTACGGCAAGAGACGAAAAAGGGCGTTGAACGCGAACACCTGTGTAACCGGTAACTGAAGCCAACGTCAAGAACAACTATAATTTTTAACTTTTCGGTCGTCAAAGGAAAATCGCCGTACTCTGCAATTCCGCCACCGGCCCGTTCCGAAGCGCACAATGGGCTAAACACTACGTATTTTCCACTAATGATATAGGTGCCAACATACCCCGAAAAGCTAACTTAAGGGCCGAGAAGGAAACTCGCGGACTAACATTACGGGAAAACATGGTCCCCTTGTGAAAAGAACCCACGGAGAAGCTGAAGATCGGAATAATGGCGACAGAAACCATTTCTCATTCACGTCACCCTGCGGGGACGAGAGGCATGATTATTTTTTTTTCCTGCTTGGCTTCTGCCCAAGGTCCGTAGGGTCCTTTATGGCCTTTGCACACGCCGAGTGCCTGCAGCGAGCTCGCACTCTCGCCGAGTGGGTTTTCTGTTCACACGATTCCAGCGGTGACTGGGCGGACTGCGATGACGGCCTAGCGCTGGACAATACACAAAGCACGATAGCGTGCGGTCAGCGGCGGTTGGCTGGCGTGGGGAGGAACAAATAGGACCGTGCTTTATCCACATGCGTGGCGACGGCGTTCCTGGGCAGTGCCCCTGGCGAGCGGATTTAATTGGTTGGGAGTGCATCTTACCGCATTAGGCGTGCAAAGTCGTTACGTGTGACAGAGGTTTTAGCACTGCTACAACAAGCGGAGACACGCACTGGCACAATCCATGCTGTCTGAGATGGGCAGATCATCACGATTTGAAGGCGTGCAGGGTTAGGTAGTTGGTTACTTGTTTCACGCCATTTTCCAAAGACGGGTCATGGAGGAAACGCTGGCACAATGTGCTGCCTGCCAGTCAGGATTCGAACTCACGACCTGAGTATTGGCAGAGACAGCAGCAGTGCGCCGGAGGGGGGTGAGTGAGTGAATGAGTGAGTTTTTCGGGCTTTACGCCGCGTAAGCAACAAAGACTAATTCGCGGCTAAGTGTGCCTGCACTACGTGAAAAAAGCAAGAATGTAACGTTGGACAAAGGATGCAAACTGGTCTACGGGGCAGTATAAAACTAGGACATGCAGGAGAAGCTGCACCTTCATGCTAATTTATCGAACTCTCGATTACAAAAAAAGTGCGCCGGAGGGGCCAGAAAAGAAAGCAAACAAAAACGTATTACGAAGGGATTGTAATTGCAAAAAAACAAAACAAAAACAAAAAACCCTACCCCCTAAATTTCTGGAAGAGGGTTTCTGGGACCCTTTGGTGTGAAAGCTATCGGAAACACTGTGTATGTTCATTCGGAGACGAAGAATATTTTCAGGGGCCTTTTATACAGTAACTTGATTGCCTTGATTTTTCTTGACATTGCGCACACACATGCGTACCATTCTTTCCATTTCTACAACAGATACAGTGTAACAGTGTAACAGATATGGTGGATCGAACACCTGTTCAGTGTACAAGCACGTGTACTCCTCTCGGGATCCAGAATAAAATTCTTCACTTGACATGACTTTTCAAAACTGTGGGCAGAAGTCAAGCAGGAGGGAAAAACCTTGCGGGTCTGTCTGGGACGAAAGCATAATAGCCCCTGCGTCGTGAATGCATGATCTGAAGTGTACGATCATAATGACGCCTTTCATGTGAGGGCCCCTAGTCGCTAACGCTACCTTCTTTCAGCCTTTAACAGATTATTATCTTCTTGCCTGTGCACAAAAGCAACTTGGCTGAGCTTGGGGCAATTTTTTTTTTTTTTTTACCGTCTCGTCTCAGGCCATATCTGACTACATACTGAGCAGAGAGTCGTTATTGTATTCAGTGAAGCATCGAACCTGTGTTTGTGCTCTGGGGTTTTGAAGTCAAAAACAGAAGCATGTCTGCGGTGAATGAGTGCAAACTGTCTGCGGGGTTGGGGGGGGGGGAGGGGGTGAACATGCATAATGCATGACAAGAGGGAGAACGTAATGTTTCGTGCAGCCAATAAAAAGGCAGAGAATAATAAGGACATAACGTGCTTTCCACAGATTGGAGAGTCAACGATGCATCACTCTGTCAACAGAGTTGTTCGCCCCTTTCTGTATTGTCGGAATAAACTGTGCAAACTGATCGATGTTGTGTACATCAGAGGGGAAAGAAAACACAGGACGAAAACATACCTCAAGCACAACAGCTGTGAGTACACACAAAAGGCAACTGCAACTAAATTTTAAAAGCTTATTATCATCCATTGGCGGCTTTTTCCTTCGATCTCTCCCGTTGTATAAGTGCCGGAATCTCACTAGTGAAAATAACTAAGTTAAATCTCAGGGACGGATCTGCGTCATGGAGCAAATACTCGTCGGTATTCAACCAAGGCATGTGGTGTAACAGCTAATTACAAAGTTTATGATTAGATAATTCAGCTACTCGACAGTGTCCATGATGAACAGTTACGTCAGTTCGACTTTTTTTTTTTTTTCTCAAGACAACAACAAAACACGCGTCTACACTTTCAGAAAGATTCACAACCGCTCAAACGCATTTCACACTTGGCTTAGCAACGAGACATTTATGCCAGGCTGTCCATCACAGAAAATCACATTCCGCTCTCAAGAACGATGTCATCGATCCAATCAATTCTTGCATGAAAAGGAAGAACACACACAAAAAAAAACTTCTTGGAACGAGCTTCAACGAAAATTGTCATGCGTGCCTGCGTAAGAGGATGAATTATAAACACTCCCACGGGTACTGATAGCACAAAGACGGAGCTCTGAAGCATGCTGGCACCGCCGTGGAATTCATAAAAGATGATGAGACAATTTCAGGGAAGGAGAGAGAGAGGGGAGGGGAGGGGAGGAACCAACACTCTCCCGGAATAAAATCATCAACAATAACCAAACACGGGAGGACAAAGCGAGAAGTGACAAAAAGATTGATCGTTGCCACTGCCAGCAGAAACTGGTGCCGAGCGAGAGAGACCAGTGACGGATTGAGCTCAGCTCCTTTGCGGATTCCGGGAGGATACTGGGAGGAAGGGGGAGTTAGGATTCCACGCTTCTGGATCGATGCTGAGTAACAACACCACAATGGAACCAGAAATCAAAAGACGCCAAGACGTTTCTGTACAGCACGGACCGTGTCTGTTTTGGCTTCGGCAGCGAGTGTCCTTTTCTCCTCACAGTACAAGTCCTCCGGTTATCTTGAAAGGGGGCGTTTAATGTTTGAACAGTGTTAGTCTTTGGATTTTAGAGAGCAATGAGCGAGTTTGTTTCATCCATGAATACTCCTGGTATGCCAACAGCTGGCAAGGACTTACCATCCTTCACTTCAACGGCCTCCTCTGTGCCTACAGAACTCAACAAAATAACAAAATATTCTTCGCTTTATCGAAAAACTCGTCACGCTTCCATATAAGGGATTCCGGTTGTCTGAGGGTTCAACGTCTTTTTTCCAGTATATGCGAATGATATCAGAGAAGGAACAACAAGGGAAAACCCAGCTTGGATTCGAACTCACTACCCGCGCACTCGACTATCACCTCGACAACAACGGCTTCCCCTTTAAAAGAAAAATCTGGTGTCTTCAAAACCAGGATGATAAACGCAATAGGAATAAACAGGAACGTGTGCAGGTGAAATATCGACAGGCGTAACAGTACCTTGCAGCCTAAGCTACCCTGTGCCCTGCCTGCGGTATTGATCAAGGTATCACATTCATATGTCAGTCCTTTTCATGCGCCAGATTAATATCCCGGCTTTCATGATGATACCTCCACATCATCGTCATGTTACCAGCAGAGAGCAAAAGACAAAATCACGTGTCCCAGATGTTCTTTCAAATAAGGGAAAGAAAAGGTCGTGTCTAAAAGGTCGAGATTTCTTTGGATGATTTATATATTTTACAATGACGATGAAATATTACACAGAGAGAGAGAGAGACATACAGACAGACAGACAGACAGACAGGCAGGCAGGCAGAAGGTAAGAGACAGACAGACAGACATAGACAGTAGCAGACAGACAGAGGAACAGAGATAGGCAGACTGAAAGGGACAGGGAGACAGACAGACTTATAGTTTGACAGACAGGCACAGAAAAAAACAGAAGCACAACTCACCAGTATCCGTAGCGATGACAGTCAGCGTGTACATGGGCCTGGCCTCCCTGTCCAGGGCCGACAATGCCATGATCTGCCCACTCAGCTCGTTGATCTGGAATATTCCCTGCACCTGGTTGCCCACGTCCCGTAACTGGTACGCCACCTTGTTGTTGTCGTCCTTGTCCGAGTCCTCGTCCCGGGCGGTGACCGTGGTAACCTCCACTGGCACGTCAGTCATCCCTTCCTGAACGTATGCGATGTAAGGAGAGTCGTCAAACACGGGTTGGAAGTCGTTGACATCCCCGACAGTGATGAAGACGGTGGCCTCGCTGGAGAGAGTCTTCTCCACCCCGCTGTCCTCGGCCCGGACGGTCAGGGTGTACTCCTGCACTCGCTCGTGGTCGAGGTTCTTCTGGAGGCGGAGCACCCCGCTGGCCATGTCCAGGCTGAAGTCGTAGCTGTCATCGCCGCTGATGATGAAGTAGCGCACGATCCCGTTCAGCCCCTCGTCCACGTCCGTGGCGACGACCCGGAGCAGGCTGGTGCCCACGGAGGTGTCCTCCGGCACCGTCTCCCTGTACACGTTCTTGGAGAAGACCGGAGGGTTGTTGTTGACGTCCTGGATGTGGACGGTCAGCTGCTGGGTGGACGACAGAGCCGGACTCCCGCCGTCAGTGGCCGTCACAGTCAGGGTGTAGTTGGCCACGATCTCCCTCCTCAGCACGGAATTCACCTTCAGGTGCCCCGTGTCACGGTCAAGGACGAACGGGTATCCAAGGCTGGGTAACTGAGCCAGGGTGAAGGTCACGTCGCTGTTGACCCCGGCGTCGAGGTCGGTGGCGGCGACGGTGAAGACGACAGTACCGTTCTGCGTCTCCTCCTTGACAAACGTCACGTTGGGACTGGTGAACTCCGGAGGACAGTCGTTCACGTCCAGCAGCACCACCGTCACCTGAGATCAGACGCAAACGAAACAAACGATGAGCACTACGATCCATACACTGCAGATCGAGAGATGCCCCCTTTTAACTTATTCACACCTACATTCCCCCCTACCTCGCCCTCCCCTTGGTCCCTCTGTGCCTTCAACATGGAAGCAAGCAACTGGGGGTACAGGAAAGGGGAGTCTATTACCTCACTGTTACAAACTCTGGAAGTTGTTCTCTATCGCTCTCGCATCGTGAAAACAAACCGCCCTGAACAGCATAGGTATCACTGAGTTATTGCAACAACAGTGAAAAATACGGCATGTAATCAGTCAAACAGTCAACCAAATGCACCAAGAGAAGAAAGTCACTGGACTACTGTACTGCCAGTCCTATCCGTTATCCACCCAAATGCCGCATCATCATAACCACACAGTAATTACGGGTGGGACCGGTGTTTGGGAGTTTAACGTCCTTTTACACCATGTAAGGATGATATCAAAGACGGGGTAACGAGAAAAAGTCCAGCACAAATATTTGGCCCCATCCGGGATTCGAACTCACGACCCGAACATTGAAAGACAGTAATTACTCGAACAACCAACAAAAGTACGAACCCATAACATATCACTATTTCAACTACAGACCCAGTCAATCAACCAGTTAATAAATCAAATTGATCGATCTCTAACTGACCTCAGCCGTAGTGGACAGCCTGTCTTCGGGATTGTGCGCCTGGTCAGTGGCCATGACGTCCAACGTGTACGTGGCTTGCGCCTCACGGTCCAGTGGTGCAGCGGTCTGTATCGTTCCCGTGACTGGGTCCACAGTGAACAGGAGGTTCGAATCCCCGACCAGGCTGTAGCGTACGTCGCCATTACGACCTGGAACAAAAGATTAAGATGATTGGATGAGTCAAGGAGGGTGTAAAGTTTCAAAGGTGTTGATACTCTATCCTAATACATGGTATCGACCAAAACAGGGACGATGAGCCAAAATGACGGTGGGTGGGTGGGTGGGTGGGTGGGTAGGTGGGTGGGTGGGAGTTTAGCGTCCTTTTCCACCACGTAAGGATAATATGAAAGACGGGGCAACGATAAAAAGGCCAGCACAAATATTTGGCCCCAACCGGGATTCGAACTCACGACCGGAGCATTGAAATGACGGTGGTTCCGAAAACATGTTCTTCGTGGGTTTAACAACTGATCTGGAATGTGATACTGTACGTGCGATTTCAAAAGAACAAACAGACATAACAACTTTACAAATAACGTAATTTTGTACAAGCGACAATTCTGGCCAGAAGTTTTTCTTCCGAAACGGCATGAGATGCCTGCATGAGTATCAGTAATGCGGAAAATGTAATGAGGAAAATATTCTGTGCCAAATAACCCCACTTATAATGCACACAACTGCAACAACAACAAAAAAAGAAAGCGTGCATATGAACAGATCTCACACGAACACAAAAGAAAGACGGACAGAGATACACTAGACGAAACGACGTACTGACAGGCCACAAATCCACAAATCTTCACAAACACGATGTCAAACTAGTTTAAGTGTGCTGATGGACAAATCCCTCCTACATACAATACACTGATCAATAAAAAGAACAAATAGCTCTATATGAAACAGGTCAAGTCAATCACCCATTTCTGCGTGTATCGAACCCTGGCACAGTGATTGTTTCTGCAAGGCTGATCAACACCACGTATCTCTTACAGCTGGGGCAAAGGGTGGTGACTCACGCACATAAATCCTATAACTCTTCTGTGCCAAGAGACACATTCGGTCGTGATTGTCTTGGACCCTTATCTCGACAAACGCATTCAACCGCTTCGCCAAAAGCAGAAAAGAAAAAAAAACTGACACATCCGGTCTCTGTGTGATCAACGCCTTTTTTTTCTGAAGGTCTTCGCCAGGCCAAACACTCCCAAGGACAAAAGGAGCGTGCAGCTGCAATATTTTGGTTTCAATGAAACTAAAGGAAAACACACTTCAGAAGCAATTTAATATCTTTCTAGCACGGGGGCCAACCGAGAGGAGACTACAACAAAAGTAAGAAGTGTCGAAAAACAAAGGATGAACGCAGCTTTCAACAAAGTACACCGGTTAAGTACTCAGCAAATTCACCTACTGTGCGGGCAGCAAAACAAGAGATATATGGATGAGACGTGTTTTGGCGTGAAAGGGGTTTGATGACAGAAAATAAGATCGGGACAAAATCCCTCTGGCTACAATTGTATTCCTTCACTGCCAAACACAATTCAAACAATAGACGAACTTCGATAAGAGACACGACAATACACCAAGAATATATATCCTTTAACAACCAACTGTCATTGACTTCAATTTGTAGTCCACTCTAAAACAACGGCAACATTCAACTTTCGCACAAGCACTGCGCCTACAACAACCTCTCGATGTCAGCAAAACTACAATTAAAAAAATATATGCTAAATGTAAAACAAAAATCACTTACTACAGTGTTTAAAGTTCGTGAAACAGTTTGAACACCTGCACTACACCCACCTATTCACACGCACGCACGCACGCACGCACGCACACGCACACACACACACACACACACACACACACACACACACACACTTCTAATCAGGCGCCGAAGAAACATACAGCTTGCACAAAAACAACCTTTTAATTCTACCCCAACAGAAACTACAACAAGAGCAGATAAACGCTGTGTAGGTTCAACAACCACGATCAAAACACTTCCAAGGGTTGAGTCAGGCATTTCAGAACTAATGACCAGATTATTATACTGTATGCTTCAACGATAATAAGCAATCTTCAAGTAGTTGACAGAGATTTTTAAGAGCTTGAAACTACCCCATGGGGATTTATAAACAACGAAAACACGCTGCACAAACGTTTACACACTTTGTTTTAAGCAGAGAAATGTTATTGAAGGCTCAATAACCAACGACGGTAAAAGAACAAACAGATATAATTTTACAAATAACGTCATTTTGTACAGGCGACAATTCTGGCCAGAAGCCTTTCTTCCAAAACGGTATGGGATGCCTGCATGAATATCAGTAATGCGGAAAATGTAGTGAGGAAAATGTTCTGTGCCAAATAACCTAACTTACAATGCACACTATTGCAAAAAAGTAAGCGTGCATATGAACAGATCTCACACGCATACAAGAGTCAGGAATTTCAGAATTACTGAAGCATACAGTTTATATAAGATATATAAACTGTATGCTTCAGCGATTATTTTTTAAGCTCCACATAAACCACCCAAGATGATTCAATCAAAATTACTGAAATAAGGGTCAGCACCTGGGTGTCTGTGAAAGGGGGGAAGGGGGAGGCGTTAACGTCCTTTTCCATCACATACGAGTGATATCAAAGACGGGGCACCGAAGAAAAAGCCAGCACCAATATTTGTCTTCCAAACAGGGATTGGAACTCAGGGCCCGAGCACAGACAGTCACTCTACCGTCTGGCTATCCCGGCTCCCCTATGCAAATGTTCCACCGTGAAGGCATCAACCCAGTGCAACCGACGGAACCAAGGACCCTTGGATAGATACAGATTCCTTGATGGAACCAGCTTCCCTCCACTTTCGTCACTGACGTGGCCTGTGGCCTGTGACTCTCGCACCAAAAAAACACTGCCCCAATTCAATCACACGCTCCGAATACAGAGAGCAAAGGTCGCGGCCCGATGATTATTCATCGCCAACTTTCAAGCAGAGAAACGGCTCAGTCTTTTCGGAGCCCCAAGATATGATGAGCTTTCTCGAGGGAAATTCCCTGTCCCAATCCAGCTTTTCAACATTCATCCCCCTCTGGGACGATTGCGCTATTACCTCAACTGCCAGAGTTGTCCGTCTGTGATTAAGATGACATCGTTTTCCCTCTATCCATCATCCACACAATTTGGCAAACCATGCAAACGACAATTCGGGCCAAAAGTCTTTCTTCTTCTTCTTCTTCTTCTTCGCTAGGGCATGGGATGGGGCTGTACGTGCGTATCAGTAATGTGGAAACTGTTCTGTGCCAACCCGTCTGTAGACTACGCAACTAGAAACTGCATTATCATCACCAACACCATCATCACCAACACCATCATCACCAACACCATCACCAACATCATCTCCATCATCATCGTCGGGTTTTCTAGTAGTAAAAGTAGTAGTATTGTAGGGAGTTACATACAAGATGAACAGACAGAATCCTTCAATTCCCTAGAAAGTGTTCTATGTACAAGGAAGAAGTGATTCTCTCTCTCTCTCTCTCTCTCTCTCTCTCTCTCTCTCTCTTTCTTTTATTTTGATTTTGTTATTATTTATCGCTGCTGCTGTTTGTTGTTGATGCTGTTGTTGTTCTTTGACGCAGCAGACAAATTACAAATAACGACATTCCGAATCGGTGATTACACAAGCACTGAAGCAAAATAAGCAAAACAAGGGCACAGAAAAACTGACGCCTACAGATTTGAAACCAGCCCTGTTTCTTTCTGCAGCGAAACAACAAAAACTAAAATACGACTATCCATAATTTAACGCCGCCTATTCATGATTTAAAGCTGCCTATTCAAACTGACGAATGCGTCATAGACAAAACACCGCAGACAACAAAAAAAAGGAAACAAGCCATGTCCAGGCAAACATAACTACGAAGGGGAGAGAAAAAAACTGCCGTTGTCGCTGCACAAGTTTCAAAAGGCCTCACGTGAGCTTGCGATGTCAGTCCCCCTGTTCAATCACGTAAAACGTTTTCTCACCGGAATGATTAAGCTCAGCGACAACAAAGGCTTACATGCACCACAGGGAAACCCATCAATATACCATGGCCCCGAGGGGCAACGGGCGACCATATTTCATCCGGTTAAATTCTCCTGCGACTGTGGGGGCGATTCAGTCGGGTTGGAAGTTTGTCCTTCGGCCTTGGCGGTATATTAAAAAGAAATAAATGTTCTCCTGTAAGCCACGACCCCTTTGCCCCACTCCACCCCATCCCACCCCACCCCTCTCTCTCTCTCTCTCTCTCTCTCTCTCTTTCTCGCGATATATTAAAATGAAATAAATGTTCGCCCTTAAGCTCCGGCCCCCATGTACCCTTCCCCCCCCCCAACCTCTCTCTCTCTCTCTCTCTCTCTCTCTCTCTCTCTCTCTCTCTCTCTCTCTCTCTCTCATCCCCTCAGAGCAAGCCAACGCAAGCCCATAATCTCATAAGCTTGTGGTTCGATATCAGAGACAAGGTCTTGTCTATTGTTGCAAAAGTTTGCAGGCGGCTTTGGGTCTGATCCGCGCACAGGAAGGGAGTGTATTTATCTGCTGTCCGTATGCACTGGCAAGCTCCCCTTGTACTGTCTACCTGTGGGGGCCAGGCTGTGTGACGGGCCAAGCGTTCCAGGGATTGTCAGAAGTCCTGACAAAAGAACTGAACTGGTACCTGACCTGTCAGTCATGTCAGATTGATACCTCGTTGTGTCTGCGGCGTAATTAAAATGTGCTGCGAGCCAGTGACATGCGGAAACACTAGCCGAGGCTTAGATGGAACGCAACCTCCCCGACACCTCCCTCATCCCCTCCCCTCACACACACACACACACACACACACACACACACACACACACACACACACACACACACAGAGATGCCAATGTTTCTCTGGCTGACTGCATAGATTTCTGTGCCTTTGGTGTTTTGTCGGTTTGCCGGGTGGGTGCTGTTATGCCTGGCTGAGGTAAAGCCACTATGTGCCGTGACTTTTGGCTCCCATACTTTCAAAATGTCAAACAAATAACACATTTGAACTTCAAATAGATATAAACGATAATGACAAAAATTACATCGCTCTTTGCCCCTCAGTTGTCGACAATACCTCCAAGTTCTCCAACATACGTTCACAATTAGTAGCTTCTATCCCAACTATCACTTAACCCTGATCCCAACCCACCCTTCAACCCCGTTTCCCCACCGTCCTCCACCCCCGACCCCAACTGGCTAACATCCTCCAAAACACAGAAAGCCCTGAAGGCAATGGCTACTGTAACAACAGCGCCCCCAAACGGCCAACTAGGAGAAGAGGAAAAGGTCAGAGATGAACAAGCTCGGCGCGTTTGGCTCGGAGAAACTCCAAAAACTCCTGTATAAATATTCGGCCCGCTACCTCGTTTTTTGCCACCAAGGAATGCCGTGGCGACCTTTATGTTTCCTCCCCTCAAGCTTGAAGCTTCGCCCTGAAACAGATACACGGTGGGAACCCCCCACCATCAAAAGTGGAGAAAAGGGACCTTTAAAAAAGCGATATCAAGTTGTTATGCAGCGTGCAGTCGTCTGCATCAGATTGGCGGTGCATCTTCTGGGATTACTATCAGGCACAGACCGCGTAACATATTTCCCTTGGAAGACATGCTCGCCAAAAAGAAAAAAAAAAAACTTATAGGAAAAACCACTGTAACCATTATGTTGGTGTACCGCTGCCAAGGAAAACCTAGAAACGACGTGGTCAACTATTTTAGAGTGTCTGGAATGAATAGTGATCAGCTGGAGTCTTCAACTCTGGTCACTGTCCTTCTCCTCTCCCCATCCCCCCAGCCCTAAACAGAGTCCGCCCTCATGGGGCGTCTTCAACTGATCGCGCAAGCTCACGTGGCACAGACGTTAAATTAGTCTAAACCTCGACGACCTCCGTCGTCTTCGATCAAAAACAAGGGCACAGATCTCTGTCAGTCGCTAACCACAAGAACTCCAACGGCCGATACGTCCCATGCTGATGCTGATGTACTGAAAGTTGAGTGGTTCAGTGCGGATGTGTACATCTCCTCTTGTTGTTGTTGTTGTTGTTGTTGTTGTTGTTGATGATGATGATGATGATGATGATGATGATGATGATGATGATGATGGATTTAGCCTTTGCTCCTTGCGCGGCGATAAGCCACAAAGAAGTAACTCCAGTTTCCGGTGTAACTAGTCAGTTTCACCAGTGTTCGTCTGTCCATCGTTATAAAATGTGCGTGAGTGTCAGTGAGTGATCGGCGAATTGAGTTTTATTTAAAGAAATGCGCCCTACAAATACCATTTATCATTATTATTATAATTGCTGTTGATGTTCTGATGATGATGATGATGATGATGATGATGATGATGATGATGATGATGACGACGATGACGACGACGATGATGATGATTCTAGCACTGTTCTCCAGTATTTCTTACAACAGTCTTCTGCGTCAGTCACCTTTACGGGCACAATACAACACCACGCATGTTTACGCAAAAGAGCAAGCGAGCGTCACAGACTGGTTGTGCCTTACACCACAAATTGCAGGTTCAACGCGGCCGCTAAGGCAACACAAGTCATGCAGACGCTGGGTAATTAGAATCAGACA
>JACVVK020000171.1:262500-362500 GCA_018292915.2 Batillaria attramentaria
GAAAACCCCTACAGACATGGACATCCAACACAACAGTTACCTACTAACACTACATTCTAATGAACAATCGCCTGGCTTCAAACTGTGCGTTGTGTTCGCCAAACTTTCAAAACAGAAGTCTGTATACCCTGATCGAAACTAGCACAAACGCTCATTCAAGTCTGTATACCCTGATCGAAACTAGCACAAACGCTCATTCACTCATGCTGCCATTGCACATCAACTGCTATGCGCATACAGCTCAGAGTTCATCAGAACATAAATGCCAGCGAGTTTTTCAAACACTGCGCACAATGCACGCATAAAACGATCTTTTGTGAGGGAAGTGATTTTACAAATCGCGTCTTGGTGGAAGAAACCTGACCAGGTTTCATGCTAAAGAATGTGATTCTATTATGCGACACATGTAATGGATTAACTACGAAAATATAATAAAAACACGATCTAATTCACAGCAACGCCATCACGCTAAAAAAAAAAAAAAAAAAAGCGATTCCTTGCCAATTTCCTAGCCAAAACACTCCTACTGTCATCCATTTATGCCAAGCCACATAGTTGACACTGGCCACGAAGCCAAGCTGTTTTCTGACACGCAGTGTTCTTCACAGAATTCTGTGTTTACCTCGGACGCCTTGTGAATGGCTTCCCTCCAACCTCAAATCAACGGTTAGCGACAAAGGATTGGAGAACGCATTGAACGGGGGACGATGTGGCAAAATCGGTTGACACTATAAGCCGATGAATCCGCGCTCATTCAAATCTGGTGCCTGTCAATGTATGAAAGAGCGGAGGGTTTGAAAAAGCTGTTCGCACCGTACGTGTTATAACTGGGACGAAAGAAAGAAAAAAAAAAAAATGAAAGCCCCCATGCCAAGAAAAACGACATAGCATTAGACGCAACACAGCCGGTACCAATTCCCTTGAACTGTCATCTGTATGTAAGCGGGGAGCCGGGGTGGCCTAACGGTAGAGCGTTGGACTTCTAATGCTCGGGTCGTGAGTTCGTATCCTGGCTGGAGCCATATGTTTGTGCTGGCTTTTTCGTCGTTGCCCCGTCTTTGATATCACCCGTATGTGGTGGAAAAGGACGTTAAAACCCCAAACACCCACCCACCCCACCCTGTATGTACGCACATAGCCTGTCTCTCACTACTGAGTACTGTAAATTTATATTTATGCTGAATAAGGTCGTGTTTACAGCAATGGTAGCTTGGTTGGTTGCTTGGGAGTTTAACGTCCTTTTCCACCACGTAAGGGTGATATCAAAGATGGGGCAACGAGAAAAAGGCCAGCACAAACATTTGGCCCCAGCCGGGATTCGAACTCACGACTGTTTATGAATAATGATATAGTTATATATTTATAACATATATTTATTATCATACGCAGTCATTTTATTGCAAAACTGAGAAGCGACGTTCACGCATCACCAAACAGTCATTCCATGAAGGTCTTGTTTGAATGCTTGACTTTCTATTTCACCAACAACATACAATCACAAATAAAATGTATTAAGATCTCAGATATTTACTGCGGACATATTCACACAATCTGTAGGTCAAAGTACTCCTTAAAAACCACTCGTATTTACAGGTCGTCGTTGAACGCGAGGTCAAAAAAGGATTCAGTCAATTCTACACTGATACTTCGGACTAAGCTACGGTGAGCGTTTTGCCATGCCATGCCAATAACCGGAGAGCCTTCATCATCATCATTAGCTTGCTTTACGTCCTATGGCTTTTGGCCCTTAAGGACAAGTTGTTCCTGGCGTGTGACTTTGGCTGCTTGGCTAGGCGAGTGTCTTTGGGGTGTGTGAGGGCTGATTTGCTTAGCTTTGGTCAGCGTAAGAGGATCTTCACTTGGCTTTCAGATGCCTGGTCTGGGTTTGTTTTTCAGTGCCTCAGTCTGTTCTGTCATCCGTACTTTTGCCATTTAGATTATCACTGGGGTGTCCCCTCGCTTTTTGGTTTTTAGAACCATTTTGTCAGATCTGATCTGACGATCGCGTCGGCCAGGGTTCTCATTGGCTTATCACCTAGGACATGGTGTGGCTTGAGGAAGTCTACCGTCTTCAGTGAGTATCTGTCTCTCAGGTCCCAGATCGTCTGGAGGCTGGCGGGCAGGCCATCGCAACCGTTTACAATGCCATGCCAATAACCGGAGGGCCTTTGTAGTATCCCCTGCCTATAGCACGCTATCAGCTGTCAATCAATTCGGCGCATGCGCAAAATTACCTGACAAGTGGATGAAGGAGTCAAGGCTGAATCAAAGTAAAGAGACAGAAATCAATAGTAATTACTGGGACCTCCACGTTCTTTGTGAACAGGACGACGATTTGAAATGGCCGCAGCGCTGTAACTCCGCATTTAAAGTCCCAGGCCCCGTATGTAAAACTCGAGGTTAATTTAACCCACGGCCACGGACCTAACGCAGACTAGGACAAGAAAAACCCCAAAACAACATTAAATAATAAAAAAGGAAGCGAAGAAAGAAAGACAAAAATCCTTCTATAACGGCTTAGGCACCATGGTGGAATGGACTTCCCGCTTCCTGATTTAAAATAAAAACACAACAGAAAATTTTACCCTAGAGCTAGTTTAGTTCGAGGTTAGACTCTAACCCGGGGGTAAACTCCCTAACCCCGACTTTTACATGCGGGTCCTGGTCATTAGCACATGTTCAGAACGATTTTTTATTGTCTGTGCATGTACGTCAATGTTGTCTATCTGTTACGAGATTGATTTGTGTATCGATGACGGGTTTCAATTGATTCTAACGGTATAATTCCACGGGTGTCCGAGGCTAACAACAGTACATTTTTAGAGTGCAAATGTATTGTCTTTCCATCTACGTCAAATGCTGTGTATCTGCTACGAGATCTAATAAGCTATGTTTTTACAATCACAAGGCAGATTAGAGACAAAATCAATATCCTCCCCCCCCCCTTTCCTTCCCCCAAAGCTGTATAGTATTGAACTATATCCGCCGTACTACGTTGTGAATGTTCACAGGATGAGGCTATATATAGGCTTCTGGCCTCTTCCCACCGCCTGAATACTTGTTTGTGTAAACTGGCCAGAGAAATTTTTTTTTTAAAAATTGTTCAAATCAACTATATCCGAAGTAGTTGTTAAAAAGACAGCTATGTACATGTTATGCTCTTCATTTGAGACAATCGTTGGTAGATCACTGTGGTGTGTAACACATTGTCTGTTTCCACGTGTTTCCCGCATGTGTATATAGGATACATGCGTTGCAATTCTCGCATATATCTCCGCGTCCTTCCCCTGTGAACGGGCTGAAGGACCAACACAATAAAATTCATTCATTCACTCATTCATATCCTAGCCATCCGTGTCTGGCGTTCAACAAATCCCTCTTCCGCACCAATTATCAAAACACGCAAGCAGGACTGTCTGGACTAACCGAAAATAAACAACCCATCCCTCCTCCTCTCGCCACTGTCGCTCTAGCCACACTAAACCAGTGGTTAGCTGGAGGGCTGTAATTTTTTTCACTCCCCCCGAATCCCTCAGTGTCCAAATTGCAGTCTTTGAATGAAAAGCCACTGATTTTGGAATCAGCTGGGTTTTTTGTTGTGGTTCCTTTCCTAGGCTAGCGTCTGTCTTCGCACAAAAACTATTATTCCGTTAAACAGAGAGTGTGAACGGCGTGTTTAGTTTTTCAGCACCCATGGGTTTCTTTGCCAGAGGAGGTTGGTGGACGGAATATTAATGGTGGTTGAGGGGGACAAATCACGACTCTGGGGTGCCGTATAGTGAAGTAATTTAAATCACAAGTAATGCAGCATTCTAATTCAACCCATACTGAGGAAAAATGTGTCGTATGCAGGTAAATCAGCTTCTTAGTACACCAAGGCTACCTTCTTTCTCAATAAAGAACATACACACACAAACACACTGGATTAATAAGTAAACAAAACGTTCAGTTTCAAACTGTAAAAGCGACATCACTGACAACAGGAAAGAAAGAAAGAGGACACATCCAATAATCTGTAACGTAACATGATCTGCCCCTCGATGACGTCACTTCCCCTCGGTGACACCATCTCCTTTAGTGACGCCACTTCTCTGTTCTTGAGAGATAACACACGTTGTCTTGTTCGATAGCGCAGCAATTTCTCCCAGCAGACGTAACCTGACCAGAGAGACAGAGGGTCTTATCTGGAGGGCAAAGGGTAATAACAAGGTATACCCAGCACCCTGAGTGGGCGTAATATAAGTCATATTTTGGTCTCAGGGCCTGTTGAGAGGTATCAGGCTTCACACACACACCCGCCCTGCCGAGCACACAAGCGGCGGCCGAGTGTTTGATGTGTGAGTGTGTGTGTGTGTATCCGCAGTTGTGCGCGGTCTGAGCTAATAACAAGGTGAGAAGCCTTCAAGAGAAACGTGAGACGTGGGGACAATCGATACCGAAAGCCGGTCAAACACCCATCACTTCTAATGCAGGGACAATGTGACATTTCATATAAATACCGGATCAAAAAAATTTGAATTTGTATGCATATTTTGAGTCAGAAACCTGCATTTTAAATTCTTCCTCTGACACAACGCCCTCGATAGCGTAGCAGATTATAAAACTAAAAAAAAAAAACAAAAAACAACCGTACCAACGAACAGCCGTCGGGTACGGCGCACAAGGAGAGTGAGTGAGTGAGTTTTTCGGGCTTTAAGCCGCGCAAACACCAAAGACTAATTCGCGGCTGAGTGTGTCTGTACTACATGAAAACACACACACACACACACACACACACACACACACACACACACACACACACACACACACACAAATGTAACGTTGGACAAATGATGCAAACTGGTCTACGGGGCAGTATAAACCTAGGACATGCAGGAGACGCTGCACCTTCGCGCACAAGGAGAGCCAACCGCTGGACTACACTATTTTGAAATGTCATGTTGTCCCGGCATGACTTCTAGAGGTACTGGAGGTAGGCTTGGGGTGTCATGGAAGGTCTTGTGATGAACACCAGCGATAGGCCGGCCGCATTGTCTGGTGAGAGGGTCGCGACAACATCAACAAAAAAAATGAAAGCAGTAGTGATCTTATCTTGAGGTAACTTACACAGGAAAGGGCGTGTATGGGGGACAAAATATGTAAACGCGCTGGTTATCATAATAACAGGCATCACGAACTGGCGGCAGTCAAAAGAAGAGGGTGTGAACACCGAGATCCACAGCTCGGCTGGAGAACCAGCCGCTCCGACTCTATTCCTTTGTGAGTCAAAAGACAGCGGATGGCCTTATCTCGGAAGGACGAAGAGGGGGAGGGGGGGGGGGAGGGAGGCGGGTCAGGTCACTTAAGTTTAGTTGCAAAACCGCAGGAATGCATCAGTCTCAGAAAGAACAGTTTATGGTCTCACAATTCTGGAGTGATTTTTTTTCTAAATATTTCGGCCATTTCCAAAACAAAAAAAAACACTACCCAAACACACACGTGCTAAAATCGTGACCAACCCATCTCTTAAAGAAGACCGAGGCAAAAGGACCCTTAATAACTACGGCCTGAAAATTGATCTCAAAGCTTTGGCTCTTAGTCTGGCTTGAGGCGTCGAAAAACGAACGTGTCTCTGCAACGCAGCCAGGAATGAGGAATTGCGAGCATAACGTTCGCAGAAAATATTCAATAATTTTCTCAGTCCCCATGGAGCCGAGGGGGGGGGATGTGGGAGATCTTGCCGTTTGCGTGCTAAGGAACTGACTTGACGGTCGTCCAAATGAAAATGGACAAGGAACAGATGATGGTCCAGAGGGTTTCTCCTGCAGCACTGTTGTGGTAGGAAGTCCGACAAAGATCTAACGAACTACCCGTGTTGTTTTTGGCCAAGACAACTACTTGCGAAACGCTGGCTGGAAGCCTGCTGCCAATCGGGAAGAGGAGAGGGAAAAAAAAAACTGAAGTAAATCTTGTGTGAACTACGGGCATTATTTAGTCAGCGTTGTTTCTTGCCTGGTTCTGCTTACAACCACTGCACGATCTTTTAGCTAAAGCTTCACGGATTTTAGCAGGGAGCCGGGATAGCCGAATGGTAGAGCGTTGGTCTCTCAATGCTCGGGTCGTGAGTTCGAATCCCGGTTGGCCCAAATATTGTGCTGGGCTTTTTTTCTCGTTGCCCCGTCTTTCATGTCACCCTTGCGTGGTGGAAAAGGACGTTAAACCATCAACCACCCCACCCTCATAGATTTTAGCAATTCACCAATGCTGTATCTCAGCACTAAGCTTCGCCATATATAAATCAAAGCACGTAATCGTTTGATTTCATTAAATCTGCTTATGTCTAGGCCTCAATTAAAGGCTGCAAACACAGACATGACAAGTCGGAGATTGGACAGAAGGTTGCTCATGGAGATGATCTTTCTTGCCGCCTCCACCAACTCAATGATGTCGAGACATGCCAAACATCTTTGACGACACTGATCCAATTTCAAATAGAAAGAACGAACCGCCACTCCAGTTATGGTTGTAAAACGTGACAAGAGGTTACCGAGCAATCCAATCAAATCTGATCCTGGCAGAATGAAAGCCGTGGTTAACCTCTTGATCCCATGTATCTGTCCAATCAAGGACTGAGGCCTGTCTTTTTCGATGTCAGTTTTAGAACCGTTTATGACACTTTATGACGACTGAAAGCAAAACCTAGAAATTTACAGACGAGCCATCAACTATAAACACGAAGTTTATGCTTTCAAACACTTTTTTCAAGTTAATTACAAAACTATACAAAAGGAAAGGTTTAAGGAATACAACACTCATACAAAAATGTTGATACATGTAACTGTATCCACGGACTTAGCCACAAACTCCGATGATACCTTTCCTGCATTGAACTAAATGCTGTAACTTACATGTTTCAGGCTTTAAATTGAATGTAGCTTCAGTGAGTATCAGGGTTGTTTCTATGAATAAACCAAAACAAAACAACAAAAACAATAAGAATGTGTCAGTCTCAAGGGTCGAATCATGTCCGTTTCAAATAACTCTACACCGCGCTAGAGAGATGGAGTTCTCAGATACGTGCTTGCATCAAAGCAGCCAAGACTGGGCATTTTACTCCTAAAGGACAGCATTTGAGGTCTTAACAACACACAAAAAGCCACACACAAACGGACTTGGCCATCAAGCGAGGGAGTGGAAACGGCCAGGCGGGGGAGTGGTAAAGACAATGGACAGAGAGTCATCAGAGAAAGCTGGCGTCAACAATTAGGGAGTGAACAAGAGGCTAATTTCCCAGGGCAAAAAACAACACAAGGCGGCAGACAGTCGCTAGGGGGAAGACGTGTGGGTGTGGGTGTCTTGGAAAGGGGGAGGGGGAGGGTGCGATGGGGGGGGGGGGGTCAAAGAGTGTGTCAGTCGCACACTAGGTCCGGAATGCGTAAATGCATCTCCTCCAGAGACCTCCTGAAGACGGTTGGCTTTCTGGTCAGGGTGCAGAGAAGTCAACACGGGGTCGCCCACAGTGTCAACATTCGCAGTGTGTTCTGTCCCATTCTCTTAGCCACATCCGCGCACGTGTCGCTACTAAGTGTTGCAAGGAAAGAGACTGGATGTCTCTTCGAGCCGAGAATGGTTTGGCTGCTTGCATCTTCCCACACGCAGACTAGCGACCGCGAATTGTAAAGTGTCCGCTAGGCTGGGGCGGTGGCCAAGAACTGGAGAATGAAAGGGTGATGCACTAGCAAGACGAAACAAGATGGAAACAACTGAGATCAGTGTAAAATGTTAAATGAATTCATTCAGCATTTCCATGTATAGCTGAGCTTCCTGCTGCGTGGAAACGTGTACGTTTCTGAAAAATGGCAAAATTGAGTTTATCTGTACGTCAAAATAACGACAAGGGTGGGTGGGTGTTTCGGGGTTTAACGTCCTTTTCCACCACATACGGGTGATATCAAAGACGGGGCAACGACGAAAAAGCCAGCACAAATATTTGGCCCCAGCCGGGATCGAACTCACGACCAGAGCATTAGAAGTCCAACGCTCTACCATTCGACCATCCCGGCTCCCGAAAATAACGACAAAGCGCAGCAAAGCCCAAATCATGACTTGAGACGACACCAATCTACTATGATGCAGGACAGTAGGAGATCTAGGCTGCAAGAAGCTTACAATCATTTTAAATGATATCTTCCACACAGACTCCATATAAACAAATCAGGAAATGTCAGACGGAAGCCCACAATTTTTTTCAGTGACATTCACAAAGGTAATTCTTTTTTGGCAAAAAGGCAAGCTGCTGTCCACAGATGTTCAGGAACACACAAACAAATCAGATCACGAAAAGACACTCAACTACACTCTTAACAAAGGACAACCTTTTGAACGAAAGGGAATAACACAGTCTACGGTTTCTCAGTGGGCTTTCTTCTTTTTCTTCTTGCGGAATGCGCATTTCAAGTCAAGCCCGGGTCAGTCAAGACAGCAGAGACTGCATTTTTCACGGGCACGGGAAAGTTTCGCCATTCGAGAGAGAGGAGAGATCCTCGGCAAACACTTCCCACGGCCAACGTCAGAACTGAATCATAAAAAAGCCATGTTCAAAAACATCGAGAAACAGTGATAACACACGGCCTGCCACCTTTCGAAGAGGGATGCAGCTCCGCCTAGACACGGGGCAGGGGAAGGGGAGGGGATGTAGCCAAAACGGACCCGAGTGTTTCTGGTGCAACTCCGCTTCAAAACTTCAAAACGATGATACGATGATTGCTCCGACGTGAAGCCATAAAATTTAAAATTGAAATGTGAGCTTGCGGACGTCTTTGCATTGTAGTAACGAGTTGATCCAAGTCGCTTTCAGGTTGATGGACAGCTCATTTCTCAGTTTCACACCGACAGACTTTTAAAGTCCGTTGGTAACCTTCTGTCCTATTGCCTGGAAACACTGTGTCCTGCCGGTGCTACTTTTGAAGTGGAGTAGCACTGGAAACACTCGCTTCCATTCTGACTACAGCCCGTGAGACCGAGAAGACAAACAGCTCTTCTTGTTTGTGGAGGAGCGTGGACGCTGTTGGCCCACTCGAAGGCATCTGGACTGAACGGGACGGCCGCTAATCCCTAGCCCCTAATCCCCAGGCAAACACCAGCCTCAGAGAGGCCTAGTTACGAGATGCCGCTCTTCTGCGCTGGAGGCGCATAAAAGGACACCTCTTGAAAAACAGCTTTTCGGGGGCTGCTATTGACGATTCAGGGCAAACCTTGCCTCACATTTCTGTGCGGAGAAGAAGAGGGTTAAAAAAAAAAAAAAAAAAAGTCGCGGATGAGTCAAACATCACTGAGAAGTCGTGAGAAAATCTGCAGCAAATTCAAGTCCAGCGCTGATATGACCCACAAGAGCGAGAATCAATATCAAAATTTCGTTTTAAGAAGAGGATGAAGCAGAAATAGCAGCAAAGCAAATGTGATGAAATCTGCATCATATTTTAGATTCCTAAATGTGAGTGTCTTGATGAAAACCAGTCCCATATTATAAAGTACTGACAGATGTGGGAAAGGGCGGGTGTGGGCGTCTGGGAATTTAACGTCCTTTTCCACCACGTAAGATATCAAAGACGGGGCAACGAGAAAAAAGGCCAGCACAAATATTTGGCCCCAGTCGGGACTCGAACTCACGACCCGAGCATTGAGAGTCCAACGCTCTACCATTCGGCTATCTCGGCTCCCCCATGTGGGAGGGAATGAGTGAGTTCTTAGGGCTTAAAGCCGCGCAGGCCACAAAGACTAATTTGCGGCTGAGTGTGCCTGCACTACTTGAAAAAAAAATTGTAACGTTGGACAAAGGATGCGAACTGGTCTACGGGGCAGTATAAACCTTCCCCGATGTGGGAAAGCGTTTTTCGACACTTGCAAATCAGGTCTGTGTCACCTTTCGCTAACTGTGTGGTTCCCGTCCTGAACTTCGTTGTAAATTCGTTAATCTGAAGCAAACCCTGAAGACGAACTGCAGCTGCCAGGATCCATATGATTTAGGACGTGTGCCTGATTGGGATAAGCTCTGACCCCCCCCCCCCCCCCCCCCCCCCCCCGCCACCCCCCTCTATCAAGTCACAGAAGTTTTCGGTGTATGCAGTTCTGTTTCAAAGTTTCATATACACAAGAAAAACGTATCAGGTATTTCCGCTTTTGCAAAATGTTAGGAATGGTTTCCCCTCTAATCGATGTGTCTTCCCCGAACACTCATGGGTTACCCGAACTAGCAAAATGTATGTTGTTTGGTCTTAACTATGGACGTGACGTGACGTCATACCATGACGACAAGTTACACAGCAGTCCATCATAAATTACACTTCTTTCAATTTTAAACAATATGGGCGTATATGTGTTTTCAGATTGCCCGAATATCGTAAGTCCTTACTCAGCGTACGTGAGACGACCGTAGTTCTGAATGAATCCTGTTGGAAGGCATAATATTGACAAATGTCTTAGTCATAGGTCTATAATGAACACACCCGACAGTCCTTCAGAAGTGCTTACATACATACACTCGTACAAATGATGTCCTCTTCTTTACTCGTCTCTAACGTGTATAACTAGTACGGCAAAAGTAAAAGCGTGCATCTCCCAACTCCCCCCCCCCCCCATCCTCACCCCCCTCACCTCCTTCTCGTAAACAAACAGACGGCCCCATGCGACAGCAGCAACGTTGGGCAGAGGTTTGTCACCGACAAGAACGCTGCCTTTGAGATCTCGTCCTAGAGGGCTCTGTCAACATCTTGGGTGGTTTTTTTAGTCAATATTTACCGCAGTGCAAAGCGCCCGCTGGGGGACTGGCAGTCGTAGTGGAAGCAGAGGGGGAGGCGGACAAGATGGGCACACCCAGGGGACTAGTCAAGATGGCCGGAGGTGTTTGTGGTGCTGATTTTTCCATCTCTGGATGAGACTTGATGCTGATGACGTCACAGTCGAAGCGAGGTGTGTGGCATGGCGCTTTTATGTGGAAACCCTGACATGCCAAAAGCACACCAATTCTACCTGCTCTTGGTTACAATTTCTTTATTATTACAGTCAATTCAACGAGTTTTTGTGTCCTAACTTACTTTTCAACGAAAAGAATGCCCATAACGACCAGATGGAAGTGAACACCTTCTATCACACAGATTCCCGAGTCAAAACTATTTACCGACCAATCGTCGTCAAGCATTTTAATCGTGATAGCACCGAACACATCTCCACCATTTTGCCTTCTCCCGGGGAGGGGGTGGCAGTTGAGGGAGTGGGGCCGCGAAGCAGGCGAACAAGACAGTGCACACACAGCCTTCGTTATTTCATAGAGCTCCGCTCTGCTCCACTCTCTCTGTAGGGATCGATGAAGGCTCTTGCTGTGTTGTCTCGTTAAAGTGTCACAAAGCAGCGAAATAATCCAAACTGTTTGTTTTTCTGACCCCAGGAGGCTGGGGGAGCTGGTGCGCGTAAAACACACGCAATCAGGCGCGTCTCTTTCGGCACGATGGTCCTCGTTCTGGGCTGGGGAGTATGGAGAGATTCAAATAAACGGCAACGTATCCAGAGACTGAATCGTGGTTTTTTTCTGGTCAACAGAGCGAAACAGCTGCGGTCCCTTTGTGTGTGTTTTCGTGGAGTTTTCACAGATGTTTTCACACACAAACGTTCCGGCCGGTTCGACTGAAATGCTATGGGGAATATTGTGTCAGATCAGTTGTTTTTGCAACCTTTCAGTGTCTCTGTGATGATGATGATGATAACGCGACAGAACTTGAACTTATCACAGAGCATTATCGCTCGCCATGACCAGATCTCTCTCTCTCTCTCTCTCTCTCTCTCTCTCTGTGTGTGTGTGTGTGTGTGTGTGTGTGTGTGTGTGTGTGTGTGTGTGTGTGTGTGTGTGTGTGTGTGTGTGTGTGTACTGCTAAGTTACTTCTACTATAATTGATTAGGATATCATCAAACCTACAGATAAGTTGGATTCTGCAAAATATCAGTTCACAATTCAATTCTTACATTAAATTCACAAGTCTGGGGGGACACACACATTTTGCAATGACGTCTGTATTTATTTGTTTACTCTGTCTGTCTGTCTGTCTGTCTGTCTGTCTGTCTGTCTGTCTGTCTGTCTGTCAGTCTGCACCAGTCATACGCGTGACCAGTCACTCTCCGACCGGGGCACCTTAAACGCAGCATCAAAAATAATGACATCTAAAGCATAACCAAAGCAAGGGCTCACCAATGACACCATCCCCTATCTTCAACCCCCCAACCCCCCCCCCCCCCCCCCCCCCCCCCCCATCCCCCTCGCAGCACGACGCAATCACGAAGCGAACAGAGATAAAACGAACGATGCCGAAGACCAAATTCGTGCAGTATTGATCTTGAACTGAGACGCAACGCGAATACCAACAACACAGTGTAACGTTACGGGCCGCTCTCTACGTGACCTGTGTGCAGAATGTCTTCATAAAACAACAGAGCAACTTGACACTGCCGTACGTCTTACCATGACCCGCAACAAAAAAGACAACGAACGTCTTGGAATGTTTTCAGTAGTCGGGGTAGCGTTTGAATGATACTGGAGACGTCATGACGGTAGAAAGCAAGTGGAGGCTGTTCATTGCTAGCTTACCAATCAATGCGAGAAGATAGTGTTGTCTTGTTTGTTTAAAACACAATTTCCATCAACTCGCCTGACGTGTCAGAAACTAGGAAAGTGATTTTGGAGACTTGAGATATATTATATAGCATTCTCGAAGAAAAGCAGAGCTTTTATGATTTTTTTTCTTTGGGGAGGAGGATTGTTGTTATTGTTGTTGTTGTTGTTGTATGAAAATGATAGCTGTACCGAATGTAAAAGACTGAGAGTGCATTCCCGCTTTCAATTTATTATTCTGGGGCAATCACACCTACCAAACAAAATCTGGGTGTGTCTTGGCCTTTATCCTCTTCTGCACCACAAAAAATTAAGAAGTGGGGGTGGGGGCAAAAACAAAACAAAAATTGGACTCAGCCTGGACTCGAACCAACAGACTTCTGGTCCAATGCTCAGGTCCCTATAGCCTACACCGCCCTCCACACTCTGCAAGCTGTTCCCGAAACAAAGAACTGCAGGTGTCCCATCTGTAATGGGCCTGCCATTAGCAATAACCTTCAGTGCACCGACTTCCACTCCCAACTCCCAAACTCTCACTCACTCTCTCAGTCAGTGCTCCCAATTACTCAACACTTCTGCAGCGTCGGTAGCCATGTGGGCAAGGAGAACTTTTTTTGTGTGTGGACACAGTCACAACGCAAAGCTAACATACAGAAGCGCTCACCTGGCCATTTTTGTTTCGAGTGACTGTGCTGGGCAAATTTGAACTGGTCCCAAACACCACACCTGGGAGGAAATGGCTAGCCAGGTAATTGTGTCAAGGTAACACAGGAGGACATGCATGGCAGAAGCCAAGGCAAAGCTCTCCTCTCTGTCTTTCCTTCGTGTACAACGAGCCTGTTGTTAAATGTATCGACCCTCATTCTCAGTTCGAGGACAAGGAGTATTAAAATGCTCGGGATCCTGCCAAAACTGAATATTTTCAGTGATATCTCGGTGAGCTGGGACAGCTATTTCATGAAGGCATTGTTTGTTTGGGTTAATTTTGTTGCTGTTGTTGTTGTTGTTGTTGTTGCTGTTGTTGTTATTGTTGTTGCTGTTGTTGTCGCTGTTTGGTTTGTTTGTTGTTGTTGTTTTGTTTGGGTTTTTGTTTTTTGTTTTTGTTTTTTTGTTTTTGTTGTTGTTTTTTGTTGTTTGTTTGTTTGGGTTTTGTTTTTGTTTTTTTGTTTTTTTTGGGGGGGTTGTTTTGTTTGCTTTTGTTTGTTGTTTTGGTTCTTTGTTTTGTTTGTTTTTGTTTTGTATGTTTGTTTGTTTTGTTTGTTTTGTTGGGTTTTTTTGGTTTTTTTTGGGGGGGAGGGTTGTTTCTTGCTACTGTGGGAACATTGTCTGGTGTTACTGTTTGTCGCTTCTGTCTCTTTTTCAGAAACTGTAATTGGGAGAGAGAGAGAGAGAGACACACAGAACTTGTCCGTAATGAAAAAGAAAAGGACACAGAAAAGACATCGTTAATACGACATGTAACACACGAAAGTCCAGTGGGTACTCACCAGAGTCTACGTCAGTAGCGCTAATGTTGATAACAGTATGTCCAATAGGTACATCCTCCTTTAGCTGGTGACTGTACGAAGCTGGGTCGAAGACGGGCTGATTGTCGTTGATGTCGACCACGTTCATGTACACCTCGACCGTACTCGTCCGCTTCGGGCTGCCCGCATCATTCGCCGCTACTCTTAGCGTGTATACCTGACGCTGTTAGACGACAAACAAAAAAGACGAAATGGCGATGAGGAGATGTCATCTGGGCAATGGATTCATGGGAAATACTAAACAACGTAGAGTTGAAGTTGCACACAAAAATACAAAGATGGTATGTAGTGCAGGGTTTGTGGGGGAGTGTTTGGGAGTTTAACGTCCATTTCCACCACTGACGTGTGGCTGATATCAAAGACGGGGGCAACACGGAAAAGGCCAGCATAAATACTTGGCCCCAGCCGAGATTCGAACTCACGGCCCGAGCACTGAAAGTCCAGGTGAGTAGTGCAGAAATAGAGAAAGGCAAAATCTTGGACAGAAGCAGTGTTGAACCAAGACTCGTTATGGATGACAACTAGATAAATATACATGCACTGTCTTAGGGTTTGTTTGTTTGTTTGTTTGTTTGTTTGTTTGTTTGTTTTAAATTGAGCATGAACCATGTGTGCATCCGCATGAACATTTGCACACTTCGTATTACATGACGGTGTTAATCTGGCCTGTGTTGAATGAACAGAGTTGAATAAATTTTGTTTACATTAACACATTTCGCACCGCACAGAAGTATCCGACGTTTATGCCTCTTTTTCGGTTGTGGCCCTGTATGCGAAAATCAGGCAAGATTAACGGTTCCTTCGCGGCTCTTACTGCAGCAAACATGAGCATAATCAAAGTGCAACACTCCCACTAAGCCAATTTTAAATCCATGCATTTAATTATGTGTTGTTGTTTTTTTTAAGTGAGGCCACGGGTGCATAACCCCAAACTTACTTGGTAGGAATTGGGTTACAACTGTAACTGTTAAAGAGTTGACGTCATTCTCTCTATTCCCATCTACCTGTCCAAGCGGACACCTAAGAATCGGCCATTTAAACAAACTAGAATCTTTACAAACTCAATACCTTCACAATTATCACAACGCAAGGCGATCTCGTCGGTAATAAAGAGAAATGGAAGACAAGTACGAATCTGCAACTCTCCAAAACTGTCGGGAAAACTTCGCACAACTTGATTTAAACGTTACTCGTCGCCAAGGCGACCGCGTTGATTCCGCTAGACGCTATTATGTGGCCTCACAATTAGACACAGCCCCAAGCCAGCCTGTCGTGAATTTAAAAGCGGCAAAAGAAAGGAAAGCTGGGTGTAAATTACGCGAGCTGACGAATGCGGTGTTCAATTGAGTTTTTCCTTGCATTGATTACTAGGGTCTTGGCTCAGGAGACTTGTTTCATTATGTCCAAACAAAACACGTTTCTTCACGTTTCGTCTGCACCCTAAATTGCGTTACAATAGCTTTCCACAATGCATTCCCAAGATTTCGAAAGAAAACGAAGCAATTTTCCTTTTAGCAGGTTTTTTCTTTTTGCCTTCGCTCTTCTTTTTTCTTTTCTTTCTGTCTGTCTCTCTTTCCCAGCATCGAAAGCTGGTTTATTTTCCCTCTCAGCGGCGTTCTCTTTATTCGTTCCTTCTTTTTTTTCTCTCTTTTCTTTCTATCTCTGTCTTTCTCAGCGACCAAAGTTGGTTTTCTTGCGCTATTAAAGAAAGTACCGCATTCCTATCGCGCCCGCGAAATCCCCACAAGGATGGAAATTTGATTTAGTGCTAATTGTTTTGCGAAAAGGATGTCTTTAACTTGATCATGGAGGAGTGTTTTATGGCTTCGTCTGTTCCCTCCCATCTTTCAAGCTGATTGGTGGGGACTGTGACCCTCCACTGGGACTTCGCCTCGCTAGACAATTGATTCTCTGGCTCTGGGGGGGAACCAACCCACTCACTCCCCCCCCCCCCCCCCCCCACCTTTTCCTCGGTGAAATATCAATTTAAGATGATTTCAATATTAGATCGCGCATTCCTCCGCGCTGATGCAAGTTTGATGAGTTACGACTTCGTGAAGTCCCCTCCTGCTTGATTGAAAAAAACAGCGGGGAATGAGGGAGGGGATATTTTTTTTTCCAGAAGAGAGATGAAATGTATTTTTGGTGAACATTCCGTGACATCGTGAGAAATTGGTTTTCTAAGACTATTGTGAGTGATGAAGTAACCGCGATAGCTCAAAGCACAACCCCTCCCCCCCCCAGGAAAAAGTCTCTGTGTGTGTGTGTGTGTGTGTGTGTGTGTGTGTGTGTGTGTGTGTGTGTGTGTGTGTGTGTGTGTGTGTGTGTGTGTGCGCGCGCGCGCGCACAGAGGGAGGGGGGGAAGGGAGAGAGAAAAAACAGCTGATCTTCTGAAGAAGAATAACTGAAGCCAAAAATCTGACATTAAGTCATGGCATGCCTCCTCAAAAAAAATGTAACAAGCCTCCATACCTACATGTTTTCTTCTTCTTCTTCTTTTATTATTTATCTTCTTCTTCTCTCTCTCTTCTCTCTCTCTCTCTCTCTCTCTCTCTCTCTCTCTCTCTCTCTGCCGGCTCTGACCTGCCCTGACACGCATTAGGCACACACAGGCCTGTTGTGTTCTGACCAGACACAGATGTCACGCAGTCGGCTAACATTTTTCTTTAGAGACTCCAATTTTAAGATTTGTACGCTCTCGGGTCGTTCTGAGCTGGTCTGGTGGTGCCTAGCATCACACCACTAAGACACAATCATGCACTAACACGTACACAGACTGGTTGGCGTTCAGCTGACTGAAGCCAAAACACAATAGCCGGTGACCATGCCTTGTACCTGAATTGTCCGCGTTTGCACGACCATCAAATGTCAGTGTGTTGCACTTGGAGCTCTACTCATCTCTAAGATAGACTATTTTGAGAGCACAGGCCCGGAGCAGTCATAAGCGCAGCTGTTCCAAGAGAGAAGCCCCTATGTAGTCAACCTAGTAAAGGTAGCAATATCATCTTTTATATCAGACGCACATATTGATGTTTTCACTTATCACGCAAAGGATCCCCTGCAGGTGTAAGGACACAAATTAAGAGTAGGGTCATGTTTGTTTTTTATTTGAAGAACACTGTTCGGTGAGTGTGCTAGTTTGTAGTGATTTTTGTTGTCATGAAAAGCGTGATTTTCGTGATTTTTTTTTTTTCGTGATTTTTTTTTTTTTTTTTTTTTTAGGGCAAGGTGCATGCCAGGGGCCGGCAACAACAGGGTTTGCGCACTGGTCGGGCACAGTGACGTGAGTAGATTTGAGTGAAATGGTTTTCTGGCATAAACTGACAGTAAACTTGCATTACTCCTGTCAAGCCTGAGCGGAAAGGAGACATTCAATTTTTTTTTTTTATTTTAACTCCTGTCAGGTGCATCCCCTGAATGGTCTGTGCATGGTAATTTTTGTTTCTAGACTGAAGCATTTTTAGGGGTGACTATGATGCCTGAGGCTAACAGGGAATATATCGGCATTTTGAGACCTCGTGCAAATGTGTTCTTTGACCAGCATGCAGTGAAAGAGCATGCGGGATTTCAACAAACAGAACATTGCTGGACTGCTAGTCACGGGTTGTTAAGACTGAGGGCGAAATTAATGGCCACTGACAGCGCCTCCCTTCCAAACTAGCTCTGTGAATTATACACCGGGATGTGTGCGAGACATTTTTCTTGATTACCGGAGGCTGCCGTGATCTGATAGAATTCCGTGGAATTTATGAGCCTCTCTCAATGGGATTTTTTTTTTTTTTTTTCGGATGGCTCCGGAGGTCCATATACATGTATATAGCTGTGAGCTATTCATCGGGAAAAGGAATGGATGGGTCAAAACTGAACAGTCATAATTCAGGGTATTTGTGAAAGGGGGCCCTTTTTCTTGTCCTAATGGATCCTTCTAAAATGCGATGTCGTTAAATTGAGACGGGATTTAGTCGCGGTTTGTTTTGAAATTATACAAACTTTGTACGCGCAGAAAAAAAAAAGAAAAAAAAATGAGACACAGTCGACAGCTATTCAGCTCCTGTCCACAAGGAGTGTTTTCCAGACTTTTTTCGAGGAACCGAGGTGGCCGAATGGTAGAGCGTTGGCCTTCTAATGCTCGGGTCGTGAGTTCGTATCTCGGCTGGGACCAAATATTTGGTTGGCTTTTTCATCGTTGCCCCGTCTTTGATATCACCCGTATGTGGTGGAAAAGGACGTTAAACCCCCAAACACCCACCCATTCACCCAGACTTTTTTCTTCACGTCTCAGACAATAGTGGCTGCAGTTGAAGTTACAAGAAATGAATCAAAGGTGCCAAGTTTCATATTACCAGAGTTCGCGGAAAATAATTCATGTTTTGAAACACTTATGTTTGTGAGTGGGCTAGTACGCTCAGTGGGCTAGTGCGCTCAGTGGGCTAGTGCGCTCAGTGGGCTAGTACGCTAGTTTCGCTTGTGAGTGCGCCTATGCTGATCTTTAAGACTAGTACAGCTCTTAATGCGATACAATGATGTTTGCGTTTTGAGCGAGCGGTCGAAAATTTGAATTCAACGACCGAGCGGTTTGATCTGTACGACAAGCCTCTCGCATCCGCGCCATCGTGAACCCTTCTACTGGCTCAGTGCCAGCATTTGAGATGCTGTCACTGTGCAGGCGTCTTAGCGGTGTGATGCTAGACGCCACTTCAACAGCTCAGAACTATCAGTGAGCGTAAAAAATCTTACTGGTAAATACTGAAAGATTTGACCTTTAACTAAACAACAGCCTGCTTACCGTCTCGTAATCCAAGCTGCCAATCAAGGTGAAGGTCCCCAGTATAGAATCCAACTGAAAGAGATCCCGGCCCCATTCCGATATCATCTGGTAGGTCACACGAGCGTTCTCCCCTTCGTCGGCGTCCAGAGCTGTCACCCGCGCTACCGTGGCGCCAATGTCCGCGTCCTCGTGCACTTGGAAAGAGTAGAAGGACTGGTTGAAGGCGGGGCTGTGGTCGTTGTTGTCGGTGACGCTGATGGTGACGCTGGCGGTGGAGGTGTGGACGCTGTCGCTGGCCGAGACCGTCAGTCTGTACAGGTCCTGGGTTTCGCGGTCCAGCGAGCTGATCGCCCTGATGGTACCTGGGGGACAAGCGAACGACTTGAAATGTTTGAATTGCCTGTGTTTTCTGTATGTGGTTTTAACGGGTTAATTCCATCTTCGCTGAGCCAGCTTATGTTTTGGTATACATGTGGTTTCGCTGGTGAGTGCGCCTCAGTGTACGCTCGAAATACTCTATCTTGATGATTAGTATAGCTCTAAATGCGATACAATGTTGCGCTAGTGGTCGAACGTTCAATTTCTACGACTGTTGTTACACTACTGGAGCGCGGCTCAGTGTTGTCGCCGCATTTTCGAGTACGCTTCTGTTGGCTAAGTGCCAGCATTACAGACGCTGTAACTGTGCAGGTGTCTATGTGGAGTGATGATAAATACCACGAGAAGAGCTCGGAACGACCTGTGTGTATATATGTACGATAGTAGCTGCTGAAAAAAAAAATGTCCTGCCAAAAACGATTTGTGTCAATTTCGCTGAAACCCTTTCCTTGACCTCTGGGCAAGGTCATCCAAAACTGAGCGTATGAAAGCCCTAAGAGACTGAAAAGTTTCCCAAGAAAATCTCAGTTCACCAACAAAGAACTTACCATCTGACTCAACGTTGAACTTCTCACTGCCGTCTCCAGACAGGGAGAGGGTAAGCAGACCCGTAGTATCGGGGTCATTCACCGAGAGCTTCAACACAGACGGGTTCCCTCTCTCGTTCTCGGGGAAGCTGACGCTGTATACTGAAGGCGAGAACCTAGGGGGAGTGTCGTTCACGTCACGAAGAGTTACTGTCGCCTGCAACACACAAGACGGAAAACGGGGGTCAAAAATTGGAAAACAAAAGAGACTCAAAGAGACGATGAACAATTTTTGTGTACAAGTTTTCCTCCAGGTGGAAGCATAAGGCTAGGAAGGATATGCACAGCTTCATAATATTTTGATTTCCAGGAAATTCATATGTATGGGACACGAAAAATCGCAACAGGCGTAAAATTAAAACCAGAATAATTAAAGTTGAATAGAAAGTTGAACAAGCAGCTTGTTTATCATCTCATCTGTATCAGTGATCCTGAAAAATGATCAGTTTTGTTTTGTCTGTCAACCATGTGTGTGTGTGTGTGTGTGTGTGTGTGTGTGTGTGTGTGTGTGTGTGTGGTGTGTGTCTCTCTCTCTCTCTCTCTCTCTCTCTCTCTCTCTCTCTCAAATCCCTTCTCTCTCCCCGACACGCACACAGGACACAAAAATTCCCAACTGTCCCTTAAGTACCATACTGGCGGCCCACACTCCCATCAAAGTCAATCCCCATCTACATCACAGTCAGTTACATGATACACTTGTGTCGCATTTCTAGAAGTACGTCTACAGTCAAACATTAACTTCATACGTGTCATTGGCCCTGTGCCACATTATACTTGTCTAACTGAACACTTCGGGTGTCGGGGGTGACAGGTGTCTTTTGAACGATACTGCACGAAAGGTCAGCAGAGATCGAGACTGTGATCCCGTGCAGTAATACCAGGCACCAAGATAGCGAAAGAGAAAAGTTATCTGTAGGATAAAAGAGAATCAAGAGTGTAATCCCGCATAATCAGTAATGCCAAGAACAAAGACTGGGGTTGGTTCTATGGGGATTTTGGTAGATCACTTCAGATTATCCGTGACCGACTTCCTCCAGGGAAAACGCGTGCACACACACGCACGCATGTGCACACTCACAGAGAGAGGGAGGGGGGGGGGGTAGAGAGAGCTGGCAGAGCGACAGAGACAGACAGAGAAAGCGCTCCAGACAGAGACACAGTATTGTGAGCGATGACAAACTGATTCGAGAAACAATAACAGTAGATTCACTGATAAAAGTGGACTTTATTCACACTCCAGTGTTCAGTTTTCTCTTCCTAAGTCTGCTTATCAGCAGTGTACTTTAAATCACTGAGAAAAAACTGTTTCAAAGATGCCAGTAGAAAACTTTTAATGAAGGCAGGGTTGACAGGTATACCGATAAACAGCTCTTTGTCGTTGTAAAGTCAACTTTTTCAAGGTATTAATTCAATCGAAGAAGACAGTTTCCTTTGCTTTTAAAACTCACCAGAGAATAGAAGGTTTTGTGATGGCCTCTATTCAGTAAAAACCTGGACAGAATGTTAGGGCAAATGCCCCCAATTACTACACCTTGCAGCTAAAGTATGGGCTACAAACGAAGCTGGGATCAAAACTATCAGCAGGACGGATCCCTCAAAGAGTCCAACTAATGTGGCAACCGAAACGGTCATTGTAGCGCGCAAACCGAGATAATTAGCACAAAACCAACAGACAAAGAAGAGCGATTGCAGGGGAGGGAAATCAGTGCAGAGACTCCATCAAGATTAGCGACCGGTAACTCGGTAGAGAAATCAACTGCCCTTTATCAACCAGACTTGCCCACCTCTGGGTTGTCTCAATAGTTTATTGATCAGTGTGAACCGGCCTGACCCTTCACTGCCGACCCTGTGGCCTGCACCACTGACTCGGTTAGATTTTATCGTCGTACAGTTAACAACCAAGCAGCTCTCCTCCAGGCTAACAAAGAACAGAGACTAACAACAGTAGGTCAAACATCAGTGTTACCACCACTGTTTGGTGTCGTGTAATGCAGGCTGGGGACCCACTGCTGAGGGGGAAAAGACTGAAAAAGACCAGGGTGCAGAGGCAACGTCCTGCTGGGGACGCCCAACTTACGAGACAAATTTTATCACTTAGAGGCATTAGTAGCCTCTCCTGGCACCCAAAAGTAAAATACTGCCTTGGTACTGACATGCACGTCTTCAAAAATGAAGTATACGGCATGACATGTATTCATATATGACTGTGTGCAAACTTCTTTCCCTTCCCTTTTTTCTTTGCTGAAATTTAGATTGTTTTGGCTGAAAGGATAGGAAATTTGGCTGAAAACTGCCAAATGACTGAAAATTTCCAAGCCTGGTAATGGGCCATTGTATTCGTGACCTGCTAACAGCCGACAAACGATGCATTGAAGAACATGGGGCAGTGGTTCAAAAGTTAACACTCGGGTATATGGTTAGAGTTTATCGTCTCCCAGCTAACAGCGTGATAGAGTAGTGAATATAACATTGGGTCAAACATCTGGCGTATAATGGGCCATTCCATTTGTGACCTCCTAACCGCCATGGACCAGTGGGTGAAACGTTAACAGTTTGGTATATGCACCACTAACTTGGTTAGATTTTTATTGTCTCCAACTAACGGTCCCATAGAGCAGGGACTATACCACTGTGTCGAACATCAGTGATACCATCACTGTTTGGTGTCGCGTACTGGGGCCGTTCGATTCGTGACCTCCTAACCCCCTCTCTCTCTCTCTCTCTCTCTCTCTCTCTCGGAGGACCGGGATGGTCGAATGGTAGAGCGTTGGACTTCTAATGCTCGGGTCGTGAGTTCGATCCCGGCTGGGGCCAAATATTTGTGCTGGCTTTTTCATCGTTGCCCCGTCTTTGATATCACCCTATGTGGTGGAAAAGGACGTTAAACCCCCAAACACTCACCCACCCACCTCTCTCTCTCTCTCTCTCTCTCTCTCTCTCTCTCTCTCTCTCTCTCTCTCAACAGGCCGCCTCTGCTAGGCTCTGTACCTTGACAAGTCGGTAGCATGGGGTGTTTGGAAATACATGTAGTAGCAATGTTTTTCAAACAGACGTTAGTTCGTCGACGAGAAAGAAAGGGACCGTTTATGGAGCAGACTGACGACTCTGACTGACGCTTCACGACAAAACACATGTAGGTGTGCACGCTCATATTACAGATATGCATGGTTTTGCGTGAGACCAATCGTCGTCGAACATTTTTGCATCGGAGTACCACTAGGACCATGTCGACTGACTATCCCCATTTGAGGCTGTGTACGGCAGTTCGCTGCGCTGCTTGGGGACGGATTATGGTGTTGTGAATTATTGAACAGAATGGGGAAACGGCCCTATACCGTTATGGTCGTTTTCACGTTTTATGGCGGCCACTAATATCCACCACATTAATCGATCCAAACGACTTTGACGAACTCCCAATATAACATACACCTGATCAAGTTCTGATGTTTGTTGAAACGTTTTCTTCACCCACAGATCGCCGTCAAACAGTAACAGCATTACAACAAAGTACAACAAGTCAAAACTTATAGGTGTGCTTATCTACGCCAAGTTGCCTATATGCATGGCGGAGAAATTGCCGTGAAAATCTGAATGAGATAAAACGTCGTAGAGAAGAAGGGAACAGGAAGAAGACAAGAATGGAGAAGAGGGTGGGTGTTTGGGAGTTTAACGTCCTTTTCCACCACATACGGGTGATATCAAAGACGGGGCAACGATGAAAAAACCAGCACAATATTTGGCCCCAGCCGGGATTCGAACTCAGGACCCGAGCATTGGAAGTCCAACGCTCTACCATTCGGCCACCCCGGCTCCCCAGAAAGGAGAAGAGAACATATCAAACTGTACTATAGTCTAGAACGCAGTAGGGAGCGTTAGTTTGTGGCGGCCACTGCCCGTCTGCGTAGACACATCGTAAAAGTAGAAATTTAAGTGGGGAAGCGACCCCGATGATTCAATAAACTGTTGTACGGTTCTGACGTTTCAACCACTGTCCCGTGTCCTCCTGTACCTCGGGGAGCTACGACAGCCATTTTCACGCCCACTGTCTTCGTAACCGCCCACAAAATACCTCACTGGGAGTTCGTCTCAAATTTACCGTAGCAGAAAGGCGTCCTTTTGAGCCGGCACCCAACTAACGTCGGTACCGACACATGTCAACTGTAATGCTACACTAAATCTATTGACAAAACACTGAACAATTCTCAATTGTTAAATCTGCCATTAAGGCCCGGCGCTTTGAACAGGTAGATGTATGTTCAGTGGTGCGAAACCAAATGGTGCATACACACATGCAAGCACAGTACAATAGGTCTGTCTTGTCTGCAATTTAACACATTTCGTACCGTGCACAAGTATCTCAGGTTTTATGGCTCTTTTTCGGTTTTGGCCCTGTATGCGAAAATCAGGCAAGATTAATGGTTTCTTGACCAGTTGACGGCTCTCATTGCAATAAACACGAGTATAATCAAAGTGCAACACTCCCACTAAACCAAATTTAAACCCATGCAGACAAAAATTATTCAAGATTTTTTTTTTTAACTGAGGCCACTGAGCCATAAGCCCAAACTTACTTGGTGGTGGGGGGGGTGGGGGGCATGTATGTATTGGCTGAGAATACAGTTATGCAGAACGTTACAAAAACGTTTAGATAAAGCAAACAATAACCCCATTAGCACAAATAACAGATAACAAACCGATTTAGGGAATGAGGTTTTCGCGTGTTTGGCCAAAGTGTCAGCATATTCCAAGCTTGGCGCTCAATATCTCTGTTTGATATGGATGTTTTTAGCATGCCGGGCGAACGAGCGCAAAGTTTACCTAAACTTCTCCATGGCATAAGAAATTGGAAGGTTTTGACAAGCACAACCAACTGCTCTCTCTCTCTCTCTCTCTCTCTCTCTCCTCCGAATTGCCCGTGCACTTTTGACTTCTGAGTTCTGCTGGCGCCCGTCTTGCCCACAAACCAGCCCACTCGAGTCAAAGTGTATTCGTTCGCTAAAACACTGTTTAATAAAACATTCATATGGAGACGGGCTTTGATGTTTCTTCCTCGAGAGGTTGTTTTCATGACAGGGGTATGCGGAGCCAGCTTCAACTTTTACTGGGAACCGGGGGACGCGAAAAAATAAAGAATAGCAGAACTGAATAACACTATGCAGCCGCCACGATGATAAAAGTTTTATCGTAATAAAAGTTTAATCGTAATCGCAGGTGAAAATCAGGCGTGGTGATACTGAGAGAAACATTCGCAATGGCTGGCACACACACACACACACACACACACACACACACACACACACACACACACACACACACACACACACACACACACACACACACACACGCACGCACGCACGCACGCACGCACGCACGCACGCACACACACAACTACGGGATATCATTTTGCAATCAATGTTTATTCTTATTTAATTCTTTTTTAAGCGGACAAAGAAGCAACGAGTCAAAGTTGCAGGCAGCATCATAAAAAAGTAGTAAAAGTCTACGCAAAACAGTTTTTTTTTAAGGAGGGGGCGGGGGTGGCCCGAGTACGGGACAAGGTTAACTGCGGTTTGTGGTCGGTGTTTTGGAGACTGGCTGACGGGAAGGGTTGGAGGAACGAGCGAGACAGACAGGCAGAGAGAGAGAGAGAGTCAATGAATCAATGAAACTTTATTTTACAACGGTAGAGGCAGTTGACGTCAAATAGTCAGTTTTCATACCTGCCGTGACAGACAGACATTCAGACATGAAATGAAATGAAACTTTATTTCATAGCGATCAAAGATTCGGTCCTAAGTATCGAGTCCTGTTTCAGTCCGGCTTGTACATTGCTGAACTACTTAACGTTCAGAAGGAGAGAGTGAGCGAGACAGACAGACAGACAGACAGAGCAAAAACAACAACAACAAAAAAACGAATACAGCAGCCAGCACCCCACAGCAAACTGATCGCTAATCTACACCAGATACACGCTCTCAGCACTCTTCTCAAGTGGTAGCACATTTCTATTTGCCAACACCCGGCACGCCACATCACTAACCAGCCGAGAAAAGAAAAAAAAAGAGTTCCCCAACTCGAACATTATTTTTTCACCCTCGCCCGAGCAGACGATTCGACAGGTTTATGGTCACTAAACATGTTTGCAGGCGCAGTCCACTCGATGTCCACAATATCGTCCGCTACTCTCACCGACCTCTTGAAAGAGAACGCCAGCTCAACTAATCGCCCAACTCTTTCATTTCTTATCCAGCCGATAATGCCTGTCTTCGCGGATTAGCTCTGCGCGAGGTCACGGAGTTTGCCTAACCTGGTTGCGAGAGCGTGGCTGTGTTATCAGGAATATATATATATGTGCGTATAGTAGAAAGACCAGAGGTTTTACCGATGTACAGATCTACGGGGTTTAGTCTATATGGCGGAGAATTGTTTTCCCTGGTGTTACTTTAGTTCACAAGTTTAGTGACAACGATTGCTCTTACCCTTACC
The DNA here is from genome assembly GCA_018292915.2 of Batillaria attramentaria. Classification (NCBI taxonomy): domain Eukaryota; kingdom Metazoa; phylum Mollusca; class Gastropoda; family Batillariidae; genus Batillaria; species Batillaria attramentaria. The sequence continues at coordinate 288,883 of JACVVK020000171.1, forward strand.
CTCAGGCAAGGTAAAGCTTTATGTCCTTGTGGTTTAGTTAAAAAAAATTCTGTTCTGCTTTTATTCTAAAGGGTCGACAGCGAATGCTGTCAGGTAAACACGTAACATTGTCCGCTGAGATATACCCCTAAACATGCCCAAGTTTTTACGTTGTAGCGACGTTTTAAGTCGTTTTCTGGATAATAAGTCGTCCCTTTCTTCCACAAGAAGACAAAGAAGAACACACTCAACAGTAGGGCAGAGCTGGGTGTTGCTGTTGTTGTTGTTGATGATGATGTTTGTTGGTTTGTTTTATGTTTTAGGGTTTGTTAATTTTTGTGTTGTTGTTTCGTTTTTGTTTTTACTTTTTGTGGGTGTTTTGTGGGTGTTTTGTTTTTGTTTTGTTTTGTTGGGGGGGGGGGGGTATTTTGTGGTTGTTGTTGGGGTTTCTTTATTCCCAATTGTGAGTTTCACCGGAAACGCTTCCTGTATTTCGGTTTGTCGGTGTGAAAGAACTTGAAGGGGCTGTGTACCAACCAGCAAAAAAACTAAAAACCAACACGTGACTACAATGTATAAACTTGTGCATGCTCATATTTCAAACATGCTTTGCCTCAGAACAACCTTTTTCAAAACTGACTCGGATTTCATCAAAGTAGCACCGTAAAACTCTCGCCATATTAACTTACCCCCCTGTGACCGGCTACCCGCTCAACAGATCTAGAAGTAAGGGGCAGGTATGTAAAGAGCTGGGGGCTGTGTTGATACAGGCCCTTATTGCAGACCAAACATCCTAGCTACTGTACTGTACACAGTGACGGTGACGCGGTGTGGTCCAGAATGGACTTTCAGGTGTTACCAAAATAGCAACGAATCGTTGATTCCCTGAGAGGAGGTGGTGATGGTGGTGACAGATCTGGCGGTACTCACTGGTACAACAGTAAGCTTTACTGGTAGTGGTACTAATGGTCTACCCGGTCACCTGGTAAAGGGGCCTATAAGCGTGTGTCAAATCCACGCCGCTTATGCCCTTTTTCCAGATCACCAGGTAGAGGTTGCCACTGACCGGACAACCAATAAACAATTATAAACAAACTATCTTCTGCATGGCGGAACCGGGTGAATTTCTCATTCAGTCAGTATCGACACGACGTGTGACGTCAGTCAAGGGACCGACCTGTCAGTGATAATTATGATCGCGATAGTTCAGCTGGATGAGAATCGCTGGAAGATCCTACTGCTAGCCTGTGGTCAGTCGTCATCAGGACAAGGTTGTGACAGTTGGCTCCAAAGCCAGTTGCAAATTAATATATAATATCATAAAAGATGGCAATACTAGAAGATCAAGAAAGCCAAAGCAAGAATTATGTCACTCTAATCAGTCTCGACCACCCTTCAAATTGATCTACAAGTCTGGATGAAGTCCCACTCGGCGTCTGTCAAACTTTCTTCGGTGCAGCTCGTTCCACAGGTTCGTCATCAATAGTTCGAACTACCACAGCAGTTCGCGAATGTTACCAAGTCTGCCTGCCAGCCTGACTGGGTGCAAAACGTCTTGTATATATATATATACAGACGGGTAGGTATCAGAAAATATTATGACCAGTCATGGTGTCCCTTTCAAAAGCGCTGATGTCATGAGTAAAAGTGTGTCCTACTCCTAGGCAAAAGGCAAATACAATACAGGTAATGCACGCACATATATATACATAATTATATATACATACAACGCCTATACACAATGAAACAACCCCCAAGAGTACGCACACAAAGATCCAGATTGACAGTCCCACGCTAACAGGGCCAAACCCTAAAAGATCTAAAGGAACATCGGCTGTGCCGCCAACAGCACGTCAGTGTCCAGGGTGGTTAGGTAAACACGGTGTGGCCCTGTGTGTGTCCGGAGATAGGTCAGACCGTGGTGGCCGCTGTGTGGTCATTACATGTATACAATCATTACTCTGTCTGGGAACCAGGCTTGCTTTTGTGGCCGCTGGTCAACAAACACAGGTGTTGGGGCCAATATTGGCCATGGAGTGAGTACGGTCTAAGTATGTATTACTGTTAGAACTGACACTTCTTTGACCAGTCACTACTACTGCTACTGCTGGCAACACACACAACTGAAGTAGCAGTCGGTGCTAGTGGACGGAAGGTTAAAGCCTCTGTGTTCGTGACTCATGAGATGGAGTTAAACAAACTTGTAAAACTCATAACCGAGATAACTAAACACGTCCGATAAATATACGTTGTATGTATGTATGTATGTATGCATGTATGTGGTATACATGTAGGTACATGTATGTGTATTAGGCACACCCCATCCCATTCCATTCCATTATGTCTATTTATGTATTTGTACGCAGTATGTATGTATGTATGTATGTATGTATGTATGTATGTATGTATGTATGTATGTATGTATGTATGTATGTATGTATGTATGTAAGCATGTATGTGGTATGCATGTAGGTATGGTGTATTTGGCACACCCCATCCCATCCCATTCCATTCCATTATGTCTATTTATATATTTGTACGTAGTATGTATGTATGTATGTATGTATGTATGTATGTATGTATGTATGTATGTATGTATGTATGTATGTATGTATGTATGTATGTATGTATGTATGTATGTATGTATGTATGAGTCCTGCAAAACGTGTGTGCGAATGACTATGATGTATGTTGGTCGGTGTGGTGAGCTTGATGTATGTTAATTTCTAGTTTCATGTACCCCCAACGGGGTTTTGAAATAAACTTTGACTTGACTTGAAACTGAACTGCTGTTTTCGAAGCTCTAAAGCTGTTTGCCAGATAGAAGGATGTTTCATTTGGCCATCGCGACCGTTTTCATGACTATGTGGCATCTAATATTAGAGAAATACGAATTTCTTTGAGCCTACAATCCATTCCTGAAAAGACAGGGACTCGAAAAATCTTCTAAAAATAGCCACCAATCAGCGCCCGTCTAGCTGGACCTCAGTCCGCAAAAAAAAAAAAAAAAAACCCTGGCTACCATCTGATCTAGTTTTAAAACGGGCCACATCTTGCACTCTGCAACTGTGACATGACAACCAGACCGAAACAAAAACACAAGATTGTATTTGTTCTCCATCTGGTCGTAGAGAACTCACCTCGGACCCATGCGGCATTAGTGTGCCCGCAAGAGAACACTAGCTACCACCTGATTGTGCTTTAATACGGGCCACACATCTTGCACTCTGCAGCTGTGACATGACAACCAGATCAAAACAAAAACACAACAAAAGTATTCGTCTTCACCTGGAGTTGACGTAGAAAAACCACGAACGGTTCAAGCTGACTTAGGTGATTCGATCCCCCAACCCCCCCCCCCCCCCTCTCCCTCCCTCTCCCCCGAAGAGCATCCCCCCTGTCTTCGTTGGTGTCAGGGGCAAATGGTTTTCCCGCTGAACCCAAACAAAAACAGAGAGCCATCATCACATGCCACCACATGCCAGTGCTGCCAAAACCATCTTCCTCACAAGAGGTACTTGCGGTATGTCAGAGAGACACGGAAACGGGTAAAGAGGTACTTGCGGTATGTCAGAGAGACACGGAAACGGGTAAAAATGACAGAACCGAAGGGAAAGGCAAGTAAAACAAGAAGTAGCAAGGAACGAGAGGCAAAGTAAAAAAAAAAAAAAAAAAAAAGGTTGGCCAGACATAATGCTTGCAGCAAAGAGAGAGCGTAGAGAGACAGGCGCTGGTTAGCAATGGAAACAGACATTCGGAAACGTCAGTGCGTTAGTCATAACTGATAACATTTTCTCAAAGGAAGAAGGGACCAGACAGAAAAGAAACTGGCACGAAACTTTAAAAAGATAGGAACAGAGGTGTCAAGTCATTTCCTTGTCACAAAACTGATACGTGTATGTACGCAAAAAAAAGTCGCGAGGGAATCTTTAGAAGCGGGTATAAATCTTGGACTACCAGGATTTGAACCCAGGCTAGTCCCGCGCTTCGGATAACAACCTCTACGCCCATCCGTCACCCAACCGCTCGTTTTCCTAACCCCCCATCTCCATCAACCAAAGGCTAGAAAAGTTAGGGTTTGGGCAAAACAGATATGAAACGGAGCACTGCATCCTGAAAAGCGAACCTCTCAGATTTATAGCTTTTATCACATAAAAGAAACCTCAGAATCTCCAGTTCAGCTTCGACCAATCGTAAAATTAAGTCTGATCCGCGTCGCCAGTCAGTTTTCCTTTCTCCTTTTGTCCGAAAATCGTAAAAAGAACATTAAGCGGATTACCGCCCTTAGGCCGACTCTTCTGCGGCTGAAAATTTACAGCGCATCTCCAGAACAGCCATTCATTGCCATTCCGTTCAACACCTCTCCTCCCACCGCGGCGCCTGGGCAAACCGCTCAAAGCACACGATTTATTAACCTTGGGTCTTTATGACGTGCACTGGGGCCTTTATGACGTTCACAAATTCCGGCCGAGATTTAGCAACATGACGTAAAGTCAATGCTGCGCGCGCATAAACTTGCCCGGATATTGCAGCGGAGTCGTCTCCCCTTTCTAGGGCGTTAGCCTCGGTGTGAGTGAAATACGACGTTATGAGTGTGTTTTGGATGAGCAGCCAAGGCACTGATATTTCCTTGGGGGACGATTACTCCTATGCTCTGGTGCCCCCAAAGTGTTGGTTTCCTATGACCAGGCGGGGAAAAAAACGAACATGGGTAGTTATGACCACGTCTGAGTTGGACGTACTGATGCCCTCAACTGACTGCCACTAGCTCCTGCTAATGAAACCAGATGCGGCTTGTCTCGCCAGTACTCAACATGCAAATACATTCCCTCCATTCCATAGAATAATTATGCAACGTGTTGGAGGTCACGTGAGTGGTCACCACTGCTCGTTACATGTTTCAGAGGGAAGCAGAAAGTTCTGCTGGCGCTAGCGGGTCACAGTTACAACTGTCAGTTGAAAACGTAAAATCCCTCTGCAGTGTACAGACTTCAGTCTTGTACGATCATTTTTTTATCATTTTGCCGTGATGGTCTTTGAAAGATAAACATGAGCTGCTGGCTGGAACGTGAAATGACAAGCCCCCCCCCCCCCCTCATCCTCCCACACACGCGCAGAGGAGAGAAAGAGAGAGGGAGGGGGGTAACCATAGCCAATCCATGTCAACGGTTACGTCCCGTGCGATACAAAGACCATCGTGTCACGGCACGGTAGTCCATTCATTGCGTATCTAAATCCGCAGCATAGCAAACTCTTCAAACTATTATCAAGACATTCCGTCTACTCCACCGCATGATTATCAGTGTCAAACTTCTGTCACAAAGGCATTGGCTGCGAATGCTGCAGTCCAGGCCGCTACCCTTGAACAGTTTGGTCAATATCGGAAGGAATGTTTCATCCTATCGACGAGATTACAAAAGCATGGTTACTATAGGGACCCTTTTGAGTCAATAGCTGCCGGTTCCGTAATGTGAAGAAGGCTTAAGATAGGCATATATAGAAGTCATTGATCGGGAGTCAAATAGTCCTTATAATGTCGTTCAAAGCTTGCGTCCACCCGTACATCAAACCTTGACAACCCTGAGTCAGAAACCAGCGGACAGACTTACGCTGATAATTTACACATAAACCCAGTGAATGGACTGGTGAACTAAAGTTCTTCGGCGAATTCGGCCAGTTGTTTTGCAGTTCCTCTAGGTCTCTGAATTTGAAAGTCAAGAGCAGAATAGCGAAAGGTTCAAAACAAGTTTACAGGACAAAAGGCAAGAACATTTTATTCCCGGATTTCGGGGTAACAAGCCTTCAATAGGGAACACGCAAATACAAAGAGAGGACTATTTATCTATGTCCGTTTATGGATAGACTAAGCAGCGGCAATGTTGAAGGTAAATACCCAATAAATAACTAAATAAATAAGTAACAGTGTACTTAACACCTGGACCGATGGGGATTTTAAACAGGATTATCGTTTTGACCAGCATACCACGCCATTACACTCAAGATTTACGAGGGCAACACAACATGGTGTCAGGGCGCTTGCCGCCATGTTTGCTTTCCCCTCACACTTCGTTTCTTCCTCATCTGGTGGGATTTTAAGCGCGCGCCATTACACCTGGGAAAGCAACAAAGACGGTGCGGCAAGGGTGATGGTTTTTAACTGGCTTTCCATGGCTGTTTTATCATCGCCATGGGTAACGAGGGTGTATGGAGAACACAGCCGGTCTCCCCTCTACCACAGAGACAAAGCACACGTGTGTACACGCCCACTATACCAATCGATATACCGTTATGAGCAGGCTCCTAGTCCTGCTACCATCGGCTGGGTTCAGTCAAGGCCAGGCAATTATATTCAGTAGTATTTAGCACGTTGGTACCGTAGTGGGTAGGCAAGCGAACTCACTTAGTTTAGTATTTAAAGGCTAGTTGCTTTGAGCTCAAGCGTGAACCATCGGAAGTACTAGTTACAGTGGGTATACATGTAGTCAATGTCAATGTCAATTTACTGTTTTTTGACGAAGCAGCCTTGAGAACAAAGCTGCTTCGTCAAAAAACACTAGACTATACAACAGAATATGGGGTACAGTACTTAGTGAACGCGTTTGCACGTAGACCGGTCGCACCTCAGTCGCCGCATGAAAAGTACGTTTTCTCCATTACCCACAAGCTGTCTTTTGTACACTCTGTTTACTCGTGATATTGGTACTGTCTGGAACTGACTCTTGCGTTTCTACCCAACTAGGACAAATAGCGAATACTCCTCTCCTGTTTATTCTAATGTTCGGGTCGTGAGTTCGTATTCCGGCTGGGGCCCAATATTTGTGCTGGCTTTTTCATCGTTGCCCCGTCTTTGATATCACCCGTATGTGGTGGAAAAGGACGTTAAACCCCCAAACATCCACTTACCCACCCACCCTCTCCTGTTTCTAAGCTCCTTGCCTGCAGACAAAGGCAAAGGCAGGGAAGGCGAAAGCCTCCTCAGCGTAACACTCAGCGAACCTAAAGCGGCGGAAAAAAAAGTATCTCGCATTTTGCAAAAATCATCATACTAAATTTCTCCCAAACTACCACAGCAGTCCTTGAACCTTTGGAGGCCGTAAACGAGGAGGGGGGGGGGGGTGTCCGGGTTGAAATGAACCAGCACACAGACACAGGATGTGAGCTTGAGGGGTTGCAGGACCTATAAACCGCTCAGCCAAGGGTATAAAACGTATGACTCTGCACCCAGGATCCACGTAAAACCTTTGTGGGCCGTTGACTTTCAAAGAGTTCGACTGGGAGTGATTTTTTTTTTTTTTTTTTTTGGGGGGGGGGGGATTTTTTTTTTTTTTTTTTTTTTTTTTTGGGGGGGGGGGGGCAAGCTATCTCTTTGCAGGCTTCGTCTCCTGGTTTTAAAACTTCTGATTTACATGCCGCGTCGTAAAGTGGGGACGGTACGTGTCACCGCTCTTTAATGTCACGTTCGCCAGGGCTTGGGGGATTCGTTTAAAGCGACAATGTTGTTTTTGAAAACATCGGAATAGGTGGTAATGGAGTTCTAAAAATGTTGGCCTAAGGTTTAGTTCGTTGCTGAAGAGTTTCAGCGGCACAGGCATATTTCTGACGACGCTGATTGAAATTAGTATGAAACTAAAGTGCTGGGTATTTTTATCACCGATATGCTTCTCCCTTTCAGTCTTGGTTGAGGTCTGGTACAAAAACTTTAAAACAAACACAGAGATTTTATGCAACTTATGCCTTTTGTAAAGAAAGTGAGTTCTCAAATACAAAAGAATGACTTTATGAGAGCAGAGTGACATCTGCGAATTTCTGCTGTTCTCTCGAAAGCGGAAAACAAGACCTGAGATGATATTGACTCAGTTTGCAGTTCAGTTCCCAGAACATACTCTTGGCATAACAAAACCTGAAACCAATATATATATTCACGTACTGTACGTGTACCCAGACACGTCTCAACTCAGAAACACCCCCAAACACTTCATTTCTATAACTAAAGAATCACACACCCATTGAGAAACAGACACTTTAACGTTCGCTTCACGCTCGTTTTGCCGCTGCTCTCGACTGTGAGTTTGTTTTTCGTTTTTGTTTTGTTTTTTACATAAAGTTCAGATGAAGGAAGGATAATTTCGAAGTGATTTGCGCGGCTTCTTTTACGTTTCTTTTTCTCTGACCCTTGTGAACGTAAAGTCGCTTCGCCATCTTTCGACATGTCTTTGATCAGCCATGCAAAATTGGACTTTATTGCCTAGGCCAGACAGCTGCGACTGCCTGTCACTGCATGCATGTCTGGGGTAGTTTCCTTTAGAGGGTTTTTTTTTTTTGGTGGATTTTTTTTACCCCTGTTCCTTCTTTTTACAGCTTCTTTGGCTGTAAAGGGATATGAGAGGTTGTGACAAAAAGATGAACTGGAGTGCAGATGAAAGAAGGTGATTATTCTTAAAGGGTTCTTTCCCAGCAGTGTAGGTTTGTTGGGAGAGTGAGTGAGTGAGTTAGTTTTTAGGGCTTAAAGCCGCGCAATAGGTTTGTTGGGAACTGTTCCTACGTTGTCTGACACAATTCACATGCATTTGAAAATTGTGATATTTATTACAGTCCGATCATTTATCTCGCTAGCATCAACAGCCAATTTCACATCCAATTTCAATGAAGGATGATGTCTCCCTTCCCGATTTAAATTCCTTCATTTTTTTTTTCTCAAAGGTAGCATAGATCTGTCTAAACATCATTCCAAAGATGACACAGACCGTATTCTTCAGCTTGCCGAAAGAACTATCAGTAGTGCTTAGAATACGTAAACACACCTGCATATATTCAAGCAATTCTTTTCCCTGAAAAAGCTTTATTCAATGAAACAATCTTAGTATTTACTTTTTTTTTCAGTCCGTTGGAAGCAAACTGCCAGAGGCCTGGAAACAACTTCCATGACTGAGGAAATACATGCAGGAAGTACCGATGAGTGTTCATCTGCGGAAGTAAACTTTGTCTCCAAAGGCAAGAACTTGGAGTAAAATACAACTTGTCCAGGCCTCCAGCTGTAAGCAGCTATTAGAAAGGTGAAAAGGACAATCACAGCTTGTAATTTTACGAGGAAATCAATCTCATCGCTGATTACCATGACACAAAAACCAAACGATGCAAAAACCAGCCTTCCCCAAATCACGTCGAGGTCTCGGGATTAGCGCGACACCCGACGCGAAATTGAAACGGGTGTTATGTTACAGAAAAGCTGGCAAAAGCGCTGGTTTCATGACGGCCGAGGTGAGACCAAAAGGCGGGGGCACTGGTAGTTTAAAGATCAGTGTCCGTTTCCAGGGATTAAGGAGAGGGATAACCTCCGGAAAACCCGAAATGCGATGAACAATGAACACGGGACGGACCAACCAGTTCGTGCACCCCTCCCTCTGTTTGACTAAATCTTGTTGAAAACCATTCTGGTCATAGCGACATCTAACAATGTCCTCAACAACGGAATACTGAAACAAAAACTCCCAAAACTACCATGATTATCTTTCTGATCCTACAACACGGAAACTGTTGATATTAAAGGATATCTTAGAATGTTCAAGAAATTTTCAATGTTAAAGGAGAGAGAGAGAGAGAGAGAGAGAGAGAATGCTAACAAGGTTTGTAATCAACCAACAGGAACCAGATACACCAACAAACAAATGCCACACCGGTGAATCAGACGATCCCTATTCTCTATTCTGTTTTTGTTTTGTTTTGGGTTTTTTCCTCTCTCTCTTTTTTTTTTTTTTTCTCCCAACTTACCGCTTTTTGTCCGGGAAGGAGACTAGGGTAGGAAAGCAAACAGAAGAAAACTTCTGTCATACTATACCCACACCTTGTTCATCTCTGCTGCCCCCCCCCCCCCCCCTCCCCCCCCCCCCTCTTGCCAAAATACACACACACACACACACACACACACACACACAGATTCCACGCCACCGTCCCTCCAGACCCCCTCCCTCGCTCCGAACGCACGCCCAGCATACACGCGTTGAGAACAATAGAAACGGTTGGTCATGACAGTTTGATTGACCTGTCCGGCGCACCTTGCCCGTTTGTCCCGGCTAGCCACGCGGCCACACAGCTTCGGGCCATCGGGCGGCTGACACCCATTGAAACGGCCACCAGTGAATGCCGCTGACGACTCCAACGATTTCCAGGGAGCGAAGAGATCACGTCCCGTGTTTACCCTGCCTTACTCGGGGTGGCGGGAGTTGAGGGCGGAAGCCGTATACCCGGGGCACGACACGACCATGGAGGTCTTTTCACACCTCACTGGTTTTGGGGTATCGTTTTGGTTTTGTTGGATCAGAGCGCGGAGTCACACCGTAAAGGTGTTATGTTTGTACGAGTGAAACCCTTTGTGTGTGCTTGTTTTCCTCCTAATGATATTCTTGGAAACCAACCCTGTGTTTTTTGTTTGGTTGTTGTTGTTGTTGTTGTTGTTGTTGTTGTTTGTTTGTTTGTTTGTTTTTTGGGTTGTTTTTTTCTTTACCTCTGTACTGCAATGCGGTAGTTTACCTCTGTACTGCAATGCGGTAGTTCTGACCAAAAGTCTACTTGAAACAACAGTATTATAATTATGTCTCTGTTCTGATCAGATCATAAATTTTCATAAACGAACATAATTCTTCGTTCTACACAGAAGACGGCACAGCTGGTAGAGTGTTTCAATGCTCGGGCCTTGAGTTCGAATCCTGGGGCCAAATATTTGTGCTGACTTTTTCCTCTTGCCCTGCCTTTGATGAGGTGGGAAAAAAACAATGGACCATCAAACAACCAACCCACCACGCTGTGTCTTCCTCTTTCCAAAACTGTCTGACCTTTTACTAGAGAAACAGAGAAGCACTGCAGTTTATATTCCAACACCTCTATCATCTCTACCGTCATTTTTTAAATGGGTTTCAGAATGGCTTGCCGAATCCATTGAGCCTCTGTCCTTCTACCAATGACAGTACAAGTCTCCTTCAAGAACAGAAAATCTAATACGGCTGGACAAATCTTGTCACCTGCGAACACGTCCAGTTGACAACAATGTTCCACAAAACATGACGAGGCAGCCACTTCCACAACAATTTTCCACAAAACATGACGAGGCAGTTTTCCTGTCTAAACAAACCCCGAAACTCCACTTTTCAGACATCTAACGTGATCTGGAAAATGGGATCTCAGCGAAATGGATCTGAAAGACACTTAGGCTCTTTTTTTCCGGATCACGGTAACCATACTGCGTTTAAGTCGCGTGCTAAAGATTCAGGTCTTGTCCACTCGTTTGGGTGACACCCAGAGTGCGCCATTCCTCCGTCAGCAGGTGTGACAACAAATTTTCTACCCGGGTGGGAGTGAGGAATTGAGGGCTGTAAAAACGTAACGACGGACCAGACCCCGCGCCTTCGGCTGTCAGGGCCGTAAACACACATCCAAGAACAAAAGAATGGTAAAAGGGAGTCAGTGCTGCTAAGGCGTGCCTGTGTTCGCGAGTAAACAAACAAAAACTTTGTCGTGTTGAAGTCGTCAGAGATGGGTTGTCAGTGAAGAGAATCACTAGGACATGATCCCCTGACGACAAAACAAAGACACAGAGGGGGGTGTCAGCGAATCAAAACAAAACTCGTTGACACCACTAATTGAAACGAACTTTGCAGTGTGTATCGTTTAAGATGAGTTGTCAGTTGAAGACTATCACTGACAAGATCCCCTCAGGACAAAACAATGACATCCGGGTGTCAGGAAATCAAATCAAACAGTGTTCACTGGATGAAAGTCGATTATACGTGTCAGAACCGGAAAGATGCGACTTATTATTGCGGTTGTGTCATTATTGTCGTGCCATCCTACAGACTAGAACCTTTGACATCCTGAGAAACGCGAAGCGCTGTGGTTCCACATGTTGACGAGGACTTGCTGGCTGCAAAATCCTGTATGTGTCGCAGTTCGTGTTTCATTGTAAAGAGTACTCCTCTCGACAAACAGCGTTGACAGCCCAACATTATCAACCTAGAGCAAGTTGGTGTGTGTGTGTGTGTGTGTGTGTGTGTGTGTGTGTGTGTGTGTGTGTGTGTGAAAGCTGTGATTGCATAGCAATGATGTGATATTTAGGAATATCTTAAGGTGTATATTTATTTGTTTGAGTGATTTTAATGTACTATCTTATGTTTTTATGATCCCCACACCATACTTTCCCCCTAAGGGGATAATAAAGATTGTATTGTATTGTATTGTTTTGTAAGTTTGATTTTAGTGATTGTATGTCTTGGCCACAACTCTACAACTGTCCTTCTGGGATTCTAGACATTGAACTGATTTGAACTGGACAGAACTTCATGAGCTGTAGTTAATCAGGTCAAATTGTTACATACAATTGTCTATTACTTACTGTTTTTGTCACGTTTGAAAATTAAATTCACCAAAACAATAAAGTAGCTGGCATGCTGAATTCCAGTTGTAAGTGACGACCTTCTCTCAAAGTATTCGAACCAGTCGTCCACTTCGCTTCCTCCGTATACATTTCAATTCTGCTCTATTCCCCCGTGTCCCCGCACTCTCCACACATCACAATGAGGAAGAAGAGTCCAATTTTCCCCCCATTCTTTTGGTCTAACCGGAGTGCCCAGTGGCCTCTGGCCTGCCTCTTTCTCCCTCTGTTCTAGGTAGCGTGTCTTTGATGCTGCCGCCATGGTTTGCTACAGTGGTCAGTCGGTCAGAGGATAGGGTCCGGGTAAAACACAGTGTAGATATAATCCTCGTGAGAACTGCTTATTGTTGACTCGGCGATCGATCAACCCTAAGTTGGAAGTCAAAGTCGATGATGATTATCTTAGAAGCATGGCGAAAGTGTACATATATCATCGTGCATTTGTCTTCAACCAACCCTTCGTCGATATAGTCTAGCTATTATGTGGAAAAATCTACGATTGCAGTATAATAATTCTGTAAGTGACAGATGTCAAAATAATGGCTGCTCTCAAACGAGAACAAAATCACAAATTTGAAACCACTTTTTTCGATTATGCCGACTTCCAACCTTAGCCCAGCAACATTGTACACAAGCCAGTCAGTCTGGTATTCCATTCCCGTACAAAGGACCTTCCTGCAGAAAACCTCAAAAAAAACTTCTATTAGCCTAACCGTCTGCAAGCTCTCCGAGTCATCACAGAACTGTCCCGAGTACACACGTCTGACTGTCGTTTGCCCTGGCCCAGTGTCCGGTCGAGTTTGAAAATGAAAGGCGGACAAAGCTTCATTGTTGTCGAAGCCCACAAGTTGCCATCGAAATGACCGCCATCAGTCTCTGGGGCTCCAAAACCCTTGGCAGACTCCCCAGCTCGGCTGTCAACACAAAAACCTGGGGGGCAGCAGGTACTGTTGTGATGTGAGAAGCCTTTGGACACCTTGTCACTGGCCGCTTGCCACACGACAATTCGCCCGATCGCTTGATTTATGAGGCTTTAATAACGGTGTCTATTTGCACGGGCGCTGTATTTTCTGGGTGACGAGAAAGGCTGAATGCAGGACCGATGTGGAAACCCCTGAATTAGTGGCGTTTATTCGCAGTTTAACACCCACGAGAGAAAATCGAGAAATACAGCAAGAGCAATAACCTACCAGTGCCATATCCCCTTCACAAGCCTGCACATTGAACACAAGTAATAGTCTCTGCCGCTGTAATAAGACAGATGTACTCGTTTCACTCCCGGGCATTTCTAGCCTCAAGCTATATTGACCCGGGGCAGTTCCAGTCTCAAACTCCTAGGCTTGGGATACTTCTAGCCTAAAGCTGCACTGACCCGGGACACTTCCAGCCTCACGCTGCTCTGACCCGCGGTGCTCCAGTCCAGACTCAAGCAGCTTACACCCGGGACACTACACGCTGGAGAGTGCATCAGGTGTATTACCTCTCTCTCTCTCTCTCTCTCTCTCTGAGCGAGCCTCTCTCTCATCCCAATAACGCGTCAGTCGCATACACACCTACAGCTCCGGCAAATTCAAGTACCCCAAAATCGTCTGTCTGTCATCCCGCGAGAATTGGTAGTCGCACGCGAGAATGGTATACCCGCCGGCGGCTTTTTAATTCAAATTCAGTAGCTGGAAACCCTGGAGGGCTTTCCAGCAGACGAGAGCTTCGAGTCTGCGGTGCCGGTGCCGGCACGCTACTCGGTGACATGTCGATCTGTATTAATTCTGCGACACCCCCTACGGGGTTCCAACATAATTATACTTACAAACTGTTGGACCGCCGTCTGTCTGTCTGGCGGGAAAATGAAATTACGGGGCTAGACTCTCAAAGTAAAAGTGAGAGAAATCTGTACGCCGATCCCACTGGAACTGAAACGAACTGTCAATCTGGGAAGCTTTTTGTGTGTGTTGGGGTCCTTGTTTGTCTGTCTGTCGCTTCGTTTTGTTTGTTTGTTTGGTTGGTTTGTTGTCTGTTGTTTTTCGTGGGGGTTTTGGTGTGTTGTTTTCGGTGGTTTTTGTTTGTTTGTTTTTTTTTTTGTTTTTTTTTGGGGGGTGTTGTTTGTTTGTTTGTTTCTTTGTTTGTTTGTGGGGAATTTTTGTTTGTTTTGTTTGGGTTTTTGTTTGGGTGTTTTTGCTGTTGTTGTTGTTGTTGTTGTTTGGGGGGAGGAGAGGGGTCTGTTTTATAAACTGTAAATTTATCAGACTTTTCCGTAACTGTTTCAGGTTTGCAAGTTTGTCACGGCTGTTTGTGTGTGTGTGTTCTTGCAAATGAAAGTTAACCCCGGTTTGCGGACAGTAACCACCTAAGCACCGTCCACTTCAGGCAGGTCGTATGGTTGATTACCCCGACACCTCACATCCGTAGTCATTATTTTCTGGTCTCACCGAGTGTCCAACAAATGATTCCGGCTTCGCCCCGAAGGACATCGGCAACGCCATCGGCAAAACGACCTAAGCGTCTATCAAGCCGCCTGGCGCCTAGAGCCTTTCTGCAGATGCCGTTAGACGTCCCTTGCTGTATCACGCTACAAGAGGCCACCTCTTCTCACTGCGTCCTTGACGAAATGAGTGGAGATCACGGTGGCCGTCCAATCCATCACCATTTTGTCAGCGGTCAGTGAGGGGGGGGGGGGGGGGGCGGCGGACCCCGGGGCAACTGGACACGCAAATGTAGCGTAATGTCCCGTCCCCTGCCATCTGTCTTCGTTATAACCCTGTCTAGTTCTGACACCCCCGGAGTTCAGAATTTCTCCCGTGTGTGTGTTTGTGCTGCATCGTTCCTTGGGATGCAGTGTGAATAGGTAGTTACCCTCGTGATCTTATTGCATCTGCATTTCATTGTCTGCGTTTCAAACGAGGGAAGATGAACTTTCCCTTTCTTACTGTTGAAGCTTTGAAATTTCGACTCATTCTCTCTACCGCGACGATTGACAAACAGCGGGATTTCACGTGTGAATTATTTCAAACACATTTATTTCATGCTTGTGTTTCCGATGTACCATTACGATTTACATGTGAAATTAATTCAGTTGGACGCAAGTAACTGGCGAGCTACGAGAACTGCGATAATTCTTAACAAAACTAACAAAAATTCTGTATTTATTCGCCCGGTGAGATACCTTAATTCTGCCAGTGTTTCCGGATTTCCCATTAGCAAATACTCATGAGGTAGCACACATGTGTGCAGTGGTTACTCGTTTGGGGGGCGTAATGTTTGTGATTTATCAGTTTGCACCGAGAGCATAACTGCGGTTGGTCAAGAGAGAGAGAGAGCTGTGTTTCAGTGTCTCGTTGGACGGCATAATGTCCTCCGCCGATCAGCTTGTTCATAATTCCCCTGAGCCTCAGCCTGCGCTACGGAGTCAGTTACTGTTTCTCTCCCGCTCTCTCCAAACTGACTCTGCGGACGTCGGACCCCAATCCGGAGCACGCATGCTCGGTGGCCTCTCGTCCCCGACTTGATACCCGTTGCAATCAGATGACTCCTTGGTTCTTATTCAGTGGGGCTCCTCAGAGAGCCGCAATACGACTGGATCGCCGTTATACTGTCGACTGGTACAGCGGGTAAACTTGGCACCTGGGGGCCACGCTCTGTGTGTGTGTGTGTGTGTGTGTGTGTGTGTGTGTGTGTGTGTGTGTGTGTGTGTGTGTGTGTGTGTGCGTGTGCGTGCTGGGTGGTGGTTGTTGGTTTGGTTTGGTTTTTGTTGTTTTTGTCTCAGTCAAACTCGTACCTGCAGAGCCAGTTTACGGAGCCGAAGAATGGCAGATGGCTCTGCAATGCAGAATGCTGAACATGGAACCAGCAAAAATGGCTAAAGACACCCCCCCCCCTCCACCCCTCAAAAAAAAAAAAAAAAATGCGGAACATGACAGTTGATTCATGGCTCTGCATATCATTAACTAACCGCGGCCGTTTGTAATGGGCTCTGCCGTGTCCATAACTACCCCGGCGGGGCCCGTGTTCAACACACACGAGAAGAAGGGACGGGTCAGGGGTCAGTATGAATATTCATTTTATGGCGCGGGGCTCTGCGTTGCATTATGATCGGAGAGAGAGATAGCAATGTGATATTGATATGGGCTGGGTGTCTGGCTGTCAGGCTTGGGTAGAACTCGTGATGAACGAGTCTAGACTAGGGGGAAAATGAAAGACTTATCAGTATGTAGCAGCAACGTATCCACTATAAAAACACTAATGGGGAAAGGTATAGTGAGGAGAGAGGGGAGGAGAGAGGGGAAGGAGGGGGGTTAATATGAAATGTTATCAATACACTACGTTATTCAAGTCAGGGAATGAATATTTATGTCGTCGTTTGGCTCAGCAAAACTTGTGAAGAAAACTTCCGTGAAAACTTGGCGTGTACTGACGACATACGTCATAGTGTATCGGTCCAAACTGACTAGCATTCATCCTCCGTTCATTTTTATCTAACTCCAAAGTAACAGCAGCATAAAAAAGGTACAAAAGAAAATATTAACTGTCGCTTTCAAACGTCTTCAAGAACTCAAGCCAAAGGAAACTGAAAAAAAAACCTTTAAAAACCCATGCCTTTCCCGGAATATTTATGACAGGAATGCGGCCCTGTCACGCAGTCCTAAACGTGACCACATGGACCTCCATAGCCGCATCATACTATCACCCTCATCATCGCGCATAAGAAACAAGAATTGGCCCAGCTGCCGAGTCTTCCGTAGATTCCACCAAAGACTGACACTAGGAAGGAATATATACCACTGGAGCTGGCGAAGAGGCTGGAGGCAGTAAAAAAGACATCCACGCCATTCAGTCCATCCTGAGATAATCATAAAACAGAAAGCGTATACAACTGCTCTATGATAAGTTCTAATCAGTCAGCGAGAGATGATAATGGTTGAGTCATGGTTTGTTTTGCTCTGTAAAGAAGGCGACAACCCTCGCACGCCTGCGGAATGTTGTCAGAATTTCACGCGTTGAGCAGATAACAGGTTATGGCAAGGTTTGCGATAAACGATAAAAGGTTTGACAACTAAACGGGCCTCAAGCGTTTATCGCGCGCACGCCAAAACACTGGAACAGTCGGCAGCGCTCATCTCGATCCGTGAACGACTGTGTATTTGTTCTGATTCTTTTTTCTTTTCTTTTTTTCTGTTTCCTAAGTTACCTCGAGGTAGCTTCAGTGCACTAAGAACTCTGGAATTAGTTCTCTTTCAGTGTGTTTAGTCCGCGGCGACTACTGCCAGCACGTACGTAGCCAGTAGAGACCTTTTATTTTTCGGTACGGCGTAAGGGATTCAACCACTGCTTGTGAAGAAGGGGGATACTTGAGAGAGCCACTGCACCTACCATTGCCTCTACCCACCCACCCCCCACCCACCCCCTCCCTCCCAACTCAATGCTGATTAAATATACATTGTGTGTGTGTGTGTGTGTGTGTGTGTGTGTGTGTGTGTGTGTGTGTGTGTGTGTGTGTTTCCCTCACCGGAGCCTAAGTTCAGTCGTGTACTTGGGCGCAAAAAAGTACCACATAAACGCAGACCCACGTACAGCTCTGTGAGCTCACCTCATCCTACTTCCCAGCAACTGCACGGACAGTTAACAAAACGTAATCCAACCACCACCACTGACGAAGACCACCACGAAAACACCCGCAGGTGATATCCTCCCAAAACGCCTCCCCCAACCCCTTACAACCCTCGGGACCAACACGCCAGCCCCCAAAAGAGCTGAGAAAGTCTTGTTTTGAAACCCAGCACCTGCCTACACTGAGCGGAAGCCGAGGGCTGCTGTGCCATTGTGATGACACTGTATGGGGGTAGATGTCAATGGGGCTAATGGAGAATTCGTCCTCCGGTGGATTGGTACGAACAGTCCGAGCTGGATCTAGCAGTAAGGGTCGGAAGCACCACCGGGGGTTCTTTGCGCATGTGTTGCTGCTTGCTGCTTCATGTTTAAAGAAAATTACAAAATCTTTATAGAGACACTTTTTAAAAGGACATGTACATAATTATTAATAACTAACAATACGTAAAATGAATTAAAAACCCAGTGCGCATGTGTTCGCTATCGTGTAGTTGTGCGTGTATCAAGTTCACTTTTCCATCGGCGAGATCTGATCAACTCGCCGGTGTTGTCAGTATAGCCGGTTCGGCCGTTTTGAATTGATAATTGGAGTCAGCCATCCGTTCAAAAACACAGGGTGGTGTGAACAAGTTGAAATGAGATTCGGAATTCCATGGGTAATGTTAAACATGAAGGTTTGATGCATTTACTGGTTTAGACAGCGGGCAGAATAACCAATACCCAGCTAGTTTCGCATACAGCACGCATTCATGTTGTGCTTTTAACACACTACCTGCAAGCAATGATACATTTTCGGAGGGAAACGTTACCCCCTCTACATTTGTATTCCAAGTCGGACAGACTGATTCCCCGAAGTGTGTGACGCTGAAATTGCCGGGATGCCATTGAGACACTGGATAGCACATGTTTAGCTGGGTCCTCGCCGTCGGACAAGGTGCCAAATGACCAACGTGTTATCTGATCCCCATCTCTGGCTGCTAAGTAACCGAGATCACAAGCACGGGTTTCAGCGAACTGGTAGCTCGAGGATGAACATTTTCGCTTTACTCGTCTGAGTGATCTGCCATAACTACAGGCACACAAAAAAGTTCCACACACATTGAACGTATGTGACGATAACTCATTTTTATCTGTTCCCATACTTCGCAGCCACCTACTTCCATCTTCACTTCCTACTGTAATACAGTATTTGGGCAACTGAAGCTTCCGAAGCCTTCTCATTCTCTGTTTACCAGATTTATGCACGTAACTTGCAACCAGCTGAAGGAAACACCCAAACAAGTGGGTGGGTGGGGGGTGTTTAGGAGTTTAACGTCCTTTTCCACCACGTGTGAGAGCCAAACAAGTACAACATTCGACATGAATGACGAGGCTGATACAAACACTGCGTCCCTACTTAACATTTCACTATGAGGTGGTGTCAACAACAAACCAAGATCCAATTTCTTACTGCAAATCGTGCTCATCCACAGAAGCGGCCATGTGGTATGAACAACTGTAAAATCCGCGTCAGAAAGTATCGTTTTAACCACACGCAGAGATGATATATCGCGATAACATTGCCGTTTTAAGCTTGAACAAACACTCTCGCCAGGAAATGCAACGGCTGCGACGAATCACGCGCGTTTATTGCCGAAGAGAAAAGCATTAGCGTCAACGTGATCACACCTCGGCCGGATTACCAGAATCAATAAAATATCCCCCAATACATCTAATATGATACACTGCTATCTGGTCACGTAAAACACATGTATTTTGTGTTTGAGATCGGGTCTGCGCTGTGTCAGCAAGAAAAACCCAGTAGTTCGGAAGAGCTCCGTGTGCACCGTCTACGGTAAGATCTTCCAGCAGTCGAACGCAGAAAAAGTTCTGCAACGCGCAAGCGATGATTCTGCGCTATTGCACCTGTGTGCTGAAGGGCTGAAGGGGTTGCACTTCGGCTGCCTGAACGCCTCCCCCCGACTGTGACCGTTGCAATTTTCGCGATCAGCGAACCTTGACGTCAGGTACTTTTGTAACGAGCACCTATCCAGTGTCATCCATTTCAAGTCTTCACACCACCCCTCACCTCTCTCTCTCTCTCTCTCTCTCTCTCTCTCTCGTGTAGCAAGGACAGATAGTAAGAGAGATCTGTGCGTCTATTATCTCATGCTTGAAAAATAAAGTTTCAGTCAGCCAGTCATGCTCTCTCTCTCTCTCTCTCTCTCTCTCTCTCTCTCTCTCTCTGCTTAATCTTACATGTGCATTAATTTGCAACGGCTACAGCTGCACTGATGCACCCTGCACAAACAGATGGCTCCATTTGATCAGTTCGGAGTCAGGCCATTAAGTCTAATTTGTATTTCACGCTAACAATGCTGCATTACTAAAGCTGTATTTAGCGTGAGGCCTCACTGAGGGGCGAGTTTACACGGACGTCAGTGTCACAGTGATGACAATAAACCTCAAGAAAATAACAAAAGTTGACTGGACATTCCTCTTCCTCTCATATTAAAAGAGGCGCTGACACAGTTTGCAGCACAACACTAAGAAGAAGTATGCAAATAAGGTTTGAAATCCATGATGTGACCTGGCTGAAATGCATGACTGTGGTGGCCTGGTTTCAATTCGTCCTGCCGAGTTAATTACGGAGATGCGTGTGGGGGACACACATTAACATTGACCGTATCGAATCACAGGTGGCGACACACAGCTGTTCCATGCAAAGTCTCCATTTCACGGTAACGATTTCACATCAGTGTAGCTTCTTTCCCCCCCCCCCCCCTTTCTCTCTCTATCGTTAATATTCACACTTCGTTTTCGTTAATCACAGCCGATCTACTGATCTTCTTCTCATTACTACTATTATTATTATTAATTATTCTTATTGTTATTATCAGAATCACTACTACTCTGCCGCGAATTAGTCCTTGTCGCTGACGCGGCGTTAAGCCTTAAAATACTCACTCACTCACTACTACTACTACTACTACTACTACTACTACTACTACTACTACTACTACTACTACTACTACTCTCTACTACTACTACTACTACTACTACTACTACTCTCTGCTACTACTACTACTACTACTACTACTACTACTACTACTACTACTCTCTGCTACTACTACTACTACTACTACTACTCTCTGCTACTACTACTACTACTACTACTACTACTACTACTACTACTACTCTCTACTACTACTACTACTACTACTACTACTACTACTACTACTACTACTACTCTCTACTACTACTACTACTACTACTACTACTACTACTACTACTACTACAAATAATAATAATAATCGGAAAAAATGTTTTACTACTTACGCTTTGCAAATGTTTTTCGCTGAAAAAGCCTTACTACAGCAACTAGTAGAATGATTGAAAACACATAATAGTGCTATGACATGAAACAGTATATCGTGAAGTTTAAAATTCGAATATATGCCTGTCGAATGGCACACAATTCTACCCGCATAAAACCAGACTGATTTTCCGGCAAACGCATTCACCGCTACCAAGAGCCTCAAATGTGTGTCATTTCTACTACATGTACCAGAATCGTTTATTTACAAAACAGGTGACGTTCTAGTCGATTTTAAGCATAATCGCGTATCTAGCCCGCAGGTAAAACTGATTCATCGATTAGTATGCATGCCTAATTAGTTTATAACTACTGAGGCTGAAACGTCCATGCCTGTTCGCCTTCACCTTGTCTGTACATGTCTGTTCATACCAAAAACAAAATAAATAAAATAATAATAAAATAATCCTTTACTGAATCCCCACCCCCATCCCATCCCGACCCTCTCCTCACAACCTTAAGTCCACCAACAAACTATATTTAACTTTAAGAAATACTTGTTCAGACAATTTGTGGGCACTTAAGTTGCTCGTCCCTTTAACAACCAAAGAAGAGATTTTGACAAGAGTAGGTTTGAAAGTAGTATAGGCATCTGACAACACAATGTACTGTGTGTTATCTACGAGTAAAAGCTGTGTTCTGAGTAAAAATAAAAAGAAAAGAAAAGAATGCTTCAGATAAAAAAAAAAACTGATTCATCGACTAGGCTACCGGTAAACACATAAACACAGCCACAACTACACTGAGCCCAGGCAACAAACCAACCACCTCTACTTGTGCACAAAGCTTACCATGCCATAATACACCAAACTAAGCCTCTGAGCCATTTCCTCTCGCGAACAAAGTGGCTACTACTGCGTTACGTGCTCTAATACTTCCTATTACCAACAGTGGGCAGGGAACGCCTCAGGGTCGGTCGGTTTCCCCAAGCCTCACACAACTGAGGATGTCGATAGCAATCGTACACGACCACTAACACCTTGGGGTCCGGCTGATAACATCGAACAACGCGGCTAGACTTGTGCGAAGGACCTCACTACTATAATGTATACGATAGGACTGGGTTTAGGCTGACCTGGGACTGACTGAAATCGGCTAAGAGAAATCCGAGTTCTTGTTGTCCGTATTTCTGTTTTGAAGCATTGTTTATTTCACAATGGGGCCCCTCTTTCGCAATAGTGAATACGGTCTTGGGGTGTACAATTTTACAATTCCGGTGGTAGTAAGAAGGCTTGCATACATTATGTGACATTATGGTGTGCTGAGACATTATGGTGTGCTGAGACATTATGGTGTGATGTGACATTATGGTGTGATGTGACATTGTGATGTTGTTATGTGACATTGTGATGTTGTTATGTGACACTGGAAAAGGTGCCGTGATACACGGATGATAACTGTGAGTGCTGTGTGTTGCCAATTACTTGAATACGCGTTGGCAACTTAATTTTGCAGACTTTGTCGGTTGTTGATGCTACTGCTGTTGCTGTTGCTGCTCTCATTGCTGTCGCAGATCCTGTCGCAGTCGTCGTCGTATTGTTGTTGTTGTTGTCGTTGGTGGTGGTAGTGTGTAAATGTAAGAAGTGGTACGACTGCAGGGAAATTGTTAGCAGCAAAGAGGCAGAGCCAGGCAGAGAGACAGAGAGACAGAGACAGAGAGACAGAGACAGAGACAGAGAGTCGTCAGAAATTCTAAAACAAACACTTCTTTACACTCGCTGGTGGCAACATCTTGTGCAAACCTGCATTTCCCTCAATGCCATCACACCTGCTGCATACACACACAATCATCAATCTGAACCTCGACACTACTATATCACGGCCACGCCATAAAAGTGGCAAGCTTTCCCTCCCACTGCGTGAGAGCATGTGTGTGCGTGCGTGCGTGTGTGTGTGAAACACGCTCTCGATAACCAAGGCAGACCTGCCTACCCCAAAATTTGACTACCAGTATTCTCACTTGCCTGTAAGAGTATTTTCAGGTGACTGCCAGTATTTCCACCTATCGACGTATCGGCATTCCCAGGCTCTTTGACCAGATTTTAACAAGCATACAAAACAACAGTGGAACAAACGAGATACTGAGAAATTGTTTATTACTAATAAGTAATATTACCCAAAGTGACTGACCAAATGAATGGTACACAGTTTACAGTTACTGAAGATACTGTTTATCACAGCACACCAAATGAATGGTACTCACTGTTACAGTAACAATGCCAACAGTTTGTAATTTACTGAATACACTGACAGAGTAACAAGTCAAACTAGTCTGTGGTTACTGAAGACACTGTGTCTCTAATAAACTGGCTTAAACAGACCAAATGAGTTGCACACAGTTTCTTTGAGCAGCTTCACTTTCTATACTGCTGCAGCTCTCTGGCGCTGAAGGGAAAGCTTCTTGTCTTCGGCGCTCGCCGCAAACATTGTGGAGATCTTGTTCATTTTTTCGGAAGAAGTCTTTAAAGACTGGTGTGTTTTCTTCACATGACGATCACAGTCGTTTCTTCCGCCTGAGCTAAATTCTGCTTTCTGGCCTTTTTCGTGGCAGCAGGTGCAGTATCCGTGTGTTCTTCGCTTTCATCATCTGTTTCATGTTGTTGATACGTCCTCTTCATTTTGAAAAACAATCTAAACACTCCCCACGAAGCGACCATCAGACTGCGATAGACTGCATTCGAAGGAAACAAAGCAAGGCTGTTCGTCTTTGGCAGCTGCAATTTCATTGGCTTACACGGTTTCAAGGTTTACTTTGGTCCAATCACCGCCAGCCGTCTTTCTCCGCATGGCGGAGTCGATTTGCATCGAGGCTAAAGCTTCAAGCGATAACTGGGTCAGCCTCCGCCGCGAAACCGAAGCACGCACTGCGTCCTACGTACTCTCAAACTTCGCAGAAACGCGGCGCCGGAGTTTGGCAGATTTGCGCGTACTTCGCTCGGCGCTCTCACCGTACTTCGAGCGACTCGGACCGTATTCCCGTACTCAGGGTCTAATTTCCGTATTAATACGGCCAAATACGGGCAGGTAGGCAGGTCTGCCAAGGAACAATCTATGGGTCCAACACTAGATCAAACTTCACCGAAGTTTGCTTGCCGACTCACTCGTTCCCCGGTTGACAAAAGCTGTGTGTTTGTATGCACGCACATGTCCCCTGCACACCATTGCACTTCAGACTGAAAGGCGATAGTGTAGTAATGCATAATTCATCGCCAATTCAGCACGGCCCCTTCACGCTGTGACAACACGGTACATAACGGAGGATGACGCAAAGAATGGACTGTGAAACGCGTCCTGCCTTTTTGATCAATCACGCGTTGTCAAACACGGCATTTAAAAAAAAATGGAAGAAAAGAAATGGGCAAACGGCCTTTGAAATATACACCACCCAACCCCAGTTCTCTCAGTTCTTGTTCAAGGTCTATATATTTGTCTGTCGATATTTGTTTATTCTTTCAACAACAAAAAAAGAAGAAGAAGAAGAAGAAGCCTGGACAAACGTTTCTTTGAAATGGACGCCACCCAAACACAACACCTCCCAGTACAAGGTCTAAATATTTTTCATTCATTTTTTCATATACATGTATATATATATATATATATATCATTCTGTTCCCTGTGTCTGTTTCGTTGTTTGCGTCCTTTGCTTTCAACTTCAAGATTTGCTGCAAAATTCTTGCCTGAAAAAAATGCCACTCTGTACAGAACAATGAAACATCAGCGCGAAACCTTCAATCTACACTTTCTCGCAATTTGTCCTGTAAATGTAATGCAAATAAAAGATTTGAACAGCTGGAATGTTCCCCACTGCAAGGAAACAGTTGTAAATAGGTTTTTTGGGACACTCCTCCAAAGTTTTCAAAACAGTCTGCCACACTCACAGCTAGAAGCGAAAACACCACTCCACCTTCTCCCTAGCATTCAGTGCGTGACAATACAATAGACTGCTATAGATATTTCCTCCCCCCTCCCCCCCCAACCAATCTTCACTTCCTACTGTAATACAAAAATTCTTCCAATATTTGGGCAATTGAAGCTTCCCAGGCCTTTCCATTCACTTCCCTCCAAACTGCTTTCACTTTTCACAATTTCAGCCCCCCCCCCCCCTTCTCCGGCAATTCTGTTCTGGTAGGGAGACGTGGGGCGTCACTCACGAGTGGGGATTAGTCAGCTAATCTGGTGCTAATAAGTTCGCGGCACCCGCCCGACTGAACGGGCCAAGGAGCGAAGAGATCTGAAGCGTGTCTCCCTGTTCTCAAAGCCGATACTATGGACTGGTTACGCGACTGGTCTCTA
Source organism: Batillaria attramentaria (assembly GCA_018292915.2). Taxonomy (NCBI): domain Eukaryota; kingdom Metazoa; phylum Mollusca; class Gastropoda; family Batillariidae; genus Batillaria; species Batillaria attramentaria. Next base: position 314,532 of record JACVVK020000171.1, read on the forward strand.
GTGGACGGTGGGCGCTCATTGAGGCAGCAGGGGGACCAAATGGGGAGGATAATTTTCGGTCCCAAGTTCAACGGTTTTTAGCGGGAACTGAACGGGCGAGAGAGGCGTGTGGCCATTCATGCGGAACTCTGCGTTGAGAAATCTGGTCGTTTGGGGAGACCTGAAGGTTTAAACCTCTCTCTCTCTCTCTCTCTCTCTCTCTCTCTGTGGGGGGGGGGGGGGAGCCGGGATCAGTAACCGAAAGGTAGAGCGTTAGCCTTTCAATGCTCGGGTCGTGAGTTCGAATCCCGGCTCAGTGGGGATGAATATTTGTGCTGGCCTTTCTCTCGTTTCCCAAAGGACGTTAAAGTTAAACTGCCAAACACCCACACATCTCTCTCTCTCTCTCTCTCTCTCTCTCTCTCTCTCTCTCTCTCTCTCTCACCTGTTCGTCATTTTGCGTTCTTCTCATCACTGCATGATCATGTTTCCCGTGAGACAACAAACCAAAAATAGTGCATACCGCCAAAGATACAGTTCTCGATACATATAGTATGCACACATACATACATTGCCCGGAGGCAATTCTGGGAACGCGATTCATCTGCCACGTCGTGTGTCGATGAAAGAATGTTTTTGACTCGTCACCGGCCGGAGGCACGGCGCTGGCTTCTGACGCAAGGGAAGGACTGGCGTTAGCACATACCTGTCTGTCTGCCGACATTGACGGAATGAGACTGAAGTGTCTCATTAATCATCTTGTGTGTGTGTGCGTGTGTGTGTGTGTGTGTGTGTGTGTGTGTGTGTGTGTGTGTGTGTGTATGAGAGAGAGAGAGAGAGAGAGAGAGTCAAGGTTCATTTTATCGTTTAGGCCGTAACAATGAATCCAGCGGCACACACCGGGGTATTGCCCCGTACACAACAGGAAGCTGAACATTTCAACATAATCCATTCATACAATTCAGAAACATACAAAATACTCAAATAATTATCAGCATTCGCATTTCAACTGGATATCAACACAGGTAACGGTATACGCAGTTCAGACTAGGAGTATGCACGGCTGGGAAATGTACACTTGTGTCAACAAGGCAAATTATGCATGCAACCGTTTGTATCAGACAGAGAGAGAGAGAGGGGCACTTCGACCCTCCCCATCACCGCAATTTCAAGCGCACTTAAAAACTCTTCAACCAATTTCCGTCTTCAACCTTGCCCAAGTCGCATATTACCGTTGCAAAGACTCGCAGGTATGCATTTTCGCCGATAATGGAAGACATACCATGAGCGTAAGTGGCTTGAATTGTGTAGCGGGCTCATTTGAACAGAAATCCGACATAGAGCGTACAATCAGTAAGTAGACATCCCTCTTTAGCTCATAAGCCAGCGACAGTCAGGCAACACTCGGAGACCTTTCGCTCCGACCTCTTCACTCAACGCTGAAAACAGGGGTCTTGTCTGTCCCTCTGCTTTCCACTATCTCCCTCCCTCCCCTCACAATCCCCCCCCCCTTCCCTCCCCACCCATCTTTCTAAACAGGACATGCCATGGCCGGTTTTCGCAGCTCGTCGCCGGATCCACCAGGTAAAAACAGACTGTGACCCTGACGACCTCGAAACCTGCCGGAATTGACTGGTGTTGTAGTGCGCAAAACCCCTGTTGTCCTCTACAAAACTGTTACCAGACGCTAGCTATGGTCACTTCTGTGCACCTTTCAAAGGTAGTCAAAGCCAGTTTGGGTAAATAAGACCAGTACACGCGTACCTACACTTTCACCCACCACGTCACTGACTCAACGTCAGTCAGCGCTAAAAGAAGGGCGGATTCTTGAGTGGTCCACCTTGTTATTTCAACTCCTTTGTATCCCCCTCCCCCCCCCCCCCCTGACCCCCCTTCCCCTTCCTCTCCCCTTTTCTCCTCCGGCCAATAATTACCCATACAACGCCGGTCGCTCCCAGCCCCTGTCACAATGGGGTGGTTACGCCATTTTAGTTCTGCATGGTGCCCAGGAAGATGGCAAGAATAATTCCGGATCGTTTTCTGCACGACTGACTCCAAGGACCGGAGGGTTGGACTTGGGAGGTTACGTGGGCCCGCGAACAAAGGAGGGCTGACGACGACGACGTTGTTTGGGCCCAGTCCACAGACGACAGAGCTGAACAGTTACAATGCTGTATGTAGTTCTGTGGCTCAGACACACGCGACTAGGTTAGACTGATCTTTATAAAATTTTATGGTCTGTCTGATACAGCATTTCGGCATGCTTCACCGCCAAGCTATGTCACACTGATCTTTGCGTTTCTGCAGTGATTCTGAGGCTGCAAAGTTGTCTAATATCTCCACAAATTCACAAAACCAAAAAAAGGCCTTCATCTACTGATTGGTTTAAACAGGTTTACTGCAATACTGACAAGTCGTTCAAGTAAACAGATAGTGAGCATAAACAAGCGGCACGGCTTACGTTAATGCTCTGTGGGAAAAAGTACATATATTGACAGCATTGAAATGGCATACTAGACTGGTAAGTAATTACTTACTTTACTGTAGTTAAAACTACAGGAGAGAGAGGGGGGGGGGGGGGTTCTATGTGCACTCACAACAACGAAAAAACTACTGATTTGGAGGGGCGGGGAGGGGGCCCGGGGGCCGGGGGGGGAGGGATATGGGGGCGTACTGTAATGTCCCACGTACCCCATATGACGGTGCATAGCAGCTCTCTGCACGAAAGCTTACAAGAAAGCTTCACTCGCCCCTACTGATCTATCTATGACGAACACTTACAAGCGCTAGACCTCCGCGCAGGATGTCCTCACTGGTGTACGTAATACGGTGGAACCAAGCCATCAGCTACAGCAATTAACCTTGCGCCGATCGATACTACACGGCTGTTAACACACGCCCTGGGGTGGGATATCACAATTTATCCACCTACACTGTCTTCTCCGCAGGAAACAAAGCCCCATTCTGAGCGCTGCATGGGAATATCGCATGACAAACAGGAAGAGGTGTAACATGACGTGTATGCAAAATGTGATCCTCGGAATCATCAAATATTCTGTTTCATAGTCGTAGCTCAGGCTTTGGTTTGTGTTAGGTAGTTTCATGAACTGCAAAACTGCTAGGGAAAAAAGGATGCTGCTTCATAACAGTGGGTATGCTTGAGTAGGCTTCTCTCTGCTTCCAAATGTTTCACTGACCAAAACAAATACAGCAGCCTAATAATCGCCACTTAGACACAATGGTATAACTTATACCCGCCAAGCAAAAAAACAAAAAACAAAACAAAACAAAACAAACAAAACAAAACAGTGGGGTGGGGAAGGGGACAAACAAATAAAGAACTTGAGGTCCACACAGCCACCCTGTTCTTGAGATACGTGCATTTTGTACACAACTTTCACGTCACACAAGGTCAAACTCAAAACAAGCACGTCTCTGTGACAAGCAGGCTGCGATTTCTTGTTTGTTTGTTCGTTCTTGGTTGTTTTACTGTTGCTGCTGTTGTTTTCACAAAATACTGAATTTTCTTGCTTTCCTGTCGCAAGTGACCAACCAGTCCACAGTCATCGACGGACTGACTGACTCAGCCAAGCAGTTGACATTGACTGATAATTTCCGTCTTCCTCGACACGATTGGCGAACGACCAGCGAAACATACTCTTTAGTAGCGCACCTTGCGGCTAGTGGCTGCTACATCAAAGGACTCCGGTTAATGAGAACGGGGAGGGGGGGATGCGTCTGCGGCAGGTGTGTTGGGAGGGACTGGGAGAAAAGGGGGGAAGGGGGGAAGAGGATCAATGCTGTATCCTCTCTGGAACTCGGGCAGCATTGCAGGCAATCCGCGGTCTCTCCTGATTTACCGTGTTTGCCAAGAAAAGGAATGGAGTGTTGGCAGGCTACAATTACCAATGTTTACCAACACGCTAGGGTATATTGATACAGAAATGTACGCTGTCAGATAATGCCATTCTAACGCCAGAAATGTAATGTGTTTCAGTTCCCTGATTATATAAATGTTCCGCTGGTTATATTGATACTGAAATGTACGCTGTCAGATAATGCCATTCTAACGCCAGAAATGAAATGTGTTTCGGTTCCCTGTGTATCTCTTTCCTGGTAGCTGCCCTGAACAAGGAGATGGCACTCGGCTGAAATTTATATGGGCAAGGGATAGAGAATTCTCTTAGTTCAAAGCCAATACCCTGTGGGCATGAAATAAAACCAGGAAAATGAATGAACACAGTGCGTGACAACACGTGATCCATCTTCGCGATTTTTTTCCCCTTTCAGATCGTATTAAATTTACAGCGGATGTTTGCAAAACCTGCACTGTAGTTTAATTACAGACAGTTTGCAAAACCTACACCACTGTTTAATTACGGGATGTTGGGGGAAAAACTTACACCAATGTTTAATTACAAACAGAAACACGCCACTGTCTCATATTATGAATACGGGATGATCAAAAACAATGCAATGTATACACCAGACCTTAAAAAACATTAAACAATAGTAAAATCCACTCGCAAATTCACAAGGGGTATTTGCAAAAAAACAAAACAAAAAAAAACCCAATGTTTAACCACAAACAGAAATAGTTCATTGCCTGATATACGCAAGCTCTATAACAATAAAACAAAACGTCAACAGGCTCCAGAAAGATGTTTGTTTGTTTGTTTTTTTAATACCACTGACTTGCAAATGAAAGACACGCCTACCATACTAACAGGGAATACGTATTCACCACACAAATTTTACACACACTCCCCGCCTTGAAACATCGCAAGGCTCCCTCCACAGGTAAAAACGGCAGATGAAATCACACCACCTTTCATTCAAATCCCGCGAGTCGATAATTCTGATGCCTGGGCCTGGGGACACAGACAGCATCTTAACAATTTGTAAATTATTTATTACACAGTCTCCTCCCCTCAGGGTAAGATGGCAATCTACAGCGCGAGTGATTCACCTGAAACCAAGGAAGCTACCGCGGAAACCAAGCGATTAAAGTTATCTTCAATCTTGAGCCTGGAGGCCAAGAAGACGACGGTAGGCCAGGCTTGGGTGTGCGCACCTATTAAAAGAAAAAAAAACACATATATCTTCTTGCCCGCTGGCGAGGAATCAACGCAAAACGCTAGGTTCTCATGACCTGAGTGATTTGTGAAGGAAACGCGTCGGTTTGAAAGACACATAATTCTGGATCGAGTGAGCAGCCATTCGGAGATATAATTGTCTTCAAAATGCAGGATACAGCCACAGTAACGCTGCGTTTGTGTAGCTGTCCGTCTTCGAGTGTCATTTGCACTTCGTGTAAGTAAATGCACTGCGATCGTCCACCCTGCATAGCGGCTGCACCATTAGTACGAGGTAACTCTAACCCTAACCTGACCCTAACTCCAGTGGGCGAACTCCACTAACTGAGCCACAGTGACTAACAGTGTTTGTTTCAGAAAAGCCGATGTTTAACTCTTTGACGACGAAGCACAATTTCTAACACACGATTTCCTATAGGAAATCGTGTGTTAGAAATTGTGCTTCGTCGTCAAAGAGTTAACGGTTGCACAACGTATGTACCACATAATTTATTCTAACGTCGTTTTAAAAAAAGCAGAAACTCGAACCTTCATATTTTAACACTAAACTGCTCATAACACGAATGGTCTAATTTTTTGTCTTTCTGACCCGGTTCTACAAACACGGTTCTTCTATTTGTTTTTCTGTATCCCTAGTTGGCTGGTTGGGTTGAATGGGTGTCAACTCTTGCAAACGTTTGAACAGTTTACGTTCAACAGCCCTGGGGCGAGCAATCTGGAAGGATGCTGATTATCAGCCAAGCGTGACTATTACCCGTTGCAACTTTTGTCAAATCACCGTGACCGGCTGAACGCGTCGTTGCTCTCTTGTTGGTACTACTGAAAATGACATAGGCAAGCAGTGGCCAGCCAATGCACCAACTGGCGCCAGTCAGTTCTTCGGTCAAAACAGCAGTCGTATTTGGATTGTTTTGTGTCGGGTTTGGGTGGTTCTTGCTGACAATATTTCTTGTTTTTTAGTTTTCGTAAGTGTCAAAGACGAATTTGCTAATGGAACAAGAAAGTTTTCTTACTCTAATTCTTAAAACGTCGTTGAAAGTCCTAGCAAAACAAAAATCTACTTAAAAAAAAAAAAACTCTCTCTCTCCACTATCAAAACGTTTCTAGGCTGCCACAGTGCAATGGAGAACAACATGTTAACTATGGTTCGAGGTTTATCGACGCAAAATACCTTAGTTCTTTCTCACGATCACACTATAAATCTGCTTGACAGTAAATGTATCGTAATCCTTAGTGCCCTACACACACAACCAATGTGTCAATGTGTCATAGATAAGAGGTGAAAGAAATCGATTTAGACTAAGAGAGTCACCGAGCTCTGGTAGACTGTGCAGTTGTGCTTCGCAACCGGGTACTTGCCTGAACGTTTCAAATGAACACGATTTTTTTCCTTCCTTTCTTTCTTTCTTTCTTTCCTAACGACTGTGTCTTGGCTAAGTTCTCCTTACTGGCTGTGTCCTACCTAAAGCAGCAGTTCTCCTTACTGACTGTGTTCTGACTAAAAATTCTTCTCGCTAGCTGTGTTCAGGCTAAAGTTCTCCTTACTGGCTGTGTCCTGCCTAAAGTTCTCTTTACTGGCTGTGTTCTGCCTGAAGTTCTTCTCACTGGCTGTGTCCTGGCTAAAGTTCTCATTAATGGCTGCCACGAAAGCCTGCACATAACTCAGCAACAGATAGGCTACGTTGGGTTTATGGTCCCGCCTTATCCTACGCACGGAAAACTAAACTGCCTCTCGGTGGTTCAATGTCTTGTCCGTATCGCAATTGAATTTATTTCAGGCACATTTAGCGCTGTACAGACAGACTGGAGAGAAATGCTGCGCTTGAAAGGTAAGTAGAGCGAATTTAAAACAGGAAAAGGGAGGGTAGGGGTGAGGTGGAGGGGGGGGGAGGTAAAACTGTGTACCACTGCTACGCACTGAGGTCATCAGAATGCAGGAAGCTTGCAATTCGGAGAATGTTGATTAAGTTAAACATCAGTGGCACTTCAGGTTTCTGTGAGGTACGAAACTAAGCGGACAGGCTCCGTTTGCCTGCCCCTCTCTCTCTCTCTCTCTCTCTCTCTCTGTTGAGAACGACAAAACTTCCTGACTTTTGACCCCCCCCCCCCACACACACACACACACTCCCCCGGCCGAACCGGCTTCACCCCGCCGGTTCTTAAGTCGCAGTTTTGCAGTACATTATTGACCTACTCAGTAGTATCAATTTGCTTACAATAGGCACAGTACAAGAATGACTGATCATTCAAAGCACAAACAAACTGATACAAGTACATACTTTGGCCGGACTCAGCAACACTTATGCAATCATGAGACTACATATTATGCATGCCGGGCCGCCGGCGTGAGTCCGTGCATTTCGAAAAAGAAACCCCCTATTCCAACACTCTTTTCAGTCAACAGCTCCTTGTCACTTGGTCTCGGTTTAAAAAAAAAAAAAAAAAAAAAGGTGCAAAAAGCTGAGTTCAGATTACCCTGACAAAATAAAAACAACCGTTGGCACATTACAGGTAACACATGCTGCCGTTGCAAGACGTCTAGCGCTAAACAGTCGCACGTTTCTGTGTAAATGTGATTATGTGCACGGTACAACGGGCACACTTTACAGGGACTCCTGCCTGCGTCGTCCGGCCCTTCTCTCCGCGTGCCGGTGGGTGCTCGCCAATGCCCTGCCTTTGTTCGCACTGTTTCCAAACTGCAGGTAATGGTCTGCCAAGGTCTGCCTGGTAACTTCTACCTGGCTTGTGTGTGTGTGTGTGTGTGTGTGTGTGTGTGTGTCCTTAGTGTTTCTTTTCTGTTCGGCTCTCTGGGTGGGGAAATGAAAAAATAACAGTGACGGAGCAGGTTCGACTCTCTCTCCGCTCTCTCTCTCTCTCTCTCTCACACACACACACACACACACACACACACACACACACACACACACACACACATACACCACAACATGTGACTGTCTCAGCTTCCTCCTCCCAACCCCATGCTCCCCCCACCCCCCTTCCACCACCACCGTCTTATTTCCTACTTTCCTCCAAACATCCCCTCCGCCCTCTCAGGCTGTTCCCCCCATCCCCACCCAAGCTACCCATCCTTCCACCCGGCCACCTCTTATCTATAGGCGGTGGGTGTAGAGAGAAAACCGGGTAGAAGTTTGCCTGAATCGTTTCACAATTATGTGGTGGAGACTTGGGGATTGAAGGGACTTTCATCACAACGTTCTGTCCCTGGTTGACTAAGGAACAGAATCGTTTCACAATTATGTGGTGGAGACTTGGGGACTGAAGGGACTTTCATCACAACGTTCTGTCCCTGGTTGACTAAGGAACAGAATCGTTTCACAATTATGTGGTCGAGACTTGGGCATTGAAGGGACTTTCATCACAACGTTCTGTCCCTGGTTGACTAAGGAACAGAATCGTTTCACAATTATGTGGTGGAGACTTGGGCATTGAAGGGATTTTCATCACAACGTTCTGTCCCTGGTTGACTAAGGAACAGAATCGTTTCACAATTATGTGGTCGAGACTTGGGCATTGAAGGGACTTTCATCACAACGTTCTGTCCCTGGTTGACTAAGGAACAGAATCGTTTCACAATTATGTGGTCGAGACTTGGGCATTGAAGGGACTTTCATCACAACGTTCTGTCCCTGGTTGACTAAGGAACAGAATCGTTTCACAATTATGTGGTCGAGACTTGGGGATTGAAGGGACTTTCATCACAACGTTCTGTCCCTGGTTGACTAAGGAACAGAATCGTTTCACAATTATGTGGTCGAGACTTGGGGATTGAAGGGACTTTCATCACAACGTTCTGTCCCTGGTTGACTAAGGAACAGAAACTTGTACAACAGTAAAACACAGAACAAGTGGGGCACCCATCCCCCACCTCCACCCCCACCCCTGCCCATCTCTCTCTCTCTCTCTCTCTCTCTCTCTCTCTCTCTCTCTCTCTCTCTCAACTCGGGCAGTCGCACAAAATTCAAATTAAAAAAAAAAGAATTAACTGAAGAAATAAGAAAACGTGAAAAAAACCTGAACGAAATTTGACACCAACAAACTTCTCACAAGCGCCAACATAAACAATCTCTTTTCAATGTCACCTCAGAAGAAAAAAAAAGTGGACGGGTGGAGAAATAGAGGGGAAGGGGAGGGCAAGTAGAAGCCGAGGGAAGAGGAGGGGAAGTAGAAGGGGGGAGGGAGGGACAGTTGGGGGCGGGGGAGACTACCGCATAACTTATGCCCAGACTGCTCACACATTAAAAAGCCGAAAACTGATCACCTACGCTGTCACGGGGTGCCCATGCTCACAGGCCTGATGGCATTTTTATGAACAGACCCCCTTCCTAGCAAGTTCTGACTCCCATCTACAGCATAGCCTAGCCCACCTACCAGTAACGACCCCCCCAAAAAAGAATGCAGGCAAACTCTCAAAGTTCACATAGTCCCGCTTCGGTACTTGTCCCCCGCCCCCTTTTCCATCGCGTGGTGACGGTGAATAGGAGAGAGGATTTTATGGGGCAGAATATGGACACACGCTGCGGGAGGTATTGGGGTGTCAAAAAAAAAAAAGTGTGCTCAGAAAGTTGAAATGGTGAAGTTAGTGTTATGGGCTTACGTGGATTTACCCGCTTTTACCTTTCAGTCTGAAGAACGTTTTATGGTTCACATTATGATCTGATGTGTGAGATACTAAACTAGTACAACACCTCAACACACTGGGGCAGCCGGGGTGGCCGAATGGTAGAGCGTTGGACTTCTAATGCTCGGGTCTTGAGTTCGTATCCCGGCTGGGGCCAAATATGTGTGCTGGCTTTTTCATCGTTGCCCCGTCTTTGGTGTCAACCGTATATGGTGGAAAAGCTCGTTAAACCCCCAAACACCCGCCCACGCTCCCTCAACAAACTGAGGTATAGGTCTGGGTGAAGTTTCTTTGAAACTGCGCCTCATAGGCCCACCCCCTTTAGATAACAATAATTAAATATAAAAAAAAACAAAAGCCGCCCTCGGTCATCTCAACCTCTCTCCACTGTGTCCTACTGTTCATTGACAGTTCACAGCACAAGCGTGACTAAAAACTAATAGGAAAATCTGATTGCCAGTACAAGAACACAACGACACAAAAGAACGGCCACGGTTCAAATAATAAGGAACATAGGAATTTTCATTGTTGATAGTGCTGTTTTACTTCCCGAGACCGCAGCCTTGCAACAAAGGTCGCCATAAAAATTACTGCAATATCTACGCCGTCACCCCTCTCTCTCTCTCTCTCTCTCTCTCTCCCTTTACTGTCATCTGCTGCTGTTTTAATGCCATCGTTTTATCACGACAACGGCTGAGTCAGATTCACTGATCCGTGACCTTTCAACGCACTGTCCGTGGACCGTCCAGTACTGGAATTTACGGTCCCCTGCGTCCAATAAACGGCCGTAGGTTTTTCTGGTAAGGCTTAGCGTCGGACGAGTCTTAATAAATATTCACTGTCTAAAAACTCACTTCGACCGATACGCAAGGCGTAAATAAAAATCTGTAAAAACTTTTCTCTCTTTTTTTTTTCTTTTTTTTTTGGGAAATTATTATTCGCCGATTACGATAAAATTGTCATTTAAAGGCAGTGTTAGCTTTCATTTTAGTGTTGTCTGCCTTCAATAGGAATACATTACCATGGCTATAGGCCCCCTCTCTCTCTCTCTCTCTCTCTCTCTCTCTCTCAATCCCCCCCCCCCCCCCAAGATCAGTTCTGCATCGGGCCATTAATTCTAATTTCCCTTTTATGACAGCTACGCCGATGAATTAATCAGGTCCAAAACTGCATTTAGCGTTAACTGGCGATTAAGGCTGAGAGCTAGACAATAAAAGCTGAAACAGACTGCATGATGAAAGACATCGGTTTCAATCACAGGTATCCCACTGAGCCACCAGGTGGACTGACCATCCCCCATCCCATCACCCCATGCTAACAGCTCTCCATAAAGGTTACGAAAAAGGTAAGGGGGCAGGGGGGGGGGGTGTTGTCCGCTGATCGTCAAGGTTCTAGAAGGCGGACATAAATTTTTATCACCCTCTCGATACGCTTTGCTGGGCGCACGCTCGGCCAATCATCAGCCATCCTTACAAACACACCGCAGACAATATCACCCGAGACCCAAGGCTACATGGTTTTATGTTCACCCTTATGGCACCCAATGAGAAAGTCGCTTTCATCTGGAGAGAGAGAGAGAGGGGGGGGGGGGTGAGTTACGCTCTTCAATTCCCCAGGCCTCGATTCTTGGACATGCCGGGGTGTAAAATCGTGTCGTCAATTTAGTTCGTCATGCCGAAGCATGGGACTCGCATTACTTTAATGGACTGTTTGACAGCCACGTTCTTGTTAGTGGGTGGCGTTCGCCTGGTTCAAGAAATGCCCCCCCCCCCCCTCGAAAGCGTGAAGATGGGCCTCTGCTTAAAACCTTCAAATTGGCCTGCACCGAGACAGGGCGGCCATTTTGACGTGTCAACGTCATATCGCTGGACGGCCTCAGTGTGTGTGTGTGTGTGTGTGTGTGTGTGTGTGTGTGTGTGTGTGTGTGTTTAGGGAGGGTAAAGAGGGGTGTGGGGGGTGAAGGTGTAGGGCCAGGGAAGTGACGCTATCGGAGATAAGTGACACATTTGGGTGTTAATCTTGAAATTTCTCTACAGATTTACTCGCCGGGGGAGCACAAGCGGCCGGGAAAGAAAGGGGGAGGGAGGGGGGGTTCTTGAGGATTTCTCCACTTGGCACTGTGTGTGTGTGTGTGTGTGTGTGTGTGTGTGTGTGTGTGTGTGTGTGTGTGTGTGTGTGTGTGTGTGTGTGTGTGAGCGCGCACACGCTCTACGGCGTCTTTCTCGCCTACGTTGCCACTGGTTGACAACCGACAAACATGTTCAAATAAACCCCGCTCCGGTCTGCCGCTCAAACATCCAAAATCTCGCAATTTAAAAAAAAAAAAAAAAAAAAAAAAACCCAACGTGGGATTTCTCTATGCCTTTCTTGGATTGATCATTTTCTGAACACAAAAACAAACCTTAACCAAGAGAGAGAGAATAAAACAGGAAGACAGCATAAGGAATGAAAACGATAGAGTGTGCGGATCTAAACTGTCAACAGCAAATCTGTCCATCGTAACACGGCCTCATTATGCGTAAGCCGCGACAAAGATGTAATCATTAAAGATTAGGACACCGTCGGGTTTGCATCACTCATGACCAGGCCGTGGTCAGAATGAAAGAGTACGCCTGGAAGGAGTAGGCTCGGTACAGTGCTGCAGGGAAGGGGTGGGTGGAGGGAGAGGGAGAGAGGGGTGGGGGCGGGCGTGGCTTGAAAAGTTTGGAGAGTGGTGCCGTGATAAAGCATACATTGGACTCTAAAACAAAGGGCATGCTCTTGTCTTTAGGAGAATGGGTGCGCTAATATGTTTAAGACAAGGATGTGCTCTCTTTTAAACTGGGAAGAGGGAGGGGGTGTTCTCCAGTCTTTAAAACAAGGTTACACTTCTTATGTTTAAAACAAGATAACGCTCTTAATGCGAAGCAGCCATTACACGGGCGACCAATAGAGAACAGGTAGTTGTCGAGTTTGTCAAGAACAAAACAAAGGCAGCTACGACCAATACATTAAAGTAGGCTGGTCCTGGGGAATTTCGGGAGCGGCAGGCTACATATGAAAATGCCTCAAAACGCAAGTCACTCCACGCTGTTACGCTCATGACCGATTGCCGGGGACATATCAGGGGGATTAGTAAGCCATCAGACGTGAATCAGCACAGATCATAAGGAATCTGTCACCAGCACGCAAACCGTCGCGTGAGATGGAGAGATTGAGAGATCAAGTTGGACATGGTCACTGACTGAGATGGAGGGGTAAGGAAGAGGAAGACGGGGGGTGGGATGATCGGGAAGGGGGAGGGCGGGGAGGGGGTAGGTATGAGGGTGTTTAGGGGAGCCAGGCAGAAGGATAAGACAGAATGAACTTCATCTCCAATGAGAAATTTGCCCTACGGGTCAACAAACTGCTTAAAATCAATAAACTATACATATACTTCACAAAAAATATTATTATTATTATTATTATAGAGACAATAACTGAACAAGACTACAATGAATGGGATAATTAAAAGGCATCACTGTTTATAATAAATACAAGAGGGAGGAGTCACTGCGGGAGGAAAAGGAAGGAAAAAAGCAACAGGACGGGATGGGATGTGGCGGGAGACACGGGAGAACGGAAGAGTGAGGTTTGTCGGGAAAGAGAGGGTGGGGGGAGGGGAAGAGGGGAAGGAGGGGGAGGGGCGGGAGTGGGGAAGGAGAATTGGGCAAGAGCGCAGGTGACCCTGACTGCCAGCAAGCAGCAAGATCAAACCCCCGCGCATCACCGCTCCACTCTGTCACGTCAAGACAAAAGACAGCACGTGATACATCAGCTGTGTCGGCCCGTGTCACCGTACACCGTGGCCCCCTCATCCGCGGCGACCCTGCGACACCCACGTCAGCTTACCTGGCGCTTGACCTTTGACCCTCCCAGACCCTCGACGCTGGCGACGATCACGCTATAATATGTTACGGATGGCAACGACCATCTCAGTTTGAGGCTGATCGTCAGTTGTTGGGTGAATCTTATGTTGAAGATACCACCTTTGGGCAAAATCACGCCTCACACCTGGCACTCGAGCACCAGGCTAATGCCCCCCCCCCCAACACACACACATACACACTGACACACCACATCCGTCCCCGCTTTTTCTTTCTTTCTTTCTTTCTCAGTAAATATTTCTTTCTTTCTTTCTTTCTCAGTAAATATTTCTTTCTTTCTTTCTTTCTCTGTAAATTCTTATGCGTTAATTTAAAGACAACTGCAGGAAAAGATTTCCACGAAGAAACAGGGATCGGCCAGCACAGTAAACATAGATCATTTATGAAGTCTTTGGGGCAGCACCTCTGACTATTTGGTTATCCTGTAAGCTAGAGGGGACGACTCGTCACCAAAGCTTGTCCTTTTCAGCGCTATGGCAACTCGCACAGGGGACCTCAAACACCAAATAAGCCCGCGCCAACAGCGTCAAATGTATACCATCTCGATCAATCCTACATTTTTTTCCCCCCCCGTCCCTTCTCCCACACTGCACCGCTTGAAGGCGATCTGAAATTAACCCTGCTACGCTATCGTGCAACGCTGTGGTGTTCACTCAAGCGGAACCGGGAGGGAGACGCGGTCTTACGCAGGGGGGATTTTGTTTCATAGTTGCGGGCGTGCTCAAATCCAGCGTAATGGCCGATTATAGCTAGCAGCTACTAAGACATTCATAAGCCGTTTTAATGTCACCCAGTGTACGCTAATCGTCCACGTGTATTCTAAAATCGCATGAAAAGATCGGAGAGGGCAATAACGACGTGCACATAAAATTTATTACGGTTTCATGTCTCATAACATTCATTTCAGAGCCTTCGTATGAATAGGATGTTGAAGTTTTTTATTGTTGTTGTTTTGTTTTGTTTTAAGTAAAACTGACATGCTCATGCGGCAAACTTCAAGTAAACATTTGTGTTGTGCTGTGCTGTGCGTTGTGTTGTGTCGTGTTGTAACACTTGTGCTGTGACACATGTGTTGTGTTGCGACGCGTTTTGTTGTCTTGTGTTGCGTTGCGTTGCGTTGTGTTGGTGGGGGTAAGGAAAGGTGGGGGGGGGGGGGGGTCCCAGTAATCTATTTCTGAGAGATGTCCATATCAGGCAATGCAAACTGCCACGTTCTCTGTTCGTCCTCAAACATAAAACAACGTAGGTCCATGTAATTTTTTAACGTGACAAAAAACACCTGCCCTTCACAACGGCCGAGAAGAAAGGAAACCTATCCCAAGGAGATGTTGAAGTATCACTGGCGCCAATGCACCCGGCTACCCCTGACAGTTTCCACCCAGACCTGTCCAAAGTCTACCCCTGCCTTTTCAGTCCCAGAGCGGCAGTGTTTGCGAATTTGCACAGCTAATATCACACAATATAGTGCAGCCGACCGGCAGACCGTTTCACAAACTCGTTAAAAATTGCCCCCCCCTCTCTCTCTCTCTCTCTCTCCCCTCCCCCCCCCCCCTTCTCTCTCTCTCTCTCTCTCTCTCTCTCTCTCTGCCAACCTCTGGTCTCGTAGGACAGTCATGTCGCGACTGCCTGGTTTGGGGGGTTTATTTGGGCGTGAATAGGGGCAGGCTAGTTCGTGCGCCGTAGAATAGACACGGGGTTTGGGGGTTTCTTCCTGCGAAATTCAGTGTGGCCATATATTTGCCGTAGTTGGTGAATCTCAGGTCTCTTCTCCCCCACCCACCCATGGCTCTATTACCCCGGAGATACAAAGGAGGGGGAGAGAGACTTGACTGTAGTGAAAGACAGCTATCCTATGCAGGGGGGCACCGACAGTCTCGACCAACGTGTCTCAGAAGGCGTGATGCTGGAGGCCTAGACGTTTGCTCAGAGTGAGACGGTGTGTCGTGATTAATGAGTGATGGTGTTACGTTGCACCTGAACGTGTCTTGTCATCGCTGGTAGAGCTTGCTACAGTTTCTACTGTGACGAACTTACAGCGCTGTTCGACAGGACACACTTCTAACTCTACGCGTCCTCAAGCTTGCCGGAGATATAGCGAGTCAGCATGTGTACTTATGTATGGCTGAAGAAGACTACAGTAAATGTACGTTTTATTTTACCACTGACAATGTCTTTCCGAAAACAAAAACAAAAAAAACGAGATCAGTAATGAAAAGTAATAAATAGACACGAATAAACGGATCAACAAATAAATCCGACAAAATCAGACATTTTAATGAAAAATAACAAATGATCTACTAGTGTAGTCAACTGCCTGACATGCTAGTTAAACCACACAAGTAATCGTATAACTGAAGCAAATAAACAGCACTCAGAAGCACTCGTAAACTTCCCTTCTAACGTAGACACATCTTTCAGAATCTCCCCGCTACTATTCAGATAATTCCTGCCCCCCCCCCCTCCCCCCTCGCCACCTTGATTCACTGAGAAATTTCTATTCGAGCAAATCACTGGCACAGATCTGAAAACTTCTCTTCTAAAAATAGACCGCATCTGAAAGAATCTCCGCTCACTGACAACAACCACCCCACCACACTCCACCCCCCTCTCCTAAAAGCCAAAAGCCATGATGTTCACCTGTTGGTGATCGTGCAGGTCGGTATACAGCAGCAATAACCCTCCCGGTACCTAAACCAAAGCCACTTCGGGCCACAGGAACAAGGCAAAGTGGTTCAAGAGCCGGGCTGACAGCAGAGTAGAGGGTCTTGAGGGTCTGCCTCCCTGACCAGTTCCACTTAAAGGGTCGAGTAGCCCGAAATTGTCTTTCACTTGTCCTGGCTGCTTCTTGTTTAATTTCTACTTACCTGGCCTTGTGTCGAACAATAAGGAAACCTCATTACTGTCAGCCGGTGAGAAAAGGGTCTACTTGTAAATTTGCCGTGAACTTGTGATAGCGTGTTTATGACTGGTGTGTTGGTAATTTGGGGTAATGATTCGTTAATCGTGGTAATCTCTCCCTCTCTCTCTCTCTCTCTCTCTCTCTCTCTCTCTCTCTCTCTCTCTCTCTGCTCTACGGCATGGTTAAATCTTTTCCGTTATGAAATAAAGGTCTCTAGCAAGGCAGAAATTCAGCCACTGCATGGCTAAATGCTTTCCGTTGTATAATCTCTCTCTCTCTCTCTCTCTCTCTCTCTCTCTCTCTCTCTCTCTCTCTCTCTTCCTTTTTGTGGTAGTGTAGCAACGGCAAGTTTGAAAATGGTCTTTGTATGCCTATAACTTCTTCCATTGTAAACTAAAGGATCGTTATCGCTCTCTCTCTCTCTCTCTCTCTCTCTCTCTCTCACACACACACACACACACACACACACACACACAGAGTACACACACACACAGAGTACACACACACACACACACACACACACACACACAAGCTTCAACCGACTATGACTCACACGCGTATCTATGCACGACCAATGCAAGTGATTCAAACTGCACACGCTTAAATCCGCAAATGCCAAACACAGATTACCAGTTCTCCAAATCTTCCGCGCACGTTTAATTTGAACTGTTTGTTGTTGTCTTAGTCCCTGCTCTAACGTCAAATCAAACTGCTCGATCCACATACACGCTAAACCACGAAATACCTGTCACAACCTTCAAACTACTCGCATCAGTTTCAAGGCCTGTCACTCGAAAACTGACCCCCATGGAAACGAAAACAACTTGACTGTGTCTGAGACCTGCCCCCCAATTTTAATGAAATTCTCGTTAAACACTCGGGACATAAATCCGGTGAAACTGAGAGTGAGATCTCGTGCTTTCAAATTAAAATGGCGAGAATCACTTGAATACAACTCGTCCAGTTTTTAGCACAGTGGGGTGGCTTGGTACACGGATCTTGATATGACCCCTCACGGTGATATCAAGGTACGTTGGCAAAACCATTGTCACAAGCGGCGTATCTGCACGCATACCAGCGGTTAAAATGCACTGCCTGCCAATTAAATCGGCTTGTAGCGGGCACTCCCCGGGCACGCCGTCGCCACGCCTGTGGATAGATAACGGTCCTATTTTTTTCCTCGCCACGCCAGCCAGTCGCCGCCCGCGCGCTGTCTGTATTGTCTAGCGCCAGGGCGGCAGCGGCAGTCCGCCCGGTGCACGCTGATATCGTGTGAACAGAAAACCCACTCGGCGAGCGTGCGAGCTCGCTGCAGACAGTCTGCGTGTGAAACGGCCTTAAGGTTTGACTTGCAAACATAATTATAGGCACCCGTACTTGTGGGTACCCAACCCCTGTCCTGTTGCTGAAGGACCATAGAGCTATTTATTTGTATGGTCCGCGTTGCGGTTGATATACAGTAATTATTGTTACATGTACAATAGTCTTAAATATACTTGTGGGCACTAAAGTACTCACGGGGAAGGACCAAGCAGATAATATAATTTATGCTTTTATGGCCCATGCCGAGACTGATATTCAATGATTACTGGTGTGGTAACTGGGGGGTCAGTCAAGGCTATGCCAGTACGCCCTGTTTTTAACACTATGTCCTTGCTGACATCACCGTAATTACCTAGAAATTCCGCACAGTTTTTTTTGTGTTTTTTTTTTTTAGCTAGACATGTCGGTACAGGTCTGATTAACTTTTGCCGTTTCTTTGTTTTTGGTGTTAAGTTTGTATTTTTTGTTTTGTTTTGTTTTGTTTTGTTTTGGTTTTTTAATTATGGGGGTGGGATTGTAGTAATAGTAACTCTCTCTCTCTCTCTCTCTCTCTCTCTCTCTTCCCCCCCCCCCCCCGTCGTGTGTGTGTGTGTGTGTGTGTGTGTGTGTGTGTGTGTGTGTGTGTGTGTGTGTGTGTGTGTGTGTGGAGGAGAGAGAGAGAGAGAGAGAGAGGTACACTACGACAAACAAACAAAAAAGTCACCCACAAGTATCTGTAGCAAAAGTGAATTCACAAAAGAAAAAGCAACTAAATCAGTAAATGTAATCATCTCGGCAAACTTGTCAGTTCGACCTGAACCCATTCCCCTACAAGAGTTACCAGACACCGCGCAACATGACTAAAGACATCACACAAGCCCTGCTAGACCTGTACATGTGCTGGAGAAAATTATCAAAAGCTAACGCGCCATACTTCTTATTCCACCCAGCGGGTGCGAATTCCACCCGGCCTTTTAAAACCAAACACAACGTGTGTCAAAGGGACATTAAGAAATGTATTTCCACTCACGTCTGCACCCCATGCTGCTTGCAAACTAAACGGGTTGCTTTTTTGATTTTCCCTTTATCAAGAAAAAAAATCACACCTAAAAGGGATCATGTGTCGGGTAAGAGCGACGCGTATTCTTCTAACAGAATCATAGGCGCGGGGTGGCTGCATTCTCTCACCGACACAACTTATTAGACCTTTTGTTGGGCTCAGCCCCTTCGGACTACATAATATTATTTGGTGGAACGTACTGGCACTGTGTGGGTACAATGGTGCGAAAAATCAAAATTCAAGCCCCGCTGGGCTTTGGACTAGCTGGTGAATCGCCTGAAAGGGCCAGCCCCCTAGGAGTGGGGATAAAATCTCTGTTCCTCAGACGGGGACGGGGGTAGACTCACAAGCGGTTTTGTATGGCGCTACTGTGCGGGGATAACTAGGGGCTTGTGTGCGCGGCCAGCTTTTAAGGAAGGAAGGGAGCTGAGAAAAAGAGTGGGGGACTTAAACAGGACCACAAGTGCAGTCAACTGTTCAGAAGGGAAACTGGTCCAATGGGAGACTCCAGCCCCCTACTGTTCTGCCGTACAGGCAAAAAGTTTCCGGTTTCCAAAGTTGTTTAGCCCCAGCAGACACGTCCATACAAAACGTGAACACATGAAATGATTCATTTTTGATATTTAAAGGGGGGGAATGAATGAACCTGCTTTCTGTTATGCGCATTTGATTGCTTGATGGTAAGCTAGGGATTAAGCAATCGTATTAACATAGTCAGAATAGCGGGGTCAACGGGTAAAACTTGAAAGCTGAAAACTTAGCTGGAGTGCAGGAACACCAGCGAAAATAAGAACTAGTAATAGTAGATCATAAGAAATACGGTTTTAGATTTCCACACATATTTCCACGCATTCTTTGACTATGAACACATTAATTACAAATGATACAGTATTAGTTCTGTTGTTGTACAACACAGTTTCTCAATTCTCAACCGTATGTGGGGGGAAAAGGACGTTAAACACCCACCCCACCCACCCTCAATTCTCAACGATAGTCTCTCACACAATTACATGTGAAAAAAAATTAAATTAAGAGAAATTTGAATTAGTTTTTGTAAAAAAGGCAGACACAGAGAGAGAGAGAGAGAGAGTGTGTGTGTGGGGGGGGGGGGAGGGTGCAGTGTGGCTGGGCCAGCAAACCTAACCTAAACTGTGCAAACGCGAAAAACAAAATGCTGGTATTTATACAGCTGTTCGTCACAGCAAGCTGCTTGTAAAACTAAAAGTTAACCGCTCAACCGGATCTCTCTCTCTCTCTCTCTCTCTCTCTCTCTCTCTCTCTCTCTCTCTCTCTCTCCATTTTCTTTTTTCTTTTATTCTACAGACTAAGACGCAGGTTTCAAAGGTAGAGCACCTGCTTCTAAGACGTCAATGGTAAAATGTCTCCTGCATTAAGTAGAGAAACTCAATCTTTTTTTTCTTTTTTCTTTTTTACACCTGACTGCCGCTCTGGAGGGGGGCAAAACTGGTCTTCGCAATCGGTTCAGCGTGAACGTTAAGCAACTACTCTCTCTCTCTCTCTCTCTCTCTCTCTCTCTCTCTCTCTCTCTCTTATTCTTTGCATAAGCATTTACACTGTAATGTTCGTGAAATGTGCTGTAAAGCGTGAAAGTGCTGGTCAGTCCGTGCGCGCACGAGTGTGTGTGTGTGCGTGTGTGTGTGTGTGTGTGTGTGTGTGTGCGCGTGTGTGTGTTCTGATGCATTTTGAGTGCTTTATTAGTGTAGCAAGGACAGATAGTAAGAGAGACCTGTGCGTCTATTATCTCATCCTTGGAAAATAAAGTTTCAGTCAGTCAGTCAGTCTCTCTCTCTCTCTCTGTGGTAACTGTTGCTAGTGCCGCTGCTGTGCGTATCTCAATGCTGACGGGAATATTTCAGTCGCGTACATGTATGTATGTGTGTGTCAAGCTGTTTGGCTATAAACCATTTGTATTAGAGTGTACTGTTTCATCGGTTAGAATCAAAAGGGCACTTACTAGAATTAGGGCAAACCGGAACTAACTTACAGAACAGATTGGTATGGTAACGGGTCACCAAAACAAGAGCTACTCAAATGATGCTGATACTGACAGTAGACGATACGTAACATACCAAAGATAAACTGAACAAAACGTTCTAAACAAAATTTCACAAGTGAAAGTGCCTTACCTGTGTGGTCCTTGTACGCAGGCTGTTGACGTTAATCTCCATGGCCGTGATGTTCAAGGTAAAAGTCCCACCCAGCGTCTCCCGGTCCAGCTGCTCAACGTTGGTCACCTCGCCCGAAGAAGCATCCACTCGGAAGATCTCACCGCGTTGCACACCTTCTGACTTAATCCCAGTGAGGTAATATTTCACTACAGCTTCGCCACGTGTGGCTGACGCTGACACTCTGAACACACTTGTGTTAGCGGGGTGACTCTCAGACAGAGATCCCGAGTAAGAGCGGTTGGCAAACACAGGACCTGGTTCTCCCGAAGACAGAATAATGGTGATCGTGGCCTCCTTGGGCAGTCGGTCGTTCTGCCCACTGTTCCCGTTGTCGATGGCCAGAACGTGAAGCGTGTAGGACTCTGGGCTGGACGGCATGTTCTGCAGCAGGCTGATCTGTCCGGTTGAGGCTCCGATCGAGAACAGCGAGGTCTGGCTGACGAGTGAGTAGCTCACTTCGCCGTTCTCTCCAGTGTCAGCATCGTCGGCGAAGACTTCAGCGATGATCTGACCGCTCCTGGCTCTGGAGGAGACGACATAGGCAGGCGCGGATTTGAACACAGGCGCATTGTCGTTGACGTCGCCGATAAAGATTTTTAAGGTTCTCTGGGCGGTGTGGCGGAGGGAAGCAGGGCTGGCCTGGTCGGTGGCTGTGATGGTAAGTTTGTAGTAGTCAGTCCGTTCCCGATCCAGGTCCCGGACCACGTAAATGGCGCCACTGTCCGCGTTGATCGAGAACGTACCTTCGTTCGGATCCTGACTGATGATCGCGAAACGCACCTTGCCAAAATTGCCGCTGTCTTTATCCGACACCGCCAGCGTGGACACTGGTCCTTGCTTCTGCTGGTCTTCTCTGATGTTCACAGAGCTAAATCCGTCAGTGAACACCGGAGGGTTGTCATTTACGTCTATCACCTTGATGGTCAGAAAGTCGTGGGAGGAGAGGGAGGGATGGTACCCTGCGTCCGTCACGCTGACGTTCAGCGAGTATTCGCGTCGGGTTTCGTAGTCCAGCTCTCTGACGAGGTACAGCTTGCCCGTGTAGCCGTCCAGGTTAAAAACACCCTCCTCGTTACCGCTGTAGATGGAGAAGAATATCTTAGCGTTGTTGCCTAGATCCGCATCTTTGCCCGAGAACACTGTCAGCAGCTCGCCCAGCGGTCTTGTCTCCTCCACGTGCAGTTCCCTAAAACTGGAGGTGAACACTGGCACGTTGTCGTTGTAGTCAATGACGGTAACGCTGACTTGCGCGGAGGAGCTAAGAAGGACGTCAGAACCTGTGTCGGTGGCTTCGACAGTCAGCAGGTAGTGGTCTTTGGTTTCTCGGTCTAGAACCCCAGAAACAGTTATCTCTCCCGTCGTCTCTGTGATGCTGAATTTACCATCTTCATTTCCTTTGACAATGACGTAAGTTACCGCGGCGTTAGCGCCCACGTCGATGTCTGTGGCGGTCATTTTGATGATGTTTGTGTCCAAGACGGCGTTTTCTGGCACTGCAGCGTTGAAGAGAGGTCTGGCGAAAACCGGCGGATTGTCGTTCACGTCCGTGACAAATACTTTCACCGTCGTTTTCCCGCGCAGTTTTGGATCGCCATCGTCAGTTGCAAAGACCTCAAAAATGTAAAATTCTACGCTGCTAGTATCCATGATGTACTCGCGGTCAAACGGCCGCTTCGTGAAGATCTCTCCAGTGATTGGGTTGATGGAGAAATTAGCGTTGCCTTCAGTGAGGGAGTAGACCACCTCAGCGTTTTGACCCACGTCGTGGTCTGTGGCTTTGACTCTGCCGACAAAAGTGTCCATAGGACGATTCTCAGCGACCGTGAAGGTATACGAGGCGTTGTTGAAGACAGGGTTGTTGTCGTTGGCATCGAGAATGTAGATGGTGACGTTGGCAGAGGAACTACGGCGAGCATCGCCACAGTCATGCACCTGGACGGTCAGCGAGTACATGTCTCTCGTTTCCCTGTCAAGAGCGTGGGCGACGAACAGCATACCGTCAGGAAAGATCCCGAACCTGCCTTCCTCATTACCGCGCAAGATGCTGTAGACCAGTTCTCCGTTCCTCCCCTCGTCGATATCGGTGGCCACAAACTTCATGATGATCTCGTTCACCGGTTTAGACTCAGGCAGATGGAACCTGTAGACGTTCATGGGGAAGATGGGCGTGTGGTCATTGACGTCTTGAATCTTGACGATCACGTCCATGGAATCTGACTGTGGAGGTGTGCCTGAATCTTGAACTGTAACAGTCAGCGTTACTTGGCTGTTCCCCGCTAGCTGAGTGGTCGGCTTCTTCAGGGAGATGATGCCCGTCTGAGGGTCTATTCCGAACACCCCGCTGACGTCCTGGACAGAGTGTAACGTGTAGGTGAGCTGCGCGTTGAGACCCGAGTCAGCATCAACAGCTCCGGCCAAGAAGATGTTGTCTCCTACTGGCCAGTCCTCCATCACTACGGTCTCTGTGCTGGTGGCCAGGAAGCGAGGTTTGTTGTCGTTCAGGTCCTTCACGTTGATGGTCACTTTCTTCTCTCCGAACCTGGACCCGGTGTGGGCGATGACGGTGAGAATGTACTTCGACTGAACTTCGTGGTCTATTATCTTGTCACGCTTAATGACGCCTACGGAATCTATGGAGAAGACCTGCAGCGGATCACCGCCCGTGATTCCGTATCTGATGCTTCCTCCGCCTCCTGAAGCCTGCACTTGTCCTACTGTCTGTCCTACGTTGGTGGCTTGATCTCTATTATCCTCTGTGATTTCAAAAATGATGTCGCGGCTGGGGAAGACAGGTGCGGCATCGTTCATATTCCCTACGATGACATTCACCTTAGCCTGTTCTTGTGATGTGCGTTCACCTCCATCTCTAGCCACAACTGACAGCTGGTAGCTGCTGCGGACACTTCGGCGTAGCTGGGTCGTGGTGGAGATCATGCCTGTGTACTGGTTGATTGTGAAGCTGCTGTAGATGTTGCCGGTGAATTCGTAAGTCACTCTGCCAAACATGCCCGAGTCAGCATCAACTGCTGACACCTGCACGGCTTGAATACCGGCTGGGTCTGTTTCAAAGACATTTACGTAGTAAGTTTTGGGCTCGAATACTGGTACGTTATCATTCAGATCCATGACAGTCAGGTGGATGGTGGCTGTCGACGAAAGAGGTGGGGTTCCTCCGTCCTGGGCAATGACCTTGACTTGACAGAACGGCATGCTTTCACGGTCTAGTGCCTTCCGTGTGCTGACTCTTCCAGAAGTACGATCCGCTTGAAATGTGTCCGGGTAGAGGAGTTGCGTGTCCGAATGCAGGCGATAAGTGACGGTTCCGTTGACACCGCTGTCATAATCATCAGCTGTAAGTGTTGTCAGCTCCTGGTTCGCCGCCTGGTTCTCATCAAGCTCAACGCTAACATCCACCTTCTGGAACCTGGGAGCCATGTCATTCTCATCCAGTATGTCCACGACAAGCTTGGTGTAGTTGTAGAACGGAGTTGTGCCGCTGTCGTGGGCAGAGATGTTGAGGACAACACGCTGAGTGGTCTCGTGATCCAGCGCGACTCTGGTGGTGACAAGACCAGTAGCGTCGTCGATGGCGAACCAGCTGTGGTCGTTTCCAGCAATGATGTCGTAAGTCAGCTGGGAGTTGGGGCCAGAGTCTTCATCCACCGCTTTCACACCGGCAACGTAAGATCCAGGCATGGCAAGTTCAGACATCTGGGTGCGGTACTCGGTTTTCTGGAAGACTGGCGCATGGTCATTGGCGTCGTTCACGATGATAATCAAGAACGCTGTGGAACTACGGGGTGGATTTCCATGGTCAACCGCTTTCAGGGTCAGGTTGTACTGCGCGATGTTTTCACGGTCTAGTGACCCTTGCACCTGGATGTAGTTGATGCTGACAGGTGAAGAAATGGAGACGTGTCTGAAGTGGCCTAATTCGTTGCCACTGATGATCTGTACCGATGTTTCACCGTTCACGCCATGATCCGCGTCTCTCACGCTGATGCTCGCAACACGCAAACCTACGGCGTTTTCATCAATGGTAGCGTACCCTGTGACTGGGTCTGAGTGGAGAGGCTGGAATGTGATGAGGGGGTCGTGGTCGTTCTCGTCAATGACGGCGACAGTGATGTAGGCTCTTCCTTCTAGCGGAGTCCTCCCACCGTCCCTGGCTACCACAGTGAGTAGACAGCTGTACGGGTTGCATTCTGGGCCAGGGTTACCGCACGTTCGGCTACACTGTAAGGGTGAGGTCAACGTCCTTATCACGCCAGTCCTCTCTTCGATAGTGAACTGAGCTGACGAGTCGGTTACGAAGTAAAAAATCTCAGCGTTGTCCCCCATGTCTCTATCAGTCGCCTCGACCCTGATCACAGACGTACCAACCTCTGCGCTCTCGTTCACCTGCGTGACGTAATCGCTGTGGTCAAAGGTGGGAGGATTGTCGTTGACGTCAGTGATATCGATGAAGAGCTGCAGGTAACCGGAGAGCGGATTGTCGCCACCGTCCACGGCTGATATGTTGAGCTGGTAACTATCTCTGGTCTCCCTGTCCAGACTGCCCTCCGTCGCCACGAACATGTACGGGGATTCCTCGTTGGGTGGTATGAGGCGGAACTTGCCTTCATCACCGGAGAAAATTCTGTACTCCGTGATGGTGCCGTTCAAGCCGTTATCAGGATCCACCGCCGTGTCGATCAGCTGCTGTTGGCCCGATTGAGCGTCTTCCTGGAAGGACACTGAGATCCTGTTCTCCGCAAACCTCGGGGCGTTGTCGTTGAGGTCAAGGACGCGGATGGTGACATCTATCGGGTGGAATACCTCCGTCGGATGTGTGCCCTCGATGAACAGGTCGATGGAATCCTTACCCCGCTCTCGGATCAATGCTTCCCGGTCAATTCGAATCTTAGTCCGGATCACGCCTTCGTCGTCTAACTCAAAAAGGGTAGAGGGCTGCTCGAAGTTGTATGTGTACCCGTTTCGGACAGGTAACGTACCCACAACAACGCCGGCAGGCTTCTCTTCCACCACACTCATGGTGATTTTGCTATTCTGAGTTCCAGGCCCCTGTCCTTGGGCAAACACCCCCAGAAATGCCAGCAACAGGACACAGACCGTGTGGCTGAGCGGCCGAGATGGTGACAGACCGCATAGTGTTTTCAGGGTAGCCATGATTTCTTGACTCCGCGGCCGGCTACTACCCTGAATTTCTTCACTGCTACCGATGTGTTGAATTTCTTTCTGTACTAGGCATTTAGGCGACAGTGGCTGCTATACTGCTGCCTAGCCCTGTGCACCTTCCTCTCAACCTGTGATGGTGTGTTAAGTACAGATAATCATGACGATAAACACTGCCCGCGACTATCACCTGAACCGATAAAACAGGTGAGGGATGGCTACAGCGACACAGCCGAAGCCAACAAGAACTACAGTATACTTCAGTATCGAGTTGGACTGAAAAGCTACTTGGCAAATGTGTAACGAACGAATCAATGGTTACAAAGTAAGTAGGAATGTTTCACTCACACATGACGCTGGCAGAAAGTAGCAGTAACCATGTAGTAGCAATCCCAAAACGAAGTGTACATAATCCATTACACGTGAGGCCAAAACAGCACCGGCCCTTGAATGAACGAACACACAACAAGCCGAAACTGCGCTACTCCAAGAGAGCCCCGAGTCACACACACTTGCACACTACAGTAGCTTGCTTCTAGCTTCCTTGCCCAGCGCTGCACACGCTCTCTCTCTCTCTCTCACAACACAGCTACGGCGTCCGTTCCTTCGTTGAATCCTTTCCGAATCGAAGACTTGGTGATAATCCCACAGTGTTCACCTTCCACACACAGTCACAGTCACTCCTTCGTTCTACATGATACAGTCCCTGTCGGTGTGCTTGTCACACCTCACCTGAAGGAGGCAGGTAAACCTGTGGAGAAGTATAACGTTCCATGATCAATCCAACGCGATCACACATCGGTGTACACTACACACCGAGTACAATTTCCCCCAGCGCGGGCGGGCGGGCGTGCGAGCCTTCTGCCGCGTGACGTAGCACAAAACGCTAAACCCCGCCCCTTCTCAACCATATTGACAGCTCGATCGACCAATGAAAGCGCCGCGAGTCGCCCGCCCGCGCACGGTGGCAATCGGAAAGACTTGTCCGACTGAGTCTACCGGTGGCAGGGGGTGGAGGGTGGTGGGGGTAGCGGATGAGACGTCACAGCAAACAAAGTGATCCGATAAAACGAACAGAAACAAACATGGCCAGCCTCCTAGGGTGATCTGGGATTGTTAGCGAACTTCTGTCCACTCTTTTGTCGGGTTTGTTTTGTGAACTGGCTTGGCAGGCAGAGGTCCAGAGAAAGGCCCACTGGCCAGCGACCCCTTGAATGCAAAAACAATCAAGCCTTCCTATTCACAACCGGTTGCGTAACCGCCGCGGGCAGTTGATTGAATGACACATTATCTAGTGTTTAGGAAATTGCCTATCTTCTGCTTCCCCGAGGGAAGTTTGACTGAACAGAGCCAGTAAGCCGTGCAATTTGTGACAGGAGTCTGTTTTGCTTCAATTTTACCCCGGCGTCAATTGTATATTTTTACAGAACGAAGCGGTCGTTGTTGTAAAATCGTTTTGCACAGGTTTTGGTTTTGTTTTGTTTGTTTTTGTTACCTGCTTGCTGGTATTGTTGTTCCTTTGTGTATTTTGTGTCAGTGGTGGTGTTGGAGGTGATAATTTTGGTTTTGCCCGGGGTGGTTTTGAGGCCTTTTTTCTTGTTGTTTTTGTTGTTTTGTTTTGTGTGTGGGGGGGGGGGTCTTTGTTTTGTTATTGTCGTTGTTGTCACTGTTTTGGGTTTTGTTATTTTTGTTTGTTTTTTCTTCTAGAATTTGGTGTGTGTTGTTGTTGTTTTGGTTTTGGTTGTTTTGGGGGATGTTTGTTTGTTTGTTTGTTTGTTTGTTTGTTTGTTTGTTTGTTTGTTTGTTTGTTTGTTTGTTTTCGGAGGGCGGGAGGGGTATTGGGTGTCACCAAAGCCAGATAGCTTCGGTGATTTTGTCCTAAAAGTTCGCTTCATCTTCTCCGAGAGCCGGCTAAAAAGAAAGTTTGGTTTTTTTTTTTAATCATCCACGGTGACTCTAGTCACACACACACACACACACACACACACACACACACATACACACACACACACACACACACCACACACACACACACACACACACACACACACACACACACACACACACACACACACACACACACACACACACACACACACACGGTGCTCGCTATTTCCATGACGTCTGCCTAGCAGATAAGATTGTTAAATCATCTACAGGCAGACAGATCTATACACAGCCTGATTGCCGGCCGCTCCAGACACTATTCTCGCAGCCAGTGATCACATCACATCACACCAGCTGAAATCAGTGTTCCGCCACTAAACAAAGACGATACAATTCCCGTTTCGGGGATGGGGTTACCAGTCGCTGACATCACAATGTCGGCGAGATCAAAGCGGAGCCTCCCAGGTACGCGTCCAAGGTAGGTCAGGTATTCTGTCACGCTGGACGAGACTCCCCGTGGCTGGCCTGTCCTTCACGTGTCAAACGGCCCAGCGTGAGGGGAGAAACGATGTAGCGGTGCGCGGTGGGTAGAGGACGAAATATGACCGTTAAAACTGGAATTTCCCCCGGCTTAACTGACGTTGACTCGTGGTTGGTGTAGGTGGGTGTGGGTGAATGAATGGTGTACGTTGTGTCGTTCTGTCCAGTGTGTGAGTCAAGTTTACAGTCATGTGCCTTCGTTCGGCTGATTTTTCCGTTTATCCGTTTAACAATGAACAGTTGTGTTCGTCGTTTCGTACAATTATGTCGATCAGTTCCTTTCACATCTGTCTCCACCCTGCCCTGCTAGCCCCTGCCCTCCCCCCCCCCCACCATCCTCCTCCCCTCCTCCTCCACTCCGGCCTCCCCTCGGCCACACACACACACACACACACACACACACTGTGTGACACACGCACGCACGCACGCACGCACGCAGAATTCCTGTCAGTTGTAACGGTAATATTCCGTCCTCTACATCGTATCTCCCTCACCCTGGGCCGTTTTACACACACACACACACACACACACACACACACACACACACACACACACACACACACACACACACACACCGTCACACACACACACACACACACACACACACACACACACACACACACACACACACACACACACACACACACACACACACACACACACACACACCTGCGGTACAACTGACAGGCATACTTACAGCTATGCTAACTATATTCCAGCGGCCTAAGAAAAAGAGGCGAAACATACTGTGCCTCGGCATAAAGGAATATACATGTACATGAACATGAACACACATGAATTTTGTTGTACATAGTTCGTGCAACTGCCATCGGTATTGTAATATTCGCTATCGAGTTCACTCAGTCTTGTCAGTCGTTTCAAGTGTACCATAACTGATTACACGCGTCAAGTGGAGTTGCATTATCTGCTGTTCCTGTGTTTCAGGTGTGGGACATTGTTAGTCTTTGCTGTCGGTGACACGACAAGTGGGTTTATTACACTGATTTGGTCCAAATTTTATCACAATGGGTTCTATGAGGAAACTCAGTGATGTTACCCTGAGATTTCACACCGTTGGATGATGATGATGATTATTATTATTATTAATAATAATAATAATACATAGCTTTTATAGAGCGCCGTTCTCCAACTTCAAGGACTCGCTGCGCGTTAAAGCACACACACACACACACACACACACACACACACACACACACACACACACACACACACACACACACACACACACACACGCTATTTACATCCCCTCAGCATACATACAATTGGCAGTGCAACGAACTCATGATGCACACAGACAGACTTAACAGAGGTTTAGCTATCGAAGGCTTGGCGGAAGAGGTAGGTCTTCAGATGCGATTTAAACAGAGGCAGTGAGGTCTGAAGGCGGAGTTCGATTGGCATAGAGTTCCAGAGAGTCGGGGCTAAAAAGCTGTTATTGTTGTTGTTGTTGTTTTTAGTGGTGGTGGTGGTTGTGGTGGGTGGCATTGGTGGTGATGATTAGCAGTCTTTGAAAAAGCGATAATAAACCCCAGATAATTATCAGCTGGAAAAAAAAAGCGTCACACTATTTAAGAACAAAAATAAACTAGCGTCACTTTTTTTTTTTTAAGTAACACTTTTGCCGAGACAAACCAATGCCAGAAACCTCAACTAAAGAAGAAAAACACGAACCAAGACAAACGTTTTCAATAAGTGTCTGTGATTAGTCCCCCAAACCCCTCCTAACTTGATGACCGTAATAACTGTAACCCCTACAGCTTAAACTCTCACACCTGCAGTAATCGCTTCCCCTTCCGACTCAGGCCCGGATGGTTAACCTTTGACCCATCTGAGAGATGGTCCCCCTTGGGCTCAATATGGCGGGAAAAATGATCCATGGCGGAAACTGGACCCCAATCCGAATGGAACGTTTCCCGACACGGTTTAGTTTTCTTTGCCCACATGACCCCCAAGTTAATCTGGGGGGATTCGTTCGGATGCCTCTGTGAGCTGCAGAGATGTTTTGAGTCTGAAGCCGGCGCGAGTTAAGGGCTTTAGGGGTGAGGGGGTTAATGAGACCGTGTGCTCGCAGCCTAGGATCACGTGGCCGTTAGTGTGCTTACACTGACTCTAACGAGGCTTTCGATTGGTTCAAGATTCCAGGACTATCGCGGTGAATGGGGTCGACCAAGAACGTTTAAAAGCCCGACACTGATCCGAAATTCAGTTTTAGACTTTTTTAAAAAAAGATTTTGAAAAATTTTTTAGAAAACAAATTTTGTTTTGATAACAAGAACAGTTGTGCTTGTGGGTGTGCCTGTAGAACTCGAAAACGTCTATCTTTAACCCTATCTATGCTGCAATTACCGTCATAATTATGTCTGGCATAAACTGCACGAAAACCATGCTCAACGGTAACCGACGTACACATAAACCGTTTGTAAGGGAGTCATTTCATCCGGACGCATATTTCGAACACACAAATAGAACATGAATTTCTGTCTGACTCCTACGGTTAAAAGGAGCGCGGCTGTGAAATCTTGTTGTACGACTATATTCGTACCTAGGGTAGAATGAGTTAAACAGCTCTAAAATGATGCAATACACTGACGGTTGCTGGCCGTGCGAACTAGAACTTCAACGGCCCGAATCTTTCCCAGCCAGTCGCCGGTCTGACAAGACGGTGCGTTTTGGTCTCTGTCTGCTCAGTGCCAGTAGATTTGAGGCTGTACATGTGCAATGTAGATGTACACGTGCATCTCAGTAAGTGGTATGATGCTAGAGTGACACCACCAAAACAGCTTCAAACGGCTTGTGAACCTAGCTACACATGTCGGATGGCGGGCCTGTTAACTCAATTCTTACCAAGTAACTTTGGGGCTGTGCGCCAGTGGCCTCACAAAAAAAATAATTATAATAAATAAATAAATCATAATTAATTTCTGTCTGCATGGATTTAAGTTTGGTTCAGTGGGAGTGTTGCACTTTCATTATACTCATGTTTGCTGCAACAAGAGCCGACGACTCAAAGAACCGTTCATCTTGCCTGATTTTCGCATACAGGGCCAAAACCGAAAAAGAGTCAAAAACGTGGGATACTCCGTTCGCGGCACGAAATGTGTTAAGGTGTAACTCTCGTCCCTTGTCTTCAGAGAGCTGCGGCTCAAGACTGAGTGACAGACCGGACTTCAGTGAATGACTCGAACTGTCAGCCTCGGCGTCACCAAGTTCGAGCACATGGCTGGGGACAGTTTGATGTTTGGTGTCACTTAAGCTGAGGACAAACCACGGGAGATGTGTGAAACGCAACGTTCAAGCGTCTATGTTCGTAACGCCGCTGACTGAGATGACGCAGATTTGGTTACGTCACTGTGTGCGTAAAAGTATATGTATTGTGGAGAAACGTCACAGTCTTGTAGATACACGGCTGAGGACAGTTTGATGTTTGGTGTCACTTAAGCTGAGGACAAACCACGGGAGATGTGTGAAACGCAACGTTCAAGCGTCTATGTTCGTAACGCCGCTGACTGAGATGACGCAGATTTGGTTACGTCACTGTGTGCGTGAAAGTATATGTATTGTGGAGAAACGTCACAGTCTTGTAGATACACGGCTGAGGACAGTTTGATGTTTGGTGTCACTTAAGCTGAGGACAAACCACGGGAGATGTGTGAAACGCAACGTTCAAGCGTCTATGTTCGTAACGCCGCTGACTGAGATGACGCAGATTTGGTTACGTCACTGTGTGCGTGAAAGTATATGTATTGTGGAGAAAACGTCACAGTCTTGTAGATACACGGCTGAGGACAGTTTGATGTTTGGTGTCACTTAAGCTGAGGACAAACCACGGGAGATGTGTGAAACGCAACGTTCAAGCGTCTATGTTCGTAACGCCGCTGACTGAGATGACGCAGATTTGGTTACGTCACTGTGTGCGTGAAAGTATATGTATTGTGGAGAAACGTCACAGTCTTGTAGATACACGGCTGAGGACAGTTTGATGTTTGGTGTCACTTAAGCTGAGGACAAACCACGGGAGATGTGTGAAACGCAACGTTCAAGCCTCTATATGTTCGTAACGCCGCTGACTGAGATGGAAAAGTGCCGCTTTCGAAGCTGTAACGCTGTTTACCAATAATAATAATAATAATAATAATAATAATCATAATGAGGATTTGTCTGGCGCCCAACCTCCTGCTGGAGCACTGGGCGCCTCACAATAGTAGGGCGGAGATACAGTACATACATAATATATGAAATATGTCACATTACATACAGTTACACATGATATACACGTCACATACACGTTACATACACACAGCTATGATACATCCTGACACGACAACCTTATATGACAATGATGATAGCAGTGATGATAAAGAAGTTAGTCTGTATAATATTGCCGGAAGAAATAAGACTTTAAAAGCGACTTTAAAAGAGTCCGTTGACTCTGCATGGCGAACATGGGCAGGCAGGCTGTTCCAAATGACTGGACCATGGTAGAGCAGTGCTCGCTGACCTAGTGTTTTCGATTTAACCTGTGGAATGCGTAGACAGAAGGATGTTTCATTTGGCCATTGCCGGCGACCGTTTTCGCGACATTGTGGATTCTGATATTAGAAAAATGCGACTTTCTTTGAGCCCACGGTCCATTTTTGAAGAGACTGGGGCCCGGATGTAGAAGTCGAGGTTAATTTAACCCACGGCTACCGGCCTAACCCAGACGACTAGGACAAAAGAAACCCCAAAACAAAATTAAATTTAAAAAAAAAAGGAAGCGAAGAATGAAAGACTGAAAAATCCTTCTATAACGGCATAGGCACCATGGTGGAATGGACCCGCTTCCTGATTTCAAACAAACAAACAAACAAAACAGAAAATTTAACCCTAGAGCTAGTTTAGTTCGAGGTTAGACTCTAACCCGGGGCTAAACTCTCTAACTCTGACTTTTACATGCGGGCCCTGGACTCGAAAAAGCTGATAAAACTACTCACCGCTGGTCCTCCGTCCTGCAATCAAATAACGTCGTCTGCCCAATACGCGGTACACTTCTAGAACAACTTATACGCCGGCCACAGTCAGCACAATGATCTCAGATGCTTTATTGTGACCCAAGTGACTGATTCTGATGCACGGATGTCGCGCATTTGATGAAAAAGTTTCCGCGCGCTGTTGTATGCCTGTCGTACGTATTGGGACTTGAACTTCTGTGCTGGTTTGCTACAGCTCATCCGCACAGACAGCTCGACTACATGTGCATGCACAGTCACAAAGACCACAAATGCACGAGGTCTTAAAATGCCTCTCTCTCTATATATATATTCCCTACTAGCCTCAGGCGTCATAGTCACCCCCTCCCCCCTTAAAATTGCTTCAATCTAAAAACAAAAAAAATTACCATGCACAGACCATTCAGTTGTTGTTGTTGGTGGTGGTGGTGGTGGTGGTGGTGTTTGTTGTTTTGGTTTTTTTTTGGGTTTTTTTGGTTTTTGTTTTGTTTTTTTTTTTGGGGGGGGGGGCTTGAGGGGGGTGCTGGGGGAGGGGGGGGGGCTGGTTGTTGGCTGGCTGAGTTCTTTCGCATTGTGCCTTAGTCGTATTATTAGTGCAAGATGTCGCCGGCTAATACTTTTTCACTGTAACCCCCCCTCCCCCCCCCCCCCCCACACACATACACACACACCATAGCTTCCTCATTTGCTTGTCTCCACCCCCTCGTCAGTTCTCACCCGACCCCCGACGCTTAGACCCCAATTCCGGAAGGGAGGAAAAAATTGCTGGTGCGTGCATGTCAGCATGGGAGAGCTATCAGCCGGACATTCTGACGGACAGCAAAGGCGATCACAAGATGTCCACTATGATAGACTCGCTCCGGTTCTCCCTCTATCTGACCTCTAGTGACCCCGGGGTCATGACCTCTCGACACGCGACAGCACGTGCACGGTGTCACGCGACGATAACATCACAGTATTGCACGGGTTCCGACGAAATTAACCCAGTGAGTCCCTGACAAGCTGGGCTTATCCAGGACACATCAAATTCCCAAATCGGAATGGGATGCTGAGAGTCAATTTTGGGATGACGTGCCGCGCGAGACAATTGAGACAAATAGAGACAATCTGGACATTCTGTGTTTACTAGTAATGGTCGTATTGCGAGGTACGTTGGTTTCATAAATCCACAAACACGGTAGTGTCAGCGTGGCACGTATTTCAGTCTCAACTGTAATAACAGATTTCAGTTTTGCTTATTTTGGCGGTTCGTCCGAGTAACTTTCTTCTTTATCGTGTACATGTACCACTCAGCTGAATCGCCAAATAAGCAAAATCGAAATCTCTTGTTTAGATTGAGAGATACGTGTCACTGTTTGAGTGAACAGCCGGTTTGTAATG
Source organism: Batillaria attramentaria (assembly GCA_018292915.2). Taxonomy (NCBI): domain Eukaryota; kingdom Metazoa; phylum Mollusca; class Gastropoda; family Batillariidae; genus Batillaria; species Batillaria attramentaria. The sequence continues at coordinate 349,592 of JACVVK020000171.1, forward strand.
CTGAAGCTTTTGTTTAGGACTATATGTTCAAGTTAGGATTTCAAATACTATATAAACGGATGCCTACATTTCGGCGTTTTCAAAGCCGATATTCGGTTGTTGTTGTTCAGTGTTGTTGTTGTTGTTGTTGTTACGATAATACATCTGCCGTATGGAACAAGACCAGATAATTATGATTGTAGTTGTCTTTTTGCTGGTGGACAACGTCAGGCAATGGAGAACGTAGTGTCGAGGTATTTAGTCTCTGCAGGGTCAGAATTCATTTTGTGCAAGGCATTGTGTTCATATTCTTTGAAATCGCCCTCTCAAAAGACAAAGGTTTTTAGCAGCTCAGCTGAAACAAAACCCAACCTTGGCCTTCAGATTTCCACATACCTGCATTTACGACTATCTGAAAGACTTGCTTATACACCAAGATATCATTTTCCCCTTTCATTTCCATCAGTGTATGAATCTAGCCGCGAATGAGTCTTTGTTGCTTGCGCGGCGTTAAGCCCTAAATAACTAACTAACCCATCAGTGAATGACTCAAGCATTGACGCCCTACACTATACAATTTTCTGCCATCATTGGATCACGACAATATGTACCTGTTTGTAAATAATACCCAGATTGAAAGCTAATACTGTAGCCCCATTATTCATGCGCATAATTATACGACAGTAGCTCACCCCACACAGACACTTCCTCACAAGCCTCACCCTCTACGAGATACGAACCATTTACATATGATTATATCTCCCATCTGTCTTTCGTTTCATGTAATACAAGAAAAGTGGCGTTGTTATTAATTGATGGCCCTTGTGATAATGTCATCATGCTACGTGTTGGCCGATGAAAAATTCATCGTGATTGCTTTCCCTAGGGGTTCATATTCTTTCTCGTCATTGGCCGGAAATGGCGTAATTGAAAACGACGGCAGCAAGGTAGTTTATTGGCCCATGGAGAGGCCCTTTGCTAGAACAATAAGGGGAGATAACTGGATTGGGTTGCTCATCACAACAAGTGACCTCCTCTTGGCACGCCAGCCCCCTTCGCAATTAACCTTTCGGTTTCGCCCTCCTTTTTCACTCACATCCGCGGGTAGCTAGGTTTTGTTTTTTAATTTCGCGACGCACTTAACCTCTCTTGTCCAAACGCTGGTTCGCTGAAGCGTCCCCCCGCTCGCTCCAAAGACCTTTTTCTCGTCACCATGACAACTATTAACCCTTGCCACGCCAAAGGCGCGTTGCTGGTGGCAGAATGCATCCCGCGCGTGTCTCGCGGCGATTCGCGAGACCTTCGCTATGATTACACGGCCGTCACAAGTTCCTTTTGTCTTGATTTAGAGAGCAAGACGATGAGGCTTTCAACTTAAAAATAATTTACGTGAGGAGGAAGCAGTACTTTTTTTTCCCCCGAAGAACTGCAGCGCGTTTGTGCAGTGAGTTTCAAATTCAACTGCCAAAATATCTGAAGTTAGTAGAATAAGATTCTGCCAAGAAGCTGCTGATTGCAGTCAGGCAGTCGAAGGCAGTTTATACACCCCGTGTTGCATCACGGGGGTGAAACAAGATGGACGGGCGTTTTTCCGGTGCTACTGATACTAACTAAGACCCATGGCTCCAAGTGGAGCATAGCCCATCGACGACCCTTCGCCATCGCACTCTGTTCTGGGCTACTCTTGCCACTCCAGTCCAGTTGATCCCCTGCTTGCATAGCCCTGCCTCAGTGTCCCGCCTCCAGCTGTTGCGAGGCCGGCCTTTCTTCCTTTTCCCCTGCGGGTTCCATGTCAAGGTGCTACTGATGTCGCTCCAAATCATTGCACAGTCAATCAGCGGGTTCCCGCGGCACGCCAGAGCACCGTGCTTTTCCAAATTCAAAACGCCATAGCACCAGAAAAACGCTTTGGAGTTTCAGTTGTCAGTTAGAAGATTTGAAAGGGACTGGCGTTTAGCCAACCGTGACCACTCAGAAACCGACGTGTACTAAGAATACACAAGTCTAAAGCTAAAACACAATCTACAGACGTGAACATGCTCTTGCTTTTACAATAGCGGCTTAAAAGTAAGAGCAAGAGTTCTCGAAACTTTTGAAGCGGCATACCAACGGAAAAAGGTCATCAATTTTGATTACACCTCCCCCCCCCCCTCTCCCACCGTGAACATGCTGTCCTCAAAAACTCCAGTTTGTACAGTCGAGGCCCCGGGGGGAGTCGGTGGCTCAACGGTTTGAGCGTTGGACTCGAGATCGAAAGGTCCCGGGTTCGAATCCCGACCGGGCCAAAATTTGTACAGGCCTTTTTCACGTTGCCCCGCTTCCACTGACTGTGAACTGGATCTGTTTGTGTAACTTGTCCATCACAGTCAAGGATACATAAAATGTGGCCGACCTGGCAGTCTGACTGGATTGAAAAAGTGTTCAGCTGGACTGTACAGTTAGGGCAGCTATCCCCCCATCTCAAATAACCTGCCCCTAGGGCCGTCCGCAATCACCTCGTTGTGTCGTGGACGATAAACCCCAGCTAACCAACCAACCAGCCGAGGCCCGCACCGCTTACAGAGGGGAAGCGGAGCGGGCCTCGGTACAGAGTTGTCTAAAAACTCAACTGCTCTTGTCCGTCCGGCGTCAGTGTTGTGCGGCGGAGAGTGAGAACAGCTTCATAATAACTCACCACTAGCAGTAACTGGGGTTACCCTAGCAGACGCCCTCCACCCCCCCCCCACCTCCCCCTCCCTCTAGTTTCTCAGTAGAATCAATACAGAGGAAGCAAAAGACAAGCGCATCTGAAATAGAATCTTGATGTAGGTGACAGTTGGCGGCGAAACTCTCACATGGTGACATGCTCTCTCTCAGCCTGCCCGTCACTCAACGTCGTGAGGTATCGGTTGTCTCTGCTGGTTATTTGCAAAGACGAGTGTCCGCTGTCAACAAAAATATTAATATTGAGGGAAGGGGGGAGGGGGAAGGGGGGAGGGGTGGGGAGGTGACTTATTCAAATCCCGAGGGGCGTCGAAATTAGGTAAATGTGTGCGGAGTGTCTTGCAGGTCGTATTTTTTCAACGTTCTCGCTAATAAATTATGAGAAACGGACGAGGCAGTTAATGAGTTAGTATACATTTACACCGCAGGGGACGGAAATCTGACAGTTTTTTACGTCAGAGTTATCTTATCTTCATCATTCATGTACTAGTACTGGCAATGCAAAAAAATAAAAAAAAATAAAAAAAATAATAATAATACATAAATAAATTCTCTCTCTCTTTCTCTCTCTCTCTCTCTCTCTCCAACCCACCCCCCACCCCCGGCTGTCTTCCCCCCCCCCCCCGGCCACACACACACACAGACACACACACACACACACACACACACACACACAGTCCGACGAACATTTTCCGTCCGTCTGTTCGTTTGTTCTGTCTCAGTGTTCGACCGAGTGTGCAGACATGACCCAGGACAAGAGATTGCACAAAACGTCTCTCAGACATCTCGATATTTGTCTCGTCCGCATGCACAAATTGTACCACGTTTGTCATTTAATCCATTCAGATTACAAGAAAAGGCTTTTTCCCATTTCCTCTTAAAACAATTTGTGTGCGGTAGGACGAGTATCGAAGTGCCTGATGTTTTGCGAAGTCTCCGTCTTGGCCGGGGAAAATCGACGAAAACAAATTTAGCTTTCTAGATGCTGATTTATTGTTAGTGACAAAGAAAAATAATAGGGAAAAAAAACATGATAAAACGACTGTAAAGCATTAGCATTGTAAATCCGTAAGTCGAAATATCATTGTATTGCTTAAAAAAAAAAGGAAACATTTTTTTTGCTGCAACTTTATTTTGGATCACACACGCACGCACGCACGCACGCACGCACGCCAGCCAGCACGCGCACACACACACACACACACACACACACACACACACAAAGCCGCACGTGAAACATTAGCATTGTAAGTCCCCAGAGAAGTGGGGAATATTGTGGCTTTGTACCGCGACACAAAAAGCTGTTGAATATTCCCTTGAATTTGTCCCGCTAAACGTTATAAATCGATTTCAGGCCAAGAAACGTTGGTCGCCTAACAGTCTCACTCGTCTCATGAGCCGAGAGTGGAGACGGAACTGCTGAAGGAAATTTACGACTGCGTTACTTTTTTTTTTGCGGTGGCCAGCTCAGTGTCGCTTCTTCAACGGTGATTTGTGATTAAAGCCTTTCTGGGTAATTTACGGGTGTTTTTTGTGATTGTTTTGTTTCACTTGGCTCTAGCTGCTACGTATAGGAAACTTAAGACTGCCTTTAAAAACTTGAGTTTTGAAGAAGAAAAAAACCGTCGTGGAACGTGAAACATGTCCTCCAAAATTTAAAAAAAAAAATCGTGTCGTGTCGTGTCGTGTGCAGTGTCGTGTGCAGTGTCGTGTCGTGTCGTGTCGTGTCGTGTCGTGTCGTGTCGTGTCGTGTCCCTCTTCCATTCCGCTGTGCTGAAAAATGAATTTGTGATAGATAAAAGCTAGCGTAACTTTTTTTTTCAACATTTCTTCTGCTTAAGAAACATTCGTATAAAGATTTTCTTTTCTATTTTTTTCTTTTCTTTTGTATACAGACAACTAAAAACCATGACAATACAGACGACCCAAGACGATCCAACTGACTGGGCCGGTGAACGTGTTAGATCCATTGATAATCTAGACTGACACACGTCATTTCAAGTTTGTTTCCCACATGATGATTGAACAACATCACGGACTTTCAATACTCTTAGACCTGCGTCTCGGAGAGATTTCAAGCCCTTGTCTCTTTCACTCCGACACCGCCGAACGGAGCCACACTGGCAGAGAAACTCTGGGGCAGCAAAACAGACCTCTTGAAGACCACTGCTTATATAAAGACCACAAACCTAATCATCTGAGGCGGAGTCCAGAACAGGGAACGCAGAAGAAGAAGAAGAAGAAGAACTCCGACACCCAAGACATCTTAGTCTTATTCATCTCAACTGTGGTCGTCCCAACTTTCGTCACTTCACACACTTCGACCTAGACAGCACGACGCATGTTGGTCGCAGGTTGGGTTTCGGAGGGCAGGCTGTCTCTTAAACGTGCCCTAGACGCATACAGGCACAACGGGGCCCTAATTTGCATAATCAGACCTTTAAGTGTTTGCTGTTGTCAGGTGACGGTGTAGGACTTCGGGCCGATGCGCGGACAAATCCGCAATCGCACTTTTAATGACGTAACCTGAGAAACTCTCTCTCTCTCTCTCTCTCTCTCTCTCTCTCTCTGCGTTTGTTTCAGTGCATTTGGATTGGGGTGGGTGGGAGTTTGGGAGTTTGACGTCCTTTTCCACCACGTAAAGGTGATATCAAAGATATCAAATATTTGGCACCAGCCGGGATTCGACCTCACGACCCGAGCATTGAGAGTCCAACGCCCTACCATTAGGCTATCCCGACTCCCCGGGCGTGCATTTGAATTGTTCTTTGTATGAATTGTTTAAGGCAAAAAGACATCGACTTTACACAGAAACCCCATCCAGACGTATTTCATACGCATTGAAATTTAACTTGACATACAAGGAAATGGTGTCTATAGTAAGGTAGGAAAGTCCTGACCGTAGCGGGACGCGTTTACTGCGGTTTTGAACGTGGGGCAAAGGTCTTGTAACCTCTCGGCTTAGTTTATGTTTCTACTACATGTTTTATTTTGTAGTTCCAGCGAAAAAAAAAGCAGTTTGAAAATTCCGTTTTGAAAATTGTATTCGTGCCTGCCGGTATCTTCAAATAACGTCATGCCCTTATAGAGCGGTAGTCAAGAGGTTGATATTGTCACACACGACAGACAGACAGAGGGCTTCATCATACAGACTCACTTTGTTGCACACGTGACCCCACCCCCCACCCCAAATAAAATAAAATAAAATAATAATAATGATAGTAAATATAAAAAATATAACTATAAAAAATAAAACGCCCATACAAAATCTGTCTCTATGGAAATGAAATCAAGTCGTGTCCAAGAGATGCAGCTGGCGAGCGACACCCAGTTACTTCCCCTCGCGTTTCGCGTTGCACGTGCTTGACTTTTTAGAGACAGGGAATTATGAGTCATATACCGCGGCCGAAGGCTGGTCGTACCCCCGGGGGGAGGGGGGGTCCTGCTAATAACACACGACACGCGGGGCGTTGATTAGATTTTATTCAAATTAATTAGAGTAAAAACAGTATCAGTTGCAGGCTACAAAATGTGTTATGTCTGTTTTGGAAGGTAATGAGTGATTAACTCTGCTAATTTTCGTCGGAATTTATGACATATGATCAACTTGGAAAGAAGCACATTGTCAGTACACGCGCACGCACACATGCACGGAGAGAGAGAGAGAGAGAGAGAGATATGATGATGATGATTGTCACGGATGCGTGACTTAGGGTAAATCATGTGCTGTTATGATTTCCGTATGACGGGTTGGTATGATTTCCGTATGCATCGTAACTATGTTCTGTGTGGTACACGTGCCTTGTTTTCTGCACGGGCCACGCATGTATCCCTTGGTGAAGGTTTTACACGGGACATTTGTGTATAATATGCTGACCTGTCCGTTTCCCTTGTTTAAGTCGATACAGGTAACCCGTTTTACACGTGATGCAGGTGTATCCTGTGCGATACTCACCCTATTCGCCCTAACAGTATAAAAACCATTGCTATTCACTTGCTATTCGCATTTGGCCCGGTAGTACCGACACGTCCGTTCAAGAGTCTGGCACTTCTTCTCGTCCGCTGTCTTTAAGGTCTACCGTCATAACCCCTCGCATCTTGCATATGGAGGTAAATGGTTCATATCTGTTATTTCCCGTATTATGTTTCAGGTTAGCTATTTTCTCTTGTGTAGATATTACCAACGGTCAGGAAGTTAGTATGAAACTTGACTATTGTGGCCGAAGTGTTATGTCGGCTAAGTATGTTTGGTTATTAGCCGTTTTACCAGTGAGTTTAACACTGACCTGTCTATATATTCTGCTGAGTTGTCCGATGTGACAGCTGTAGGCTTCTACCTTTAGCATTTAGTATGTGCAGTTTCCTTTAGCGTTCGTAACATAGGAGCGTTCGCTGGTTTGTGCCATGGGTTAATATTATCCCATAGATAGGCAGTATGTGCTAGTTGAGCCCAAGGACTTACAATAGTGTATTGTTGCACAGGGGTTCTAGCCCGAGTGGCTGTTTTCGGGAGCCAGAAGCTGCCCTGTAGTCCCTTGTCCCGTGGAGGATTTCTTGGCCCTGCGACGACTGAAGGGGAGGGAGCTTGACTGCCCGTATGTGGGATTCAGCGTGGGTGCTGGTCCACTAGAGCATCAGCGGTTGCCGTGATGCTTTTGTAGAGCTGCCGAGCCAGCTCTATTTTCCGCCGCCTGTGGTGTTGTCTGCGGCTTGTGAACTGCACATCTGCGCATCTGCACGTCTGCGCGCTTGGCCATCGTTGGAGGTACCATCCCGTGCACGTTAAAATGCTCTGAGCGCTCTTAGATACAATTATTTATATCATTTGTATTTAGGCATAGTATTTATTGCCTTGATTGATTGCCTTGCCTATTCTTGATGTCATTCGGTTTTGTAGCTGTACTGTGACGTGTTATGCAATGACTGTTCGTCTTGACAATAATATTGTGGTGGTGTGAATCCCCGCACGTCTCAGTATCAGTTTCTGTTGTGCGACTGCGTGTGAGTGAGAGTAAAGAAAGAGCACGCACCTCTTACACCCATACATTACAGCACACACGGTCGTGACAGTGGTGACCCCGTTCCTCTCCTAACTTACTAATACTAGGGCCCCACCTTCCCCACCCTTGGGTTGAATGAGCTTGTCATTTTCTGTCTAGTTTTCCCCCGTCTCCAGCCTCGTACGGGTCGGTATGTCGTGTTTCCGGCTGCCGTAAGGGACTAGTCTTCTTGCCTTTCTTTTGTACAGCCTGTCTGTCTTCCCAGCTCCACCTTTTTGTTACCTCTTATCTATCCTCCGGTAGGGCACCTTGTGTTGGATCCCGCACCACCACTGTTTGTTCTTGTGTATTTTTTATGTTATCAGTTACCGTGTATGTTTGCTTTTGTTAATATTTGTATTACTTTGAACTCTGCGAGATTTTGTCCTAAACTTTTCAGTTACTTGGTGGGATGCCCAACTGAAAACCCATAGGTACTGCATTTGCGTTTTTGCATCATTGGCTTCGCATACTTTTTTGTTTGGCTTCGTATGCTTTGGTGTTTGGCAAACACCCTCATTCATTGCATGTTGCATTTTTCTTAATATGTATATGATTATTTCGATCGCATGTATCTAGTGACAAGACGTCACTGGCTTTGATATTTTCAGTACTTGATGATTTGGTGCTGTGCATGTTGGTTTGCGCTTTGCTGCTTGAGTTGATGCGCTATTTCATTCGTGATATTTGATTTGATTTAATTTGATTTCATTTTGTTTAATCTGCAGTTTCAGTCACGCTTGTTAAAACTTGTCTGTTTTCTTGTTCCTCGGCTGAAAATTGTCTGCCGTTTGAAGGATCTATTCAGTTCATTTAGTTCGCTCTAGAATCTTCTAGACATATTGCTTACCTGCAAACATGGAGATCTCTGAAGAACAGTTTGAGAAGTTGGTTAAGCAGGCTAAGCAACTCGGGTATTCCGGGGCAGATGTTCAAAAGTACATAGAGCAAGCTATGGAGAGAGACGAGAGACGGAAAGAAAGAGAAGCTAAGCTAGAGTTAGAGAAAGCTAAGCTAGCGTCAGAAGAAAAAGAGAAGGAAGCTAAGCGAGCGTTAGAAGAGAAAGAGAGGGAAGCTAAGCGAGCGTTCGAAGAGAAAGAGAGGGAAGCTAAGTTAGAACTAGAGAGGCAGGACCGAGAGCATAAACGGCTGCTTGACAGGGAAAGGATGGAAAGAGAGCTTGCAACACAAACTCCTCCCCCTACCCCCCGTTCTGACTCGGGCCACCGATTCTACCCGAAGTTGCCATTATTCAACCATGAGAAGGATGATATAGATGCCTTCATCTTTAGGTTTGAGGCACACGCTACGGCTTTAAAGTGGAACAAATCTGACTGGCCTATTCATTTTGCGGCGTGTCTTCAGGGTCCTTCCTTGACGTTTTATCAATCCCTGTGTTCGGGTGGTCTTGTGGACTTTGATTCCCTCAAGGAACAATTCATGAAAAAGTACTTGTGTACTGAAGAAGGGTTCAGGGAACGTTTCAGGACGGCTCGTCCCGATATTGGTGAATCATTTTTTTCCTTCCTCACCCGAATCCGTCACTTGTTTGACAGGTGGGTAGATCTCTCGGGTGCTGAAAAAACCTACCAGGGTCTGCACGATCTTTTGTTACGCGAACAAATATTGCAAAGTGTGGCAAAAGACTTATGTGTGTACCTCCGGGAAAGGCGGTTTACAGACGCTAAATCCATGTCTGAGGCAGCTGAGCTGTATAGAGATGCTCACCCGGGCAAATCTATGGCTAAAAGAGATAGCTCCGCCACGTTGTTTGCGTCTTCTGTAGGCGTAGTGCAGGGTCATGTCAAGTCCCAGTACTCGAAGTCACAGCGCGGCAAATTCAGGGGTCGTCCCCCATATCACTATGGCCCTTCAGCCACCCCTGGTCAAGCAAACGAGAGTGAGACTAGCAAAACAGAGGCAGAAAACCGAAATGATCGTGGATTTCCCAGACGTAAGCCACTGCCAACTGACACTTGTAACACTTGCCATGGCACAGGTCACTGGAGCAATGTTTGTCCCTCAAAGCAGAAGGCGCTAGCCTGCATGGTGATATGCGCAATTGGGAAGAACAAACCCCTTGGAGACCTGCGTGTGTCCAAAGGCACAGTAGGCAATACAGAAGTAACGGTACTCCGAGACACTGGGTGTACTACTGCGGGTGTTAAACGCTCTCTTGTCTCCCCGGAACAGTTCACAGGTGAAACCCAAGATTGCATTACTTTTGGAGGTGCAGTCGAGACATTCCCCGTAGCTCATGTGTCCGTGGACACACCCTTTTATTCAGGAGATGTCGAGTGCTGTGTCATTGACGATCCAGTAGCTGACTTGATCCTAGGTAATCTACCGGGCGTATCAGACACCCCAAATACCTCTTCCCTCGTCGAGGTAGATGCTGTTGGCCTAGTAACCACTCGCTTGCAAGCTAAGAGGACAGATGCGGCTAGCAAGCCATTGGTCACTGCACTCCCGCCATGCTTGGACACAAGCCGTGATGACCTGATCAAAGCCCAGTCTGAAGACCCCACCCTTGAACCGTTGTTCCAACAGGCCAAGGATGGTCAGTCTATGAGAAGCGGTTCTGGTACGTTTTCCTTTGTAGTCACTGATGGTATCTTATACCGCCATTTTCAAAACGAGGCAGGTGTCACGAAGCAAATAGTCGTACCCACCAGGCTACGCATGTCTGTCTTGTGCACGGCGCATGACGGTATCATGGCAGGTCACTGCGGAGTTCGCCGCACACTGCAAAGAGTCCTCCTCCGTTTCTTTTGGCCAGGAGTACGTTGTGCAGTCAAAGACTACTGTAGAACATGCGATGTTTGCCAGACAGTTCCTAAAGGTAGAGTGGCCCCCGTCCCCCTAGAGAGGATGCAAGTTATAGATGTCCCCTTCACTGCCGTGTCAGCCGTATCACCGGCCACTGAACTTGTGCAACTACATCTCTTGTTGCCATTCCACACGGAAACCTCTGTAGGGTTTGACCAACCGAGCGTTGATTCCTCTGAGCCAGAACAGAACTGTGCTTCTGCCTTTCACGCTTCATCTGATTTGGCCGATGTTGCGTGTTCGTATCACGTCGGTTCGGCATCCGCCGCTGTCGGAATCCTCCACCCTGATACTGAGGATGACCAAATCGCTCTTCCGACGCTACCGTCGCTTCAAGGCGAAACTGTTGCCAATGTCAAGTATGACAGTCAGTTAGACCCTTCAAAGAGGCATGATATAGACGCTGTCTTTCACAAGTTTTTCGACCTTCTGACAGATATCTCACTTGTCCTATCTCACTTCAGGCAAGTTCAAGAACTGTCGCATAACTCGCTGGGCCCTTGCTCTCCAGGAGTTCAGATTTCGCATTGAGCCTGTCCAGGGTAAGCTCAATGCCTGTCGCGATCAGGATCGGATCAGCTGGTAGTGTAGACATTGGTTGTCTCACTGTTTCGACCCCCATGTTGAGAAACCTGTCGGTTTCTACTGGAGGAGGGGGGTGATGTCACGGATGCGTGACTTAGGGTAAATCATGTGCTGTTATGATTTCCGTATGACGGGTTGGTATGATTTCCGTATGCATCGTAACTATGTTCTGTGTGGTACACGTGCCTTGTTTTCTGCACGGGCCACGCATGTATCCCTTGGTGAAGGTTTTACACGGGACATTTGTGTATGATATGCTGACCTGTCCGTTTCCCTTGTTTAAGTCGATACAGGTAACCCGTTTTACACGTGATGCAGGTGTATCCTGTGCGATACTCACCCTATTCGCCCTAACAGTATAAAAACCATTGCTATTCACTTGCTATTCGCATTTGGCCCGGTAGTACCGACACGTCCGTTCAAGAGTCTGGCACTTCTTCTCGTCCGCTGTCTTTAAGGTCTACCGTCATAACCCCTCGCATCTTGCATATGGAGGTAAATGGTTCATATCTGTTATTTCCCGTATTATGTTTCAGGTTAGCTATTTTCTCTTGTGTAGATATTACCAACGGTCAGGAAGTTAGTATGAAACTTGACTATTGTGGCCGAAGTGTTATGTCGGCTAAGTATGTTTGGTTATTAGCCGTTTTACCAGTGAGTTTAACACTGACCTGTCTATATATTCTGCTGAGTTGTCCGATGTGACAGCTGTAGGCTTCTATCTTTAGCATTTAGTATGTGCAGTTTCCTTTAGCGTTCGTAACATAGGAGCGTTCGCTGGTTTGTGCCATGGGTTAATATTATCCCATAGATAGGCAGTATGTGCTAGTTGAGCCCAAGGACTTACAATAGTGTATTGTTGCACAGGGGTTCTAGCCCGAGTGGCTGTTTTCGGGAGCCAGAAGCTGCCCTGTAGTCCCTTGTCCCGTGGAGGATTTCTTGGCCCTGCGACGACTGAAGGGGAGGGAGCTTGACTGCCCGTATGTGGGATTCAGCGTGGGTGCTGGTCCACTAGAGCATCAGCGGTTGCCGTGATGCTTTTGTAGAGCTGCCGAGCCAGCTCTATTTTCCGCCGCCTGTGGTGTTGTCTGCGGCTTGTGAACTGCACATCTGCGCATCTGCACGTCTGCGCGCTTGGCCATCGTTGGAGGTACCATCCCGTGCACGTTAAAATGCTCTGAGCGCTCTTAGATACAATTATTTATATCATTTGTATTTAGGCATAGTATTTATTGCCTTGATTGATTGCCTTGCCTATTCTTGATGTCATTCGGTTTTGTAGCTGTACTGTGACGTGTTATGCAATGACTGTTCGTCTTGACAATAATATTGTGGTGGTGTGAATCCCCGCACGTCTCAGTATCAGTTTCTGTTGTGCGACTGCGTGTGAGTGAGAGTAAAGAAAGAGCACGCACCTCTTACACCCATACATTACAGCACACACGGTCGTGACGATGATGATGATGATGATGATGATGATGATGATGATTTTTTTATTTATCAACGGTAAAAGTTTTGACAGAAATTCCGACGCCAGTTTGCAAACCGGCTTGCCGTTGCTAAGGCTACAAGACTATCTACTAAAATAAAAAAATATATATATATATTTCAGGATAGAAAATTATGCACTGAACACAAGAAACAAAATCATAGAGAATATCATCCACCAAGTCCAAACGCATTCACACACACACGTGCGACCTTTGTAAATACAAATCATATAACGAAAGTGAGAGAGAGAGAGAGAGAGAGAGAATTGAATTGAATTTCATTT